>CAJQZJ010033798.1:1696517-1780124 GCA_907164525.1 Lophiomys imhausi
GATAGATAGATAGATAGATAGATAGATAGATAGATAGATAGATAGATTATAGATAGATGATAGATAGATAGATAGATCCATTCTGACATGAAGCAATCAATCAAAGACAGAAAAAATCTTAACAGCTAATAAGATTAGGCAATCGTGTCCTCAGTTCCGTAACCAGGGCAGAACTAAGGCAAGAAGCTTGAATTAAATATGGAATTCATTTAATAATGCATCAGCACACATTCATTAGTAACGATAGTGGTAAGTATAGAATAATAATATAATTATGTATTATTAATAAAAGTATGATATAAAGTATATGTACATTTAAAGCAATTTAAAACAAAAAATATTTTATAACTTTCAGATTTAAGCTATCTATAACCTGAAGTAATTTAAATAGGTAGACCACTAACAGTGAAATAATTTGGGGTAATGTGTATATTCATGACTCTTATCAGAGTATCAGAAATGTCCCTGATGGATTCCTAGTAAGCTTATTACTTTCTGCCTAAAATTCAGGAGAAGACTTCAATAAGAAATCGAGTTGCCAACCACAGAGAGATACAGAATTGAAGACAGCCAGAGAAATTTGGCCAAACGGTCTAAAGGTTTGGGGTTAACTTCACCAGGACTCATGTCTGATCTTACCACACAAAATGTAATGCCTTCCATTATTGCTGGCCCAGGTGTGACTGTTCATATAAGCATATTTATTACAGTTCCATAATGGAGACTTTTTAAAAATAATTGAAACATTTTTGTGTGAGAATTGTGTGCAGCAGAATGAATGAATGACTTAAGGATATAGTGAAAGTTCAGTTTATGATTTTACAAAGAACCACACAAATGAAATACTGAGAAAGAAGCTAGCTGAGAGACAAATCGTCCACTGCTGCTGGTCTTACATGAAATGCTGCTACTTGAGAAAGTCCAGCTGTCTACTTGACAAAGAATCTCAGATGTTGGAAAAAGATGTTCTTAATATGCTATTTCCATGAAAGGAACCAAAGCATACTTTTCTCATAAGCACATATATACATGTAATAACATGAAAAGTGAATGGTAAAATGAAAGCATAAACCACAAGTTTCACTTTAGGTTATTTTTCTTATTATTTTTTAGAAAGACTTATCATTTATTTATGTTTGTGATTTTCTTAAGTGTATACATGTATAGGTATATTCAAATATGTACTTATGCCTATGGATACAAGAAGAGGATGTCAGATTCCCCTGAAGCAGGAGTTATAGGTGGTTGTGGACAGACACTAGGATCAAAATCTGGTCCCAAACAAGAGCAGCAAGAGCTCTTAACTGATGAGCCATCTCTCTAACCTGTTGCAGGATATTTTTCTGTATTAGGCCCTTGAGAACAAAATGCTTCCATGCAATGTGAGATAAGGGACTTAATGGTGGTGTCCTAACACAATTTATATCTGATATTACTTATATGCTGGACAAATATCCTATCCAAACTTCAAAACAATTGAGTGAAGGACTGTTTTAAATATAGAGTTGCTATAGTAAACAAATCATGCATCTCTTTGAGTGATAGCTATTTGAATATTCTAAACTATTCAAAGTGATCTACATAAGTATAATCTTATAGACTGAATCCAACAAAGACCTTAGACTAGAATGATGGGAAATCTACCGACACACAGGAGTATTGAATACACATTGTCAGATGAGAACCTAGAACTGGAGTCAAACATAGAGGTCTTTCACCAGGGTGAAAGAAAGTTTAGGTATTTGAGAAAAATCTCTGTTCAAATGATTAAAATATTGAGATAATACAAAGTCGGGACCAAGCCATACCACTTCTGGGTATACATCCAAATGATTCCTCACTAAATCACAAGGAAGTTCCCTCATCTATGTTCATAGCAGCCTTATTTGTAATAGCTAGAAACTGGAAACAACCCAGATATCCCTCAACTGATGAATGGAATAAAAAAACTGTGGTACACCCAAAAATTCCTCCAGAGAACTTTTACAGCTGATAAACTCCTTCAGCAAGGTGGCCGGATACAAAATCAATTCAAAAAAAATCAGTAGCCCTTCTTTACACAAAAGATAAATGGCCTGAGAAAGAAATAAGGGAATCAACACCCTTCACAATAACCAAAAATAATATAAAATACCTGGGGGTAACTCTAACCAAGCAAGTGAAAGACCTGTATGATAAGAACTTCAAGTTCCTGAAGAAAGAAATTGAAGAAGATAACAGAAGATGGAAAGATCTCCCTTGTTCATGGATAGGTAGGATCAACATAATAAAAATGGCAATCTTACCAAAAGCAATATACAGATTCAACGCAATTCCTATCCAAATACCAACTCAATTTTTACAGATCTAGAAAAAACAATTCTCAACTTCATATGGCATAACAAAAGGCCCAGAATAGCTAAATCAATCATGTACAATAACAGAACATCTGGAGGTATCACCATCCCGGATTTCAAGCTGTACTACAGGCCAATAGTAATAAAAACAGCATGGTACTGGTATAGAAACAGAAACAGACCAGTTGACCAATGGAACCGAATTGAAGACCCAGAAATAAACCCACACATCTATGGTCAATTAATTTTTGATAAAGAAGCCAAAAACATACAATGGAAAAAGGAAAGCATCTTCAATATATGGTGCTAGTCTAACTGGATGTCATCATATAGAAGAATGCAAATAGATCCATACTTATCACCCTGTACAAAACTTAAGTCTAAGTGGATCAAGGACCTCAACATAAATTCAGACACACTAACGTTAATAGAAGAGAAAGTGGGGGAAAGCCTTGAACTCATTGGCACTGGTAGCAACTTCCTGAATAGAACACCAATAGCTCAGGCACTAAAACAAACAATCAATAAATGGGACATTATAAAATTGAAAAGCTTCTGTAAGGCAAAGGACACTGTCCTTAGAACAAAACGGCAGCCTACAGACTGGGAAAGAATCTTCACCAACCCAACATCTGACAGAGGGCTAATATCCAAAATATATAAAGAACTGAAGAAATTAAACACCAAAAAATCAAATAACCCCATCAATAAATGGGGTACACAGCTAAACTGAGAATTCACAGAAGAGGAATCTCTAAATGCTGAGAGGCATTTGAGGAAATGTTCAACATCTTTGGTCATCGGGGAAATGTAACTTAAAACAACTCTGAGATTCCATCTCACACCTGTCAGAATGGCTAAGATCAAAAACTCAAATGATAGCATATGCTGGCGAGGATGTGGAGAAAGGGGAACACTCCCCCACTGCTGGTGGGACTGCAAACTTGTGCAACCACTTTGGAAATCAATCTGGAGATATCTTAGAAAATTGGGAATAAATCTACCTCAAGACCCAGGCATACCCCTCTTGGGCATATATCCAAAAAATTCGAAATGAAACCACAAGGACATTGCCTCAACCATGTTCATAGCAGCTTTATTTGTAATAGCCAGAAACTGGAAACAACCCAGGTGTCCTTCAACTGAAGAATGGATAAAAAAAAAAAAAAACTGTGGTACATTTACACAATGGAATACTACACAGCTATCAGAAATGAGGAAATCATGCAATTTGAAACCAAATGGATGGAACTAGAAAAGTTCATCCTAAGTGAGCTGACGCAGTCTCAGAAAGATAAACATAATATGTATTCCCTTATAAATGGATATTAACCATAGATCACAGGATAACTATCCTACAACCCACACACCCAAATAGAGAGGAACCTAGCCTATCTATCCTAGGAAAAATTCTACCCACCAGTGAGTCATGGAATCTGCTGCAGGTTAATGGAACACTACACCCTAGATGGTGTGCCTTATCAAGCTCCAGTACAAGTGGAAGCTCTTGGCCCTCACATGATGCAAGATCTGAGGGAGTATGATATGTGAGGGCCCACCTCATCTGAGGAGAAGGAAAGTACCAAGTAGAGGAACAAGGAGGGAGAGAGGGAGGGAAGGAGAGAGGAAGGGAAGTAGAGAGGAAGGGAGGGCCCAGGAGGGGAGGAGGGAGAAAACTATGTTCTAGAAATAAATAATACCTTTTTAAGAAAAGAGTTAATAAGCTTAAAAATATAATAAAAATGAAATATAAAATTTCAAACTATAATTTGCCAAAGGTATACTTGCCTTACTGGCGTAAAAGGAAAATGGCTTTAATTTCAGATGAGAATGTTAGACTGCAGGTGGCCAAATAGATTACACAAACTTGATAGCAGCTTAAAAGTTATTTTTTTTTTTGTAGAGGTATAGATTATTTCCATGGTTTGGCATTAAAAAGCAGGTAACAGGTTTAAAACAAATTAAATAAATTAATTAATTATTAATTAATTAATAATAACCTGTAAATAAATTAAAGGTTACAGCTGCTCAACCTGGTTTTACAAACCTCCAAGAGATGAAAAAAACTTAGAGCTAAGGTAAAATATATGAAATGAGTGGTGTTAGCCCATGCCTTTAACTCCAGCAGAGACAGGAGGACCACTATAGAGTTTGT
Organism: Lophiomys imhausi; assembly: GCA_907164525.1. NCBI lineage: Eukaryota > Metazoa > Chordata > Mammalia > Rodentia > Muridae > Lophiomys > Lophiomys imhausi. The sequence goes on from CAJQZJ010033798.1 coordinate 1,701,009, forward strand.
CTTATAAATTCTAGAGTTACAAGGAACAGGGTGGTGAGGGTGCACACCCTTAATCCCATCATTCGAGAAGAATACACCCTTAATCCCAACACACTAGAGACAGAAACAGGCAGATCTCAGAGCTCAAGATCAGCCTGATACAAACAAGCTCTAAATAGAGAAAAACTTCGATCCAGGGGTGGTGGAACACATCTTTAATCCCATCAGTTGGGAACCACATGTCTTTGATCCCAATACTTAGAATGCAGAGACAGGCACATAGGATTTGGAAGGATTTAAGTTTAAAAGCTACTTACAAAAGGCATGCTGCAATTCAAACAAATTGTGTTTGGGATCTCAAAATATATACACTAAAGGTTTGTTTAGCTCCAAAATATCAAAATAATTTCTTCTTTAATTCGGATTGAAAGGTAATACTTTATATATTGTCAAAAAAAACAAATTTGCTCCAGGAAAAATATTACCTGACCCCACCCCCCAAAAAAGGCAATTGTCCCAGAGTTAGGATTAGGGCAGGGCTCTGTTCTTTTCTTTCAGGGGATTTAAAGCATCCATTTAAGGAATCCAGGGACAACTGGACAACTGGACAACGGAAACCTCAGCAGAAAACAGTTCAGACACCAAAGAAGACGAGTGGCCCAGATGATCCAGTCTTGCTGACTTCCTCAATAGCTGTTTCCTCAAAAGTCTACAACCACAACAACTCAAAATATCTAAGATCATTCAGCTCCACAGACTGCTCCAGCCAGAACTTCAGTAAAGCCCTGAAGATCAGCTTCTGTCTAGGAACTTCTTAGGATATCTAAATAGCTGAGCACAAAAGGACTGAACATCAAATGATTCTGTTAACCATTTTTCCATTCTTATTTGGGCCCCAAACAGGTTTTCTACGTCCCAAATCAGCAGGAAGTCATTTTAAGAGAGCAACGGCCCATCCCTAGAAGGTGGGGAAGGTGTCCACCCCCCCCCCCCAGGTTTGGTTATTTGATGGATAATAGCAAATTTTGTTATTTATGGGAAGAGACTACAAGCTGTAAAATGGTCTTGTTAAATGGGTTTTGGAGGTTAGACCCAGAGACTTCTCTCTTTTTCTTTTCTGTATCCTTCTTTCTCTCCTATGTAGGAGTGAACAGACTTGAGAAAAAATTGGACATAGACATAGTATAGGAAAGATCAAGAAAAAAGGACAGATTATTGAATAAGCCTTATACCTTTGAATATTGATACAAAGTTAATATTATATTTGGCTAAATTGGTATTGATCATTGTATATTAATGCAAAATTAAGATTGTATTGGACTACATCGGTATTGATCATTGTATATTGATACCAAATTAAGGGTAACGCTTCTTAAAGGTATTGTACCTAGTAATGCTTAAAAATGAAATGCAAAGTTTTGACCTCTTGCTACTAACCGTCATAAACTGTTTAGGATAATTAGGAAATGGAAACTAATAGTCATGCAAGAGTGTCTTTTGTTATTTACTATGACAGTCTATCACAGTTATTTTCTTATATTTTTGGTTGTGAGCCTAGCCTTTAACGGCTAAGCCATCTCTCCAGCCCAACACAGTTATTTTCTAAGCTACTCAGAAATCAAGTTGCTAAGAGACAAGCAACATTTGCTTATCTAAATATAAGAGATAGATAGGGCATCTTCATAAACCTCAAGAGATCTGCAAAGTATGGCATTCAAAGATGTTTTCTTAACTTTAAATTTTTTGATGTCGAGACATGTCAGCTCCTGAGAGCACTCCCTTTTCTACTCCAAGTAGTAGATGAGCATGGAAGAATCTCCAGAAGGAGATGGTTGAATTGGTGTTAAGCCTTTCTCTTGGCAAGAAAAACCCCTTGCTTCAACTGTAGACAGAATGCTGTCCAAAAAAGGACAAAACTTGGAAGCAGGTAAGTCGACAGCCTCGCTCTACCAAGACAGGGTAGGTAAGTTCTTCATAATTCCTGCTCTACAATCAATGTCTGTCAGAGAAATGGGGCCAAACAGCTGAAGATTGATGCTGCAACGTATGGAGAGAAAATGGGAACTGTTCAGGCAGCCATTGGTATGTCATTTCTTAGTTTTGGAAGCTGCGGACCCTGCACTTCCTATATAATCAGATATATTTATCCCTCTCAGGTCACTGAGGTGGTTGAAGAATAGATAGCTAGAGTCTCATAGTTAAATTTTGAGTTGTTTAGGAATCAAGAAGGTGTTCTGGATCTAAGAAGATATTTTTTAAATTGTGAGGCAAGTTAGTATGAAAGCTGAGTTAGATAGAGAACTTTAAACTCATGGGGATGGTTAGATAGTAGAATGTTAAAGTCAGGTGTCAAATACATATGGACTGGACACTGGGGATGTACGCTAAGCCATATAACTCTCATAATTGTGGCCTATTTATTTCTGTTGTTTTGTATTGTATTTATGGTTATAAGAGAAAGAACCATTTGTTGAACTGAAAAAGGGGAGCTGTTGGGAGGAAAAAGAAATACCTAAACTAAAAAAAAAAGGGAAGAGAATGGGGGGTTGGGGGGAGGAGGGCAGAAGGGTGGGACTGGAGGGGGTAGTAGGGAGGGTATTTTGATTGAGATGTAACGTGGAGAAATAAAAAATAAATTATTAAAAAAACTGTGGTACATATACACAATGGAATACTACTCAGCTATCAGAAACAATGAAATCATGCAATTTGCAGCCAAATGGATGGATCTAGAGAAGCTCATCCTGAGTGAGCTAACCCAGACTCAGAAGGCTGCACATGGCATCTAGTCACTTATAGTCATTTTTTAGCCATATAGTACAGGATAACTATACTACAAGCAATGTACCAAAGGGAACAGGAACATAGACTTTTTTCTCCCTGTCAATGAGACACTTTGCCCTAGTGGTACTGCCTTGTAGGCTCTCAGTGTATGAGGAGGTTCTTGGCCCTCATATGACTGCTAAACTGGGGCCAAGAATCAGACTTAAGAATCAATTCTGTGTACTCTCTTTCCTTTTCTTTCTTTTGCTTTTGTTTTGTCTGAGACAAGGTTTTAGAATGAAGCTCAGGCTGCCTCCAACTCACTATTTACAAAAAAAAAAACATGAGTAACAATGTTTGTGATCCAAATGCAGGCATACATTAAAAAGTCATCCACTTTGTTTTTTTTTTTTTTTTAGTTTAGTTTTTATTTCTTCAAGTTACATCTCAATCCCAATCCCCTCCCTACTCCCCCCTCCAGTCCCACCCTCCCACCTTCTTCCCCCTCACCCCCCATCCTCTTCTCTTTTTTTTAAGTTTAAGGTATATCTTTCCACCCCCCCAACAGCTCCCCCTTTCAGTCCAACAAATGGTTCTTTCTCTTATAACAATAAATACAATACAAAACAACAGAAATAAATAGGCCACAATTATGAGAGTCCTATGGCTTAGCATACATTCCCAATGTCCAGTCCCTATGTATTTGGCACCTGACTTTAACATTCTACTATCTAACCATCTCCATGAGTTTAAAGTTCTATATCTAACTTAGCTTTCATACTAACTTGCATCACAATTTTAAAACATTCAAAGATGTTTTCTTAACTTAAGATTTTTTTGATATTGAGACATGTCAGTTCCTGAGAGCATCCCCTATTCTACTCCAAGCAGAAGATGAGCATAGAAGAATCTCCAGTGGGAGATGGTTGAATTCATGGCAAGCCTATCTCTTGGTAAGAAAAACCCCTTGCTTCAACTGTAGACAGAATGCTGTCCAAAAAAGGAAAAAACTTGGAAGCAGGTAAGTTGACAGCCTAGCTCTGCCAAGACAGGGTAGGCAAGTCCCTCATAATTCCTGCTCTACAATTAATGTCTGTCAGAGAAACAGGGCCAAACGGCTGAAGATTGGTGCTGTAAAGTATGGAGAGAAGATGGGAACTGTCCAGGCAGCCTTCGGTATGCCATTTCTTAGTTTTGGAAGCTGAGGGCCCTGCACTTCCTATATAATCAGATATATTTACCCCTCTCAGGTCTCTGAGGTGGTTGAAGAATAGATAGCTAGAGTCTCATAGTTAAATTTTGAGTTGTTTAGGAATCAAGAGGGTGTTCTGGATCTAAAAATGTCATCCACTTTGTACAAGTCAGTTTTTTTTTTCCCACAGAAGCAAAGATGTTTAAACATATGTAAGTCAACAAGTATAATAATCATATAAAAAAAGTTAAATGAAAATCATATGGTCATCTCAATAGATACAGAAAATCATTTGAGAAAAACAATTTACCTTCATAGTAAATGTCCTTAAGAGAGTAGGAATAAAAGATACATACCTCACCATGAAACTACGTATGAAAAAACTCAAGACAACTTCATCCTAAATGGAGAAATATTTGAATCAATCCCACAGGAATGAAGACTGAGAAGGTCTATCTACTATCCCTACTCATCAGTATAGTATTCACAGTACTAACTGGAACAATAAAAAAAAAAGATGAAAATTAATCAGGTACAGGTAGGAAAAGAAGTTAAACTATTGCTAATTGAAGGTAATAAGTTATTATACAGAAGAAATCTTGAAATTTCTACCAGAAAACTTGCAGAAACAGTAAAAATTTTCAGCAAAATGGCAGGATACAGAATCAATTTATAAAAATAAATATCTTTTCTATAAACTAACATCAGACATACAGAGAAAGAGATAACAGACACATTCCTACCCACAACAGTCTCAAGGACAATAAAATATCTAGAAATAAACCTTTAAAAGGAATTAAAAGACCTCTTCAATGAAAATATTAAATTCTGAAAAAAGAAATTAAAAAATTAGAAAAAATTCCAATGGATTGGTGAAAATTGTGAAAATAACCAATATACCAAAGCCATTTCCAGATTTGACACAATATTAATCAAAATTCCTATCAGTCTTCATTGAATAAAAAAATCATCCTAAAATTATATGGAACTGCAAAAGACTCCAGATATCAAAAACAATCTTGAGCAAAGAGAGAAATATGAAAGGATTGCATTCCAAACTTTAAGGTATATGACAGAGCTAATGTAATAAAAAATAGTATGTTTTGGCACAAATATAGACAAGTAGATCAATGGAAGAAAATCAAAGACCCAAACATGAGTAGGTGTAACTAAAGTTATAAAACATTGAACAAGGATGCCAAAACATACTAGAGAAAGAACAGAATTTTCACTGAATATTGCTTGTAAAAACTGGATGCCCACATGCGCAGAATGAAAATGGATCTTTATCATCTTGCATAAAAACTAATTCCAAATGACTCAAAGACCTAAATGTGAAACTGAAACCACTAGAAGAAAAGAGAGTCAATATCCTACATGATGTAAGTGTGGGAAAGGACTTTCTGAATAGGACTCCATTTGCTCAAGAATTAAGATCAACAATTGTCGGGTAGAACCTCACAAAACTAGAAAGCTTTTGCCCACCAAAAAAGCAACAAAGTGAGTGAGGAGGAAGCCCACGAATGGGAGAGAATGTCAGATATACATCTGACAAAGGATTAATACTCAGAATCTATAAAAAGTCAAAACACAAATTACTCATTCAAAAATATGCTACAAAACTGAACAGAGAAGAAATAGGGATAATTACAAAATATCTTTTTACATGTTCATCATCTCTGGCAAGTAGGAAAATACAAATAAAAGAACTGTGGGATTTCAGCTTACCTCAATCAGCATGGCGAAGATTAAGAAAAGAACTGACAACAACTGCTGGTTTGGATGTGGGAAAGGGGGATCTGTAGTTCACTGTTGTTTGGGTTACAAACTGGTCCGGCAACTTTGGAAATCAGTGTGGAAGAGGTGCAAAACACTAAAAATAAATCTACCCTATGACCCAGCTATAACTCTCCTTGCCATATGCGCAAATAATTCAAATTCTACTCCACAGATACTTACACAGTTATGATCATTGCTACTCTATTCACAATAGCTAGGAAATAGAAACAACATACATGTTCTTCAACTGATGAATGGATAAAGAAGATGTGGTAAATATACACTAAGAAATATTATTCAGCTGTAAAGAAAATGAAATCATTAAATTTTCAGGTAAATGGATGCAACTAGAAAATATTATTTTGAGTGACATAACACAGTACTAGAAAAAAATATCATATGTTGTCTCTCATCTAGGGCTGCTAATTCCAGGTATTCAAATATGACTATTTAACCTGAAATAATTACTGAAGCCAGGAAAGTAAAAAAGTACCATGTGTGAGAGCAGCAATAGAGAAGAGAATAGCAAGATAAAAGTAATTTTGAGGGGAAAATGGTATAAAATATGGGGCTAGTAATTGGGAGAAAGAGGGAGGAGGGTAAAATAACAACAAGGTTATCTGAAAAAGTCTTAAGAATAATATTAGTATCTATTATCTAAAGCTAATAGGATATATATGCAATTTATTACGTGTGTGTATGTATGTATGTACATATATAAATTAAGTAAAATTTTTTTCCACCTTGGCTGGCAATGCTCCCTGCCAAAAACCATAAATTATCTAACAAAAATCCTCAGGCATGAAAGGATCCCTTAAAAGTTATTGGTCAAAGCAATCCAAGAGACTCCTCAAAACATTACAGACGATTGCTGTTTCCCTTGGTTGCCTCTCAGAACTTGAAGATAAATCCCTCTTGCTGAAGACACAATGGGACACAGAGGGCACAGAACCCAGAGGAACCTCATGATATTTGACCTAAAAAGTCTTCTACCTGAGGCTTAGCTTTCATGGTACCAGAAGATGCCATCAAGCTTCTAAGGGATGGAAGCAACCACTAGTCCTATCAATCCATGACAATTATGAAATATATAAAAAACCAGCATCGACAATAACCCTAAAGGTGCAACAGTGGCACTCATATATTAGAGATAACGAATAGCTCTCTAATTCAAACTAAGTGCTGCTCAACAAGAGGGAAATCATGTCTAGTACTGGATCTACCCAAGTACTTGGGGCTGTGAGGGAATGGTTCTTGGAGAAGAACCTACAATTGCCATTTTACTAAATCAGTTTAACTCCCAACTGTATTTTATGCACATGTCTTTATAACCCCACAGAAGTGTATCTCTTACCCCTCATTAAAAAAAGAAAAAAGAAAAGAAAAGAAACATGCCCTCTCTTTGCAACAGAGGACATTATGGAAAATCACAACTGATCAACATGCAGAAATCAAGTGATTCTGTAGTGCCTAACTCCAATTGATATATCTACAACACAACTCCTGCACATATAACTCAGGAAACATCATAGTAGTGAAAGTAGACAGGCTGTAAGAGCCAGAGTAACATACATCTCCTCCTTCTACCTCCTGAGGGCTAGCGTGGCAAGTAGGAGCCTCTGTGCTTGATTTTTTTTTTTTGCATATAAACCATAACTCTCTGAACCTGTCTGCTTGCCTTCACATGAGAGAAATTGATTTTCCACTAGATCAAAGAGAATATATAATCCACGTGAAGCAAGTATCTCACCACATTGCACAGGATCACACTTGAGGGCTGTGAGTTCTGTCCATTACGAACACTTCAGTTCTCTACAAAATGGAAAGCAGAGCTATGGAGACCAACGCAGAATTTCTGAAACTGGTGTCAAGTTATAGTGAAACTTGGGGAAACAGCACTAATCCTTCAACAAAGGTATGATATTTCCATGGTGCGTTTTATGAGGGCCAACCTTACTCAGAACCAACAAATCTTGACTGTATCCCAATTTTTTCCCAGAGCTAGCATTACTTCTCTGAGTAGTTTTTTGAGTTAAGTGTGACAGTGAACAGGGAAAGAATGTTATACCTTAAATGCTGCAATTCACAGACAGCAACAGCTTTGTTGACATTTACCTGTGACCATTTTGTGTGTTGCATTTTAAAATATTCATACAAAACTAAAAAAATTGGACAAAATTTAGAAAATGCAAATATATTGAAAGCATCAAGCCCGAAGAACTGGAAAAGAAATTAAGTAATATAATATCCCTGTGTGAAGGGCACAGAACTCAGCTGCTCTTGGACTTGTTAAATTCCTGTTTTCCTTTTAAAATACTTTGGGGAATAGGAAAACTCAAAAGGTGCTTTGCTGAGCACTTTTTCCAGGCTTGTAGAAATGTCCCAAAGGGAATTCAATCTCCATGTGGCTGATGCCTTCACACTTAACTTCAAAGAGTTGTGTTGTAAGGGTTATTTGATATATTAAGAGGGTTTTAAGCTATTTTCCAAGGCTTTTGAGTTGTTTTTCTTAGGAGAAAAAATGTGGTCACATCTAACCAAGGGGAAACTAATTCATATAACACTAAGTTCAAATCCAGTTCAAAATTCTGATGCCAAATTATTCAAAGTAAAGGCATTCCTGTTTAAAAAAAAAAAAAAAAACATTTCCTCTGCTGTGACACTCTAGCCAAACACTCCCGACTTCACAGTAGATGCAGACGTTTCCCTCATTGCCACACTGATCTCATATACACCACTATGTAAAGAGGTCACCCAGTGTGCAACATAAATGAGAGCATTTCACCTTTTACTATATTACTATCATAAATTACAGATTCATGAATGACTTCATCGGACTCTGCAAGGGAATTCAGAGTGAATGAAAGAGAAGCAGGAACTCCATTAGTTGCTAAGAAAAGTAAAATTTGAAGTTCTTAGAAAAGGAGATTATCTCCAAGATTTTTAATATCTCCAAGATATTATCTTCATTTCAAAAAAGCCATTACAGCCTTAGGCTTTTCCAATCTTTATCCCTGAAATATCCACCTGTTCCCCGCACTACAGAAGTAGCTTGGTAATTGGTCTTTCCACCATATCTTCTCTCTCTTCCATCCATGTCTCATGAATCAATGCTACCCTGCTTCAGGCCCTTCTTCATAGATCAGCCAGAGCTATTTCTGCAAAGTAAAAAGCCAATTACATATGCAATGCACTTGGATTAAATCAGTGATGGTACATTTCTCAAGGAAAGGAAAAGCCAATATTGAATTTCTCAGGGGAGAGGGTTCCTCAGTTGTGAATCTTTAGCCTCCTAGACTTCTGTGGGACTGATGTGAAAAGCCACTTGTAGAGCCAACTGGTTTGTACATGCCTTGTCTGTGCCTGGGCTCTACTCAGACTGCCTCCTGGCCCAATCAATTCCTCTTTACTATTTGAACTTTCTTACCCAGCCCGTCTCTGAGTATCATGCTGTCCATCTCACTCACAATCAACTTCTTACCTGAGCAATTAAAAGCCATGAACTAAACATGGAACATTTTAACCTGGATAATTGAACTGGAATTAGCCAGGGACCCTGTTTTTGGAACACCACAGAAAATTTAGAGTAAAACATTCTGAAAACTGAAGTTATTTCCAAAGCTAATTTAATAACAGATAGATAAGACAAAGACTCTTTATCTCTTTAAGCAAAATCCAAGTCTTATTAACTTCCGTTCTTCTTGTCTTGTGCTTCAGCTCTAACTGACATGGTACCCACCTGCATGCAGAAGCTGGTGAGAGAGGATGTCTGCTTGACCTTCCTGAGGAAGACATGCATTGCATTGGCTCTTCAGAAAGTACACCATCTCATGCCTCACAGCCAGAGCTCACAAGGGGAGCTCTGAGCTGTTCTTAGTCTCTATAGCTGGGTATTAAGGAAAGCTTCTCAGAATTTTGTGAAGTTTTTTTTGTTTCAAAGTATAAGAAATTATAGGGGCCAATATGGTGGTTCAACACTTGCAAGCTTAACAGCCTACATTGGATCCCTGGTGGAAGGGAGAGCCAACTCCTGGGTCCTTGACACAGTTCTATGGTATGCGAGTATCCCCTACCTCCATCTCTCACTCACAACAAATAAATGTAGTTAGAATTATTAAAGGAAATTACAATTTCGGTTGGAGTGGTTGGGGTGTGTGTGTGTGTGTGTGTGTGTGTGTGTGTGTGTGTGTGTGTGTACATGTGCATGTGTGGAAAGGAAGTGTCTCAGCCCATCTGTTCAATAGAAAAATGTGGTCATTTATATTCTTCCATGTTATTACAGAGTAGAAGTCAACTTCTGTGAGGGCTTCCATTTTCTTAGCTATAGCCCAGAAATGAGGATAGCTTTTGCTATAGGGCATCTACTAACTTGAAACGATAGGTGATGTATTGCTCAAAGTCAGCACTCCGCTCAATAGTTGAGTATATGAGTTCATGACAAATACTCAGAGCCTCTAAGGAGTGGTTATTACTTTTAATTACTTTGAGATTTTTCTCACTCCATTTCAATGTTTTAATATTTGTTTCCTTCAGGAGACTGTATTTGTCATTCTGTGTCTTAAGTCATGCACAGATTTTGGCCAGTGGTAAATATTTGATAATCACTGGATGGATGTTTTTAATATGAGGAACATTGCAGAATTAGCTGTTTAGACATACATCATTAGATTAATATTTAAAATTGGAGCTGGGAGATGCCTCGGTGGACAAAGTACCTACCAAAGAACTGTAAGGAGCAGAATGTGGATGCTCACAATCTAAATAAAAGCTCAGAGGTGTAGCAGCTTCCTGTAATCCCAGAGACAGTATTTCAGAAACAAGTTGATTCCCAATCAGTTAGCACTGGATTTAGTGAAGTGGGGTGTGGTTGATAAAGACAGACGACATGAACTTCAGGTCTCCACACACGGTTGGGCACATGTGCAGGTAAGCACACAAACACATACATGAGAACATGCATACATACATGCACACATACCCACTACACACATATACAAAAATATTGAAGACGGTTAGGAAAGGAATTAAAACCTTGGTATATTGAGGCTTTTGTAAATATTCCTTGTTTGCCCGGCATAGCAAACTTAATAATAGCTGTTAATCTTCACTCTTTATAATTATATTTTACATTTAGAATCTAGTCATACTCTACTGGTCAGCAGATTATATTCATTCTTTGACTTTAGGCTCAGACACATGAGTTGTGTGGGAAATTTGTTAGGAAAATAATAAAACGAGTACAGACACACAATGTGTTAGATTCCAGATCTGTCTCTTTTCAGGAACTAACATCATACACTTCAAGAAATCTTAAGGTTTTTGTAGTAGCTTGATTCACATAGTGGTATGCATTCTTTTTTAAAATAACAAGATTAATAAAAAGGCTATTAGATGGTAAGAAACTGTCCTGGAAAGGAGAACGAGTTGTTTGGTTGGTGTGCATAATAAAATTTATGTTGGTAATTACTATTGTCCTCATTTTTCACACGAATGCACATGTGGCATTATAAATGCCCTCTGCAAATACTCATTGCCTAACCCATTTGTCTTCAGAAAGTACCTCTACTGGTGTGGTACCTGAACTAGGTGTCTAACATTTTAGGTTTTCACAGAGATTACTTTAAGCGAAAGAAAGTAAAGCCATAGTGCCCTTTATGAGTTCAAGTAGGATTGGCTGGATTGTGCCTATCCCCGGGACGCTACCAAAAGTACTCCCTCATACAGTGAAGTTCTAATTCTCAGTGCAAGAGGATTGGAGGTGAAGCTGCTTGGAATTAGTGGGCAAGGATAGAATGATTATAATTTGGACCATGATCCCTGTAAAAGAAAATCTAGGGTTCTCTCTTGATTCCTTTTTGCAGAGGGGAATCATAACAATGTGTACCTGGAACTGCTCCTCAGTAGAATTCAACCATGTTGTCACTATGACCTCAGAAATACAAGCCCTTCCTTCAACTATGACAAAAGTATTTCTGATGACAGATGTCCAGTCTACAGCATTTTATAAAAAATACTTCAGATGGACTAGAGACCTGTGCATTGCCTTTTCTCCCATATTTTATTTGTTATAGGTAAAAGTCTAAGTCCTGTCAATACTTCAGGGGAGTGCAATGAGTCTCTCATTTAAAGACAGTGTTAAGAAATTTGTGAAAATATTTTAAAACATAGCATAAGCTTGGTAATAATTTCAGTCTTATTCTTGCTCAAATAAAATAAAGCACATTGTCATAAAAAGAGAGCTATAACAATGATCAGAGCAACTCTTTCCTCAAAATCATAGACAGCTGGACTAGAGCTTTTGTATCCATCAACAGTAGGTGGTGGTACATGCTTACCTTGTAATTCAACTCACCAATAAAAGAACTCTATGATCCATGTGGTCCTGAGAATGGTCCAGACTAGCCACAGTTTAGGCTTTGAATTGATGAGTTTATAATGTAAATAACAAGCCAAAGTAAAAGAATAATTGGTATAGATAGATGATAAACAGATAGATAGATAGATAGATAGATAGATAGATAGATAGATAGATAGATAGACAGACTGACAGATAGATGATAGATAGATAGATAGATAGATAGATAGATAGATAGATAGACAGACAGATGATAGATAGATAGATAGATAGATAGATAGATAGACTGACAGACAGACAGATAGATGATAGATAGATAGATAAATAGATAGATAGATAGACAGACAGATGATAGATAGATAGATAGATAGATAGATAGATAGATAGATAGATAGATAGATAGATGAACAGAATGGACATCTACATCTAGTAGAAAGCAACTGGGGAAGCTGAGGTGGTCAGCTGGAGTTCTTGATTGGGCTTTCTTTCCATGGCTGAGCTTCCCTTGACTGACCTTCCAGTTTCCCTTTCTCACCGCAGACACTTTCATATCAAAAGATAAACAATAGTGATAGTTGTGATTTTTCCTTCTAGATTTTCTTTTTTTTGTTTTGTTTTGTTTTTTTGTTTTTTTAATGTTTATTTATTACTTCAAGTTACATCTCCATCACAGCCCTCTCCCTCTACCCCTCCAAGCCCCACCCTCCTACCCTCTCACCCTTCCCCCAGAATGCATAATTCTTTTTTTTTTTCAGTCCAACAAATGGTTCTTTCTCTTATAACAATAAATACAGTATAAAACAACTGAAATAAATAGGCCACAATTCTGAGAGTTATATGGCTTAGCATACATTCTCAATGTCCAGTCCATATATTTGGCCCCTGACTTTAACATTCTACTATCTAACTATCTCCATGAGTTTAAAGTTCTCTATCTAACTCAGCTTTCATACTAACTTGCATCACAATTTTAAAAACATCTTCTTAGATCCAGAACGCCTTCTTGATTCCTAAACAACTCAAAATTTAACTATGTGACTCTAGCTATCTATTCTTCAACCACCTCAGAGACCTGAGAGGGATAAATATATCTGATTATATAGGAAGTGCAGGGCCCGCAGCTTCCAAAACTAAGAAATGACATGCCCATGGCTGCCTAGACAGTTCCCATTTTCTCTCCATACATTATAGCATCAATCTTCAGCCATTTGGCCCCGTTTCTCTGACAGACATTGATTGTAGAGCAGGAATTATGAAGGACTTACCTACACTGTCTTGGCAGAGCTAGGCTGTCGACTTACCTGCTTTTAAGTTTTGTCGTTTTTGGACAGCAGTCTGTCTACAGTTGAAGCAAGGGTTTTTGTTTGTTTGTTTGTTTGTTTGTTTGTTTGTTTGTTTTGTTTTTTTTTTTTGCCAAGAGATAGGCTTGCCACTAATTCAACCATCTCACGCTGGAGATTCTTCGATGCTCATCTTCTACTTGGAGTGGAATAGGGGATGCTGTCAGGAGCTGGCATTCTTGATATCAAAAAAAATCTTAATTTAAGAAAACATCTTTGAATGCCATACTCTGCAGATCTCTTGGGGTTTTTGAAGACGCCCTATCTATCTCTTATGTTTAGATAAGCAAATGTTGCTGTCTCTTAACAACTTGATTTCTGAGTAGCTTAGAAAATAACTGTGATAGGCTGTCATAGTAACTAACCAAATGACACGCTTGCATGACTGTTAGCTTGTATTTCTTAATTATCCTAAACAGTTTATGATGGTTGGTAGCAAAAAGCCAAAACTTCATATTTCCTTTTTAAGCATTACTAAGTACAATACGTTTAAGAAGTGTTACCCTTAATTTTGTAACAATATACAAAGATCAATACCAATGTGGCCAAATATACTCTTAATTTTGTATCAATATACTAAGATCAGTACCGATGTAGTCCAATACAATCTTAATTTTGCATTAATATACAATGATCAATACCAATTTAGCCTAATATAGTATTAATTTTGTATCAATATACAAAGGTATAAGGGCTTATTCAATAATCTGTCCTTTTTTCTTGATCTTTCCTATACTATGTCTATGTCCCATTTTTTCTCAAGTCTATTCACTCCTACATAGGAGAGAAAGAAGAATACAGAAAGGTGGGACAGGAAGGGGGAGTAGGGAAGGGATTGTGACTGAGATGTAACTTGAAGAAATAAAAAAATAAAATATAAAAAGAAAAAGAGAGAAGTCCCTAGGTCTAGCCTCCAAAACCCATTTAACAAGACCATTTAACAGCTTGTAGTCTCTTCCCCTAAATGACAAAATTTTCTGTTATCCATCGAATAACCAAAGCGGGGGGGGGGACACCCTCCCCACCTTCTGGGCCTGGGACATCGCTCTCATAAATGACTTCCTGCTGATTTGGGAGGTAGTAAACCTATTTGGGGCCCAAATAGGGATGGAAAAATGGTTAAAAATGTTAATAGGATCATTTGATGTTCAGTCCTTTTGTGCTCAGCTATTTAGATTTTCTCAAGGACACAGTTACTACTCTTGAGCTGTGTCATAATTTGTTTTCAATTGCTGTGACCTTAACCAAAAGGAATGTGTGGAGGTTTATTTACATTATATACCTTGAATCACAATCCTTTTAAGGAAGCTAAAATAGGAACATAAAGCCAAAACCTGGAGTAGGAAGCACAGCAGAAACCACGGAGGAATGCTGCTTACTGGCTTGCTCCTCATGGCTTACTCAGTTTGCCTCCTATTATACCCAAGACTGGCTGCCCAGGGGATGGTACTGCACACAGTAGTCTGTGCCCTTCTACATCAATTGTCAATCAGAAAATGCCCCACAAGCTTGCCAACAGGAACCTGGCAGAGGCATTTTCACAATTGAGGTTCCTCTTCCTAGGTAATTTTGACTTGCTTTAAATTGAAATTAATCAATCAAACAAAAAAACAAAAACAAACCACAACCAGGACAAGCTTTTTTTCCTGTTCTCCATCTCACAGAGCTAGGAGGATATTGTTCCAGGAGCTATGAGGACACTGTAAGACAAACATACTTTCTTGGTCACTTTCTGAGTTCAGATAAAACATACAAAATTTCAGTATAATACACATTGCACTATTCATTATGCAAATGCCTAAGAATCCAAAAGTACTATGCTAAGAAAAGCATCCCTTACGGTAGGTATTAGAATTTCTGTATCTGATCAATGTGAGTGAAATTCTAAAAAAGCTAAACTCCACTGTCGTAAACAAAATCAAAACATTAGTTGCCTCTCAGGATTGGGGGATGAGCACTTATTTTGAAACAGCTTAAAAGAACTTTGAGAGTTAAGATGCTTCATAATTTGCTAGAGGCATGTTATACAAGTGTCTGCATTTATCAAGATTCATAAAATATTCAATAGTTGTACATTTTACTACATGTAGATTATACCTAAAATGTAAACAAATACTAAACACTTGATTACGATATTCATTCTCACATTTTAGATGTGAAGTGTACTGCTATTGCCAATTCACTTAGGTGTAAATAAAAACAGTATGAACCTATGGATAGCTAGAGGGATATGGAACTGGAGATGTATGTGATAAAACAAATACAACAAAATTTAACAGTGAAATCTGTGTGGTTGTATTAGCTTTCTCATTGCTGTAACCTGCCAAAAGTCAACTAAGGGAAGAAGGGTGTATTTTGGTTCACAGTTTGAGGCTATTCATGGTGGGGAGGTATGATGGCAGACAGCTCGATGGTGGTAGAAATGTGTGACTGGAACCATTCAACTGTAAAAATTATTTTTATTTCCAAAGATGAGGGGATGACATGAGAGCCATTCTGAAGACTTTCTAGCTCTTTCTGAACTTTTGATGGTTGATTCAACTCAGCTATTCTGCCCTAAACTTCTCTCCACATTGACTGATTCAAACTTGGATCTCTTGGCTTCATACTGAATTGCTCTGCCTGGTCTCAAACTAATTCTGGCAATATCTTTTCATCTTCTGGCTCCTTCTAATTCTCTGGCTCATTCTATCTTCACCTTTATCTAGTTTGTTCTATCTGCCACCTGACTCTGTAAAACTGTCCCTGTAAGAAACTATCGGTAAACTCTTTTCTCTCTCTCCCTGTGCTGCTCTTAAGTAGCCTCTCTTTCCTATTCTGTTCTCATGAGAGTTGGGTGCATCCTATCTCCGACTCATTCTGCCAAATATTTCTCTGATATGTCACTTTGTCAGCCCCTCAACTAGTCATCACTTTCAAACATGCTGTTTCCTTCTATAAATTAACCTTACCCTTGTTGTTTGGGATTAAAGGTATGTACTAAGGGTGTGACTATATTCCAGCCCAAATCATGCCGTAATCTAGAGCGTGTCTGGGTTCCACTGGAATCACATAGATTTAGAAGGTCTTTGGATGTGATCCCTTGCCAGAGAAGCCATCTTCTTAGATTAAAATTCTTCTACATTCATCTTCTCATATCTCGGTGGGAAGAAAAGCGATATGAGAAGGTTGGTGATACTCAATTCGACTTCTCCTTATTACTTTTATATTCCCTTTGAGTCCCCAGCCCACAGGACAGTGCTTCATACATTCAGGGTAGGCTTTCTTGTTAGTTAACACTCTCTGAATTGCCATCACAGAAAGAAAAAGAGGTGTGACCCAACTTTCTATGTGAGTTCATTCTATTCTATTCTGTTCTATTCTATTCTATTCTATTCTGTTCTGTTCTGTTCTGTTCTAATTGGCTCAGGTTGATAATGAAGAATAATCATAAGAGGATAAAATAGTTACTATTCAATATATTTTAAAATTATTATCATAAAATGTCAACAAATCATGTTTGAGTGTTTTAGTTTGCCTGATTCTCCTACCAGTACAAGAACATCCCTTGATTTACTTACTGGCTCAAGAAAGATGAGGGACATCTCATATGAACTTGACTTCAACAGCAGTTTAGAAGTCACAAATGCAGGACATAGCTACAAAACCCATCTTCTCTAAAGAGAAAAGAGTTGAAATAGATCATGATTGTTTTAAATTTCTGGATTATGGAGTAATTTGTTTCATGACATCATTGTGATACTAACAAGGCACTGGAGTTATCATTTCTGTGAACCATTGCTGAATAGAGAAATATTCATGTGAAATGTTTTATTTGTGTTGGCACAGAAAACTAAGCTATAACCAATGGCTTCTGGGGTTTCGTTGTCAAAGGCATTGGTTCTCTGCCTTCCTAATGCTGCAGCCCTTTAATACTGTTCTTCATGTTGTAGTGACCCCAACCAAAAAATTATTTTTGTTGCTACTTTATAACTGTACTTTTGCTACTGTTATGAATTGTAATGAAGATATCTATGTTTTCCAATGGTCTTAGGCAATCCCTGTGAAAGGATTGTTCAACAGCCCCCAGGGGGTTGTGACCACTAGGTTAAGAACCACTGATCAAAGGTCAATAAATTAGTAGCAAATATGAAGATGTCTGTGTAAACTTATTGGATTAAAATGCACATTTGTTTTATAGCACAATATCTTCTGTATATGGTTAAAGTTGATTGAATTTAAAAGCAATCTATGATTAGTTTTGTGGCATTTAGTTAAACTTGGTAAAAAAAACCTCCCAAGATTTTTTTTCACTGAAGATTTTAACTCTTTGGTCAGTCTCTTGCTTAAACTCCAGCACAGGTTACCTCGAACAGCAGTATTATACCTAGTTTTATAAGCTTCAGTAACCAAGCTGAGTGTATATTGTGGAGAGTCTCTCCGGGAAGGGTTACAATAAAGGAAAAGAAAAAAAAAAAAAAAGAAACATTTCCACTCAGGCCTGTCAATTTCTCCAAACACATTTAATTTACCCTTCAAATGTAATTTTAGACATTTTCCAAATCATCATGTGTGATGCCTCCACATTCTATATAGCACCCTAGAAATAGACTGTTAACTGAGAAGTAGGAAAGCATGCTTGTCTCTGTCACTTGAAAAAAAGTCCTCAATTGGACAATCAAGAAGTCTACTTTGTGGACTGTGAGAAGTCACTAACCCTTCCTACAGGTTGCACCTCCAACGTATATCCAATCAAAGGCTGAGGATCAATAATGGGGGAGGTTATTTCTGATCAAGCACAGGGAACTTCCAAGGGTCGCTCTGCCCACTACCTGAAGCTAAACAGGGGTGGTGTTTTTACTGCTACAAAGAGATGGCATTCCCAACCCAGGTCATCGTGTCACTGAAGGAAAAAAAAAATAAGACTAAATAAAGTCATCTCTGTGCCTTATGCTTCAGATGCTCAACTGTGAATTCAAACAAGGGCTCTTGAGAAGATGTTATCAATCCTTTTGTGGGAGAAGAAATCAAGACATTAGGAGCAGAGTAAGCAGGCTCAGGCTCCAGGAAATTTATGTACTGAATTTCAGTACCTTCCCCCCAAGTCCCTAATGTCTTCATCTCCCTCACTTCCCTTTGGCTACATTCTTTTGACCAGTTTCATGGTCACTTGACCTTTTTTTTTAAGACGTAGAAAAAGACCTTTGTTTTTTAAAACTCTTCCAATGTCAATCACTCCTTGGTATTTAGTCTTTCACTACACATGTTATTTTCCCCCCAATGGTGCATATTAAATGTGACTATTAATTATATTTCAAATAATTATGTACAGTACAGAAACATGAACAACTGGAAATCATACTTAGCTGGATCAAAGTCTGAGTTTTCAGAGTCCACTTTGATTTTTATACAAATGTCAAAGTACTTTAAAACTCTAAGGAAATAGAAGAAAAAAAACTGGAGAAGCCAGGGGTGGTGGTGTATGATGCCTTTAATCCCAGTACTTGGGAGGCAGAGGCAGACAGATCTCTGTAAGTTTGAGGCCAGCCTTGTCTACAAAGTGAATTACAAGACAGCCAGTCCTGTTACACAGAGAAACATCATCTTGAAAAAAAAATATATATATATGGAGAAAGTAACATTAAAATGACTTCCCTTAACCAAGTGGGTAGTTATTAGTAAAGTTGATCTATGCCAATCTCTAGTTGCTGCTTAGGAATTTAAATATTGGTGACCCCTATCTTTTGACTGTAGGTATCCTAAACAAGGGGCTGATGGGACTGTTATATAGTTTCCAGTTCCAGACAATCCACATTGTAATTATTTTGTATCATCAGAACACAAATATAAACTTAGGAGTATCATATCTGAGAGTCAAATGAGAACACATTCTGGATATGAGAAAAACCAATCTATGGCACCCCAGAAGTCATATCCACAGATTAGTACCTTACTTATATTTCTCATGCTCTGCTAGAATAACTCAAGTTCATACCTGTGATACCTGAGAGAAACACTTCATTTAATATTTAACTACCATAATGATGTGTAGGGACATCCTACTCCGGAGGAGTAGAATAGAAGGGAGAGGGGGTAGAGGGTGGAAGGGTGGAACAGGGATGGGTGGAAAGAGGGCACTGTGATGGAGATGTAACTTGAAGTAATAAATAAATATTTTAAAAATAAATAATTAAACAGTAAAAAAATAAAACAGCTAAAAAGAAATTTAACTCATATGTATATGTATAAAGCTTGCAAAATTGTAACACATAGCTGCATTGATGACTTGGTAAATGATTGATTGTTCTAAGAGTCTGTCCAAGACATAGGGTGAATCCAATTAACTTTCATAAAAGTTTGTTTCTTCACATACAAATTCTTGGCATTTAATTTGAGTACTTTGTAAATTTTGGATATTAGCCCTTTGTCAGATGTGGGGTTGGTGAAGATTTTCTCCCAGTCTGTAGGCTGCCGTTTGTTCAAATGACAGTGTCTTTTGCCTTACAGAAGCTTTTCAGTTTCATGAAGTCCCATTTATTGATTATTGGTCTTAGAGCCGGAGCTGTTTGATGTTCTGTTCAGAAAGTTGTCACCTGTGGCAATGATTTCAAGGGTTTTTCCCACTTTCCCTTCTAGTAGATTTAGTGTGACTGGGCTTATGTTAAGGTCTTTGATCCACTTGGAGTTACGTTTTGTACAAGGTGATAAGTATGGGTCTAATTTCAATCTTTTACAGAAGGACATCCAGTTGGACCAGCACCATTTGTTGAAGATGCCGTCCTTTTTCCATTGTGCAGTTTTGGCTTCTTTGTCAAAGATTAGGTGACCATAGGTGTGTGGGTTCATTTCTGAGTCTTCAATTCGATTACATTGATCCACTGGTCTGTTTCTATACCAGTACCATGATGTTTTTATTACTATTGCTCTGTAGTACAGCTTGAAATCAGGGATGGTGATACCTCCAGATGTTTTTTCATTGTACAGGATTGATTTAGCTATTCTTGGCTTTTTGTTGTTCCATATGAAGCTGAGAATAGCTTTTTCCAGGTCTATAAAGAATTGTGTTGGTATTTTGATAGGAATTGCACTGAATCTGTATATTGCTTTTGGTAGGATAACCATTTTTATTATGTTGATCTTACCTATCCATGATCATGGGAGATCTTTCCATCTTCTAAAGGCCTCTTCCATTTCTTTCTTCAAGGGTTTAAAGTTCTTGTTGTACAGGTCCTTTACTTGCTTGGTTAGAGTTACCCCAGGTTTTTTATATTGTTTGTGGCTATTATGAAGGGGGTTGTTTCCCTAATTTCTTTCTCAGCCCATTTATTTGTTGTATAAGGAAGGGCTTCTGATTTTTTAAATTAATTTTTTATCCCACCACCTTTCTGAAGGTGTTTATCAGCTGTATGCCAAGAAACCAAATAATCCAATTTAAAAATGAGAGAAAGAGCTAAACAGAGAATTCACAAAGGAGGAATTCCTAAAGGCTGAGAAACACTTGAAAAAATGCTCAGCAACCTTAATCATCAGAGAAACGCAACTCAAGACGACCCTGAGATTCCACCTAACACCTGTTAGAATGGCTAAGATAAAGAGCTCAAATGATAGCGCATGCTGGCGAGGGTGTGTAGAAAGGGGAACCCTCCTCCATTGCTGGTGGGAGTGCAGGCTTGTGCAACCACTATGGAGGTCAGTCTGGCGATATCTTAGAAATCTTGGAATAGCTCTGCCTCAGGACCCAGCCATACCACTTCTGGATATACATCCAAATGACTCCTAACCGAATCACAAGGAGGTTGCCTCATCTATGTTCATAGCAGCCTTATTTGTAGTAGCTAGAAACTGGAAATAACCCATATGTCCCTCAACTGAAGAATGGATTAAAAAACTATGGTACATATACAAAATGGAATACTATACAGCTAACAAGGATATTATGCAATTTGCAGCTAAATGGATGGAACTAGAAAAACAAAAACTAAACAAAACAATTACACAAGTTGCAGGCCTCCTTTAAGTCACAGATATGGGAAGCCAAACAGAAGTGTTCCAAAAGAAAATGAAAGACCATTGTGTAACAGCAGATATATTACTGGTATTTCATACGTGTTCAGATTATAATAAAAAAAGAAAAGAAATAGAGAAGTACTTCAGTAAGAAGGGTGAAAACTGAGGGGGAAATGACCAAAATTAATGATATATGTGCATGAAATTGTCAAATAAATAAAATTTAAAAGTAATAGTTAATCAATAAAGATATTTGAATATATTATACATTCAATAAAATATCAGATACTAAACCATGAGGTGGGATAGGGGACAGGGGGCATGGGGTGGGAGGGTTGGACCCAGAGGAGGGAAGGTAGGGGGCTATGATAGGGATGTAAAATTAATAAATGAATAAACTTAATTATAAAAAAGAAATAATGTATAATTCTATGCAGTACAAAATAATTTCATATGATTAATACAAAGTCATCTTAGCCAGACAACTTTTTAGGGAGGCCATTCAACACAAATTCTTTCTCCTTTTTGCATAATAAAATAATAATACCTAATTCTTATGCAATATTGGGAGAACTAGACATAGGAGAACATTCCAGCCATATGAGCTTAATTTGAAGTCAAAGAAATCAAATGCCTATTTTTCTGGTAAAATTTAGTGCTAACTGAAGGAAAGGGATGGAGGGAGAAGGGGTGGGTCGGAGGGATGAAAAGAATCATGGAGACAAAGAGGGGAAAGAGAAGCTATAAACCTTTCCTTTAGTGTACAGGGATGTGCAACTATGGAGAGTAGAAAGCAGATCCTACCCACCCGAGAAGGTCTAGTGAGGAATAGGAGCAAAGAAACAGCCCCACTTACAAACTTAAGAGCAGATGTGATGACCCCAGAAGGTCTTTGTTTTCCTTGTCTGCTGAGGGCAGTGGTCCATAATTTATTTTCATTGGGATCTTTGAAAATGCATTTGCTTACCCCAGAATCAAATCAGTAGGTAAAGTCATTACTAATGTCAAGGAGTGCAGTGCGCAGTAAGAGAATTATGATTTCAGGGACCACAGACAGCCATATAACAGATTTCCCAGTCAGGCTACTTACGCATTACTGTGTTTGCCTTGCCTGGCTCTCCTCCCTCCCTCTATTGAAACTCTCTTTTCAGATCAGACATTCTTCACAACCCTCAAGTACACTGTTTCTAACAGGTAAAATGTAATAAATGTACTAACATCACACCCCCAGTCTCCACCCTGAGCCTGGGGACTCACTGACGTGGTTCTGGGATGTCTGTTTCTTACTTTTGAGAACAGATTCCCCCCATTTTCTCTTAGCATTTATGTTTTAGAAGACTTAGAGTGAGGAAAAAGAATCTTGGAATTCATCTACCTTCCAGAGGAACTTGTCGTATTATGCACAGATAAGACTCACTGCTAAAGCTCACTTTAAAAGATGACTTTCTGAAAAAGGTCAAACATTATTTGACTTAAAATGGAAATAAGAGTACTCAGAGATTTTTTTCTTTACATGGTAAAATCTTTCACCCCATCCAGAAATAGAGTAGGTGGTTTGTTTTAATCCTCATTGGCAGCACATTAAGGGCATAGTGCAGCATTTTGTTAAAATTGCTACCAAGGCTCTGTAGGGATTGAGTGTATATTTTATAACCAAAACTCAATTTCAAGTTTTTCATTAATTTCTTTACCCATTTGGCATTTATTCAGTAGCTATTATATGATAGGCACAATGGCAGATGCTGGACCACAACAAAAGATGCAAAATCAATATTTTAATCTATTCATACTTCTGTTCAAATCTATACAGCATCAAAAACAAATTCAGTTCACTCTGAGGTATTGACTAAAGCATTCTTATTCAAATTACCAGCCAGATCTTTTGATTAAAATCCATGATTGCTAGTAGTTTGAACTCCCTACAAAGTTTGTCAGTTGGAGCCAGATCATAGCTAGTTGATAACACATCATCACAGTAATGGGCGAGGCCCTCCTTTTCCCAGAGTGTATTTGGTCATTACATAGGAAACTCAGAGAATAAGACACAGTTACACACAACCTTCATACCTATGTTAGCCAACACTAAAGACAGCTTTAAGAACACATTGCCTGATGTACAAACCCAAGCTAAAGTTGGCTTGATTTATTCTTTTCAGTTAAGGCCTTCCACAAAGACATTGTTTGTTTGTTTTAATCTTATTTGAATGAGTAATCAAAAAAACTGGAAATCTGTCATGGGCTAGATTCTGAAGGGTGGGTGACAGGGAGAGAACAGGTGCTCTTCTGAAATCTATGTGTAGCTCTGAGACAGAGTATTTCTTAGTGTTCATGGCGCTCTGGGTTCCACCAACAAAACAAAACCACAAGGAAAAAAATAAACAGATAAAGGAACAACAAAAATAATTAAGTATTTAATTATTACTTCTCAAAAGTAAGCAGCTTTAGACTTTGTCCCATCTTCTACACCCTGAAGATGTTAAACATAGTTCTGTTTATGAATAAAAAGCAAAGCTATTATACTATGAAGGAATATTTTCATATTTTGGTTCTAATATTTCTTGGTTTTCTTGCTATCACAAAACCTTCCTATAAAAATTGATATCCTTAAAACATTCACTTACTTTAATAATTTCAAAGTGCTTAAAACATGACAAAATCAAATATTCTTTTGTTGAAAGGCTGTAACTTTACAATCTCAGTGAAACAGTTGAATTTAATGGTGATATTAATTCCCCTCAATAGCCAGTTGTTATGTGTTGTTCAAAGCAAGAGTTTCTGTTGAAGAATTAATGTGCATAATTGCATTTTCCAACCACAAAACCCAAGGTTTTCAAACCCCTCTATTGTATCATTCACAGAAAATTCAAATAATATACTCATTCCCGCTTCAAATATTTACAATGGGAGACTTTGCAAATTTAGCATATTTTAATGCTCAAACAGGAATAAATGTTTGAGAACAAGAGATTTTAGCTGTAATGGTATTGCTACTAGCACATTGCTAACCAGCTGGCACTAGCCCATAAATTCCTCCAAAATGAGAGTCCAACTATGACAAGTATACTCCTATGACTCAGCAGCCACTAATATTGGCAGATATTGAACTCTTCAAAACTAGTTATTTAATTTTAGTCAACTTCAATTTACATAGCCAGACATGGCCACTTGTCGCCTATTAGGCTTTATTATTAAAATTCCATATTGTATGGAATTAGATGATAGTAGGTTGCTGTTATATTTTTAATGTACTGTATCCATGGCCTTAAAATTTGATGTAGGGCTGGAGAGATGGCTCAGTGACTACTCTTCTGAAGGACCCGTGTTCAAATCCCAGTACCCACATGGCAGTTTGAAACTGTCTGTAATGGCCAGGCATGGTGGCTCGTGACTTTAATCCCAGCACTCGTGAGGCACAGGCAGGTGAATCTCGTCAGTTCAAGACCAGCCTTGTCTACAGAGTAAGTGCAGGACACCCAGGGCTACACAGAGAAACACGCTCTCTCTCTAAAAAAAAAATAGTGTGTGTGTGTGTGTGTGTGTGTGTGTGTGTGTGTGTGTGTGTGTGAAATGTGGGTACAACTGCTCATGCTATGGCATGGATGTGGAGGTCAGAGAACTGGGTTCTCCTTTTCCACATCAATGTGGAATCCAAGAATGCAGCTCAGGACACTAGGCATATATGGCAAGCAAGTAAGTCATATTGCCACCTGTGTGGGTTTTTTTTTTTTTTTTGAAGCTTGTCTTTATATTATTTTTGGAAAATCTATTGGAAGGATCAATATTATACCTTTTGCTCCTAGGCTGGGGACGCTTTTCTAATTGCATCTTCGCAACAAATTTGTAGGGTGTCCTTCTTTCCTATGTATGGGATAAAAGACTTTAAAAAACATGGGCTATAGGCATAATATAGGAATGATAAAGAAAAAGGGACAGATTATTGAATATGCTCTTATATTTTTGTATATTGATACAAAATTAAGATTATATTTGGCTACATTGCTATCGATCTTTTTTACCAAATTAAGATTATATTTGGCTACATCAGTATTGATCTTTGTATATTGATACAAAATTAAGATTAACCCTTTTTAAGGAATTGTTCCTAGGTAACGCTTAAAATTGCAATGTAAACCTGTGGCCCATTGATAGCAACTGTCACAAACTGTTTAGCGTAATTAACAAATGCAAACTAATTGTCATTCAAACATGTCATTTGGTTAGGTACTAGTGTAGTTTATCACAGATGTTTTCTAAGTTAACTGGGAATCACCTGTCAATCTTAGCTAGAGTCTTTAGCATCACTTTAGTAGGTAATAAGTCCATGAAGGTCACAGTAAGAGATGACGGCATGGGCATGATGTGTACAGGGATTTCTTTGAAATCAAAGGCTCTGGAGTCAAGAAGGAGCAGGTTGAGGAGCATGAATCTCTAGGTTCTGAGTCAAGGTGTGGGACCATTCAGAATAATTGTCAATATAAAAAATAGCAAAGACAGAAGTGCCATAGTGCCATGGTATAAGAAAGCCTTGTTATATGGAGAGTACACAATCAAGAAAGGAAGGGAAGAGGATTGTGCCTACAGTCAAGGCTAAATGCATCAGAACTCTGCAGTATGTTTACCTGATAAAGAGAGATCAAGTAGATACTTAAAAACTGGCAACAGATATGATATCATTAGTCATTTTAACAAAAATAGAAAGGTCAGTTGTAAGTGTTATAAAATTAGAAAATAAATGAGAAAAATCAGGAAACTTTTAATACAGTAACCATCTGGACAATTCAAAACAAAACTCATTGTGTATATTGTCACAGATAACCATAGCTAGTAGTAATGCAAGAGGTTAGTGTAGGTTAAGAGACAACAGTGATGGAGAGCTAGGTGAATGTATAAAACTTCAATAAGTGTGGAACTCTAAAGGTTGACTTTAGCGATGTATGAAATGTATTTCATGAAGCTGCAGCACAACATGATATATACACGTTAAAAAATAAGTGTGCAAAAGTAAAGATCTTCCTAAAGGAAGTCCCATGAGCTCAGATGGACATAGATTTAAGGAAGCTCAATATCTCTGTCAATCCAGGGGGAGTAAATGAACCAGCACCATGAAGATGGCCTTGGAGGATTGAGGTAAGGATGAGCAACACTCTCCAGAGGTACATGCTTGAAAGCAGAAAGCACACTACAACAAAGCATCCCAGACATTAATGAGAAGTAATTTTAGGTTGTTTACATGATGTTTTTAATTCAGTCTCATTTCCAGTATCATTGGGTTTAATATGTGTGTCATGCATTTACTACCAATATCTGTTACTTGAAGAAATTAAAAGAGATCTGAAGCCTTTTTTCAGGTTCAGGCTAAGTCAAAATACTATGGGGGCAGCTGGAGCCATGCACAAAGGAGATGGTGGAACGCAGATCTTTAGGGACTCAGCTAAGGTTTTCAGAAGTTCTAAAATCTGTGTGGGTCACATTGAGATTGGGAGGTAGTAAAAGCAGACCCAGGTAATCTGTGTAATGTGAATAAAATAAACAGAGCCCTTCACTGAGACAAGAAGGGAACAGCACAGTTGAAAAATCTGAAAATTCAGAGAGGATCATAAGGATCTAGAAAGTCTGAAAACATGAATGTTTTTGTGGCCTAAATGGCAGAAGGGCAGGAGACACTTACCTCTTTCTCTATTACCTCCAATCTAAAGAATCTTTTGTGATATATGTTTTTGCTTGAAAATCTTAGAGAGGGTGAATCCAAGATGGTGGCAGTCGTCAGGGACACATTTTGAACTGGGCAGGGGGATAGATACAACATCACAGAAATATAAACAAGCTGAGCAACATCCTGAGAAGCATGAACCTGCAGGATCACACCTGGCAAACCCAGGGACTAGTGGGGGCCCCTCATGGGACCCTCAGACACTCAGGTAAACAGACCTACCAAGGCTGGTCTTCAACAACAACAGAAATAACAGAAAGCCTACACAACTGAACAACTCTTTACTGGATGACTACTAGGTCAGAGAAGAAATGAAGAAGGAAATCAAAGACTTCTTAAAATCCAGCAACAATGAAGGCACAACATACCCAACCTATGGGACACAATGAAAGCAGTGCTACAAGGAAAGTTCATAGAACTAAGTGCCTTCAAAAAAAAATTGTGACAGCTCATACTAGCGAGTTAACAGCAGAACTGGAAGAACTGGACAAAAAAAGAAGCAAACACTCCCAAGAGGAGCAGATGGCAGGAAATCTTAGGGCTGAAATCAACAACTTAGAAACAAAAAGAACAACAAAAAAAAAAATCAATGAAACCAAGAGTTGGTTCTTCGAGGAAATCAACAAAATAGACAAATCCTTAGCCAAATTAACTAAAAGGCAAATGGAAAAAACACAAAACAACAAAATCAGAAATGAAAAGGGAGAAATAACAAGATATTGAGGAAATCCAGAGAATCTTTAGGTCCTACCTTAAAAATCTGTACTCCACAAATTTGAAAACCTAAGTGAAATGGACAATTTTCTTGATAGATTCCACCAACCAAAGTTAAATCAAGATCAGGTTAAAAGATTAAACAACCCTAAACCCCTAAGGAAATAGAAAAAGTCATTAAAAATCTCCCAACTAAAAGAAGCCTGGGGCCAAATGGTTTCAGCACAGAATTCTACCAGACCTTCAAGGAAGAGCTAATGCTAATACTCTTCAAACTCTTCCACAAAACAGAATCAGAAGGAACATTGCCAAACTCATTCTATGAGTCCATATTCACCCTGATTGCTAAACCACACAAAGACCCAACAAAGAAAGAGAACTTCAGACCCATTTCCTTCATGAACATAGATGCAAAAATACTTAATAAAATACTTGCAAACCGAATCCAAGAACACATCAAAAGTATCATACACCATGATCAAGTAGGCTTCATCCCAGGAATGCAAGGATGGGTCAACATATGACAATCCCTCAACATAATTCACCATATAAACAAGCTGAAAGAAAAAAACCACATGGTCATCTCACTAGATGCTGAAAATCATTTGGCAAAATCCAACACCCCTTCATGCTAAAAGTCTTGGAGAGAGCAGGCATACAAAGACCATACTGAGAAATAACAAACGCAATAGACAACAAGCCAGTACCCAACATCAAATTAAATGGAGAGAAATTTAAAGCATTTCCTCTAAACTCAGGGACAAGATAAGGATGTCCACTTTCGCCATATCTCCTCAACATAGTACTTGAAGTTCTTGCTAGAGCAATAAGACAGCTAAAGGAGATCAAGGGGATACAAATTGGAAACGAAGAAGTCAAATTATCCCTATTTGCAGACGATATGGTAGTATACATAAGCGACCCCAAAAATTCCACCAGAGAACTCTTTCTTACAGCTGATAAACACCTTCAGCAAGGTGGCGGGATACAAAATTAATTTAAAAAAATACTGAAGCCCTTCTTTATACAAAAAATAAATGGGCTGAGAAAGAAAGTATGTAAACAACACCCTTCACAATAGCCACAAACAATATAAAATACCTGGGGGTAACTCTAACCAAGCAAGTGAAAGACCTGTATGACAAGAACGTCAAGTCCTTGAAGAAAGAAATTGAAGAGGCCATCAGAAAATGAAAAAATCTCCCATGCTGATGAATAGGTAGGATCCACATAATAAAAATTGACATCCTACCAAAAGCAATATACAGATTCAATGCAATGCCTATCAAAATATCAACACAATTCTTTATAGACCTGGAAAAAGCAATTCTCAACTTCATATGGAATAAGAAAAAACCAAGAATAGCTAAATCAATCCTGTACAATAAAAAAAAACATCTGGAGGTATCACCATCCCAGACTTCAAGCTGTACTACAGAGCAATAGTGACAAAACAGCATGGTTCTGGTATAGAAATATACAAGGGGATCAATGGAATTGAATTGAAGACCAAGAAATGAACCCACATACCTATGGTCTCTTAATTTTTGACAAATAAGCCAAAACCATACAATGGAAAAGGACGGCATCTTCAACAAATGGTGCTGGTCCAACTGGATGTCAACATGTAAAAGAATGAAATTAGACCCATACTTATCACCTTGTATAAAACTTAAGTCTAAGTGGATCAAAGGGCCAGACACACTAAATCTATTAGCAGAGAATGTGGGGAAAACCCTCGAAATCATTGGCACAGGTGACAACTTCCTGAACAGAACACCAAGCAGCTCAGGCTCTAATACTAACAATCAATAAATGGGACCGTGTGAAACTGAAAAGCTTCTGTAAGGCAAAAGACACTGTCATTTGAACCAAATTTCAGCCTACAGATTAGGAAAAGATCTTCACCAACCACACATATGACAGGGGGCTAATATCCAAACTTTACAAAGAACTCAAGAAATTAAATGCCAAGAAACCAAATAATTCAATCAAAAAATGGGGAACAGAGCTAAACCAAGAATTCACAAAGGAGGAATCTCTAATGGCTGAGAGACACTTGAAGAAATGCTCTGCATCCTTAATCATCAGAGAAATGCAATTTAAGACGACTGTGAGATTCCATCTCACACCTGTCAGAATGGCTAAGATCAAAAGCTGAAATGACAGCACATGCTGGCAAGGTTGTGGAGAAAGGGGACACTCCTCCATTGCTGTGGGAGTACAGGCTTGCACAACCACTATGGAAATAAGTCTGGTGGTATCTTAGAAAACTTGGAATAGCTCTGCCTCAAGACACAGCCATACCACTTCTGGATATACATCCATATGATTCCTCACTGAATCACAAGGAAGTTTCCTCATATTCATATTCATAGCAGCCTTATTTGTAATAGCTAGAAACTGGAAACAACCCAGATGTCCCTTAACCAAAGAATGAATTAAAAAACTGTGGCACATCTACACAATGGAATACTACTCAGCCATCAGAAGCAATGAAATCATGCAATTTGCTGCCAAATGAATGGAACTAGAGAAGCTCATCCTGAGTGAGTTAACCCAGACTCAGAAGGATGAACATGGCATCTATTCACTTATAATAGGATTTTAGCCATTTGGTACAAGATATCAATACTACAACCAATGCACCAAAGGGAACAGGAATATAGACTTTGTTTCCTATCAATGAGACACTTTGCCCTAGTGGTACTGCCATGTGTATGAGGAGGCTCTTGGCCCTCATATGACTGCTGAACTGGAGCAGGGGAATGTTATGTATGGACACTGCACTCCATAGGAGTGGGATGGAAGGGATAGGGCTGCAGAGGGTGGGAGGGTGGGACTGGGAGGGGTGGAAAGAGGGCACTGTGATGAAGATGTAACCTGACGTAATAAATAAATATTTTTTAAAAAACTTTTGTGAGGCTTCCGTAATTCAAGCATGTGGATTAAGAACTCCTGACTTCAGTGTGTGAAATGTTTCAAATAGAAAGAAGTTTTGATAAAATATAAATAACAAAAAACTTACTATTTTCACCAAATTGAAGCAATCTGCTTACTATATCCATGTTGTTAGGCCCTTCTCACCTCTATCCACAGAAACTTTTATCATTCCATGCCAATTATCTGTATCAATTAAACAGCAACTCATTCTGTGCATCCTCAGTCTTTGTGATGTCATGTGGGGACCAGAGATCCTAACAGATAATGTTATTGAGTATCCTTGTATATCAAAAATCTGCAGGGGCAAAACTAAAACCCACTGATTTGGAGCCAAGAGCTGGACAGTCAGGAACCTTTGAATACCTGTAGGAAATCAGGGTCCCCTGACCCTTGCTCCTTAGTCATGTTCTCATTCAGGAGTCCATAGGTCAAATGTGAATGATTGATAAGTCAAACAGGGCAGGCCTGTGCAAGCCTCTACACAGCGATAGAGACCCCCCACACAGTGGGAAGTCTCAAACCATCATGTCAACCCATGGTCTTGACAACTTAGAAACTCCCAGTGAGTGGAAGTCTCCTAGTGAGTAATGAAGGATCTCCAGAAACAGGAAGCCACAGACACATCCCCAAGCCAGAGGATAAGCATTAGAGAAGAACCATGGCAACCCAAAACCATGGAACCTCAATACCCTGGCCCAAAGGATGATCTGTATGAATTTAGAAAGCCCTGTAAAGAATACAAACCTGGACAGTTCCCATTTTCTCTCCAGGCAGCCACTGGTATGTCATTTTTTAGTTTTGGAAGCTGTAGGCCCTGCACTTCCTATATAATCAGATATATTTATCCCTCTCAGGTCTCTGAGGTGGTTGAAGAATAGACACCTAGAGTGTCATAGTTAAATTTTGAGTTGTTTAGGAATCAAGAGGGTGTTCTGGATCTAAGAAGATATTTTTAAAATTATGAGGCAAGTTAGTATGAAAGCTGAGTTAGATATAGAACTTTAAACTCATGGAGATGGTTAGATAGTAGAATGTTAAAGTCAGGTGCCAAATACATATGGACTGGACATTGGGAATGTATGCTAAGCCATATAACTCTTATAATCGTGGCCTATTTATTTCTGTTGTTTTGTATTGTATTTATAGTTATAAGAAAAAGAACCATTTGTTGGACTGAAAGGGAGAGCTATTGGGGGGAAAAAGAAATACCTTAAACTAAAAAAAAAAGGAAGGGAAGAGGATGGGGGGGTTGAGGGGGAGGAGGGTGGAAGGGTGGGACTGGAGGGGGGAGTAGGGAGGGGATTGTGATTGAGATGTAACTTGAAGAAATAAAAAATAAATTATTAAAAAAAAAAAGAAAGCAGTATGAGTTGAGCTGCCTGCAAACTGAAGCCAAGTTTCTTTGGACCAAATGTCTCTCAAAGAACAATTAGAAAAATCATACAAAAACTTCTCTTTCATTTGGAACATGTTTGACTAAGAAAGCAATGAGAAGGTTTGGGGTTCAGGATCCAGAAGAACAGGGAAGTGAGGAGGGGCAAATTACGCATGTGAAAACCACTGTTTTACC
Organism: Lophiomys imhausi; assembly: GCA_907164525.1. Lineage (NCBI taxonomy): Eukaryota > Metazoa > Chordata > Mammalia > Rodentia > Muridae > Lophiomys > Lophiomys imhausi. The sequence continues at coordinate 1,733,340 of CAJQZJ010033798.1, forward strand.
TCTGCAGAGACAGCCAAGTCTCTGAGATTCTATCAAAACTGTCATTTCTTAGAGGGGTTGGCAGTCAGACCCAGGGATTCAAGACCTCCCGGGGTCAAGGTCAGGTAAAAATCACACAAAAAAAGATTTTGACTAAGAATTAGAACTGTAACCCAGGTGTCAGAGGGAATTAAGAATTAATGCTTTCAAGTTGGATACAGGAGCACATGACTGGAGTCCCCACAGGAGGATCTCTGTAAATCTGAGGCCACTCTGGTCTATATAGATACTTCCAGACTAGCCAGGACAGTAATATGACCCCATCTGAAAATAAAATGAATAAGTGAATAAGTAGATAAATAGCACTAATTGATCTAAACTTAGTTACTAATCATCTTTTCTCTAACTAAATTACAATAAACAGGTACACAATTTCTGGGGAAGATGTTATATTATCAATATGTGTTTCCAAAGACAGCTATTGGTTCTCAAACAAAAATAATCAGATGAATAAGAAAACAAAATTGACAAGTTAGAGTAAAGGATACATGAATTAAAGTCAAAGATCTGACTCTCAGAAAGTAAATAAAGTAGAGTTACAGATGAGGACTTCAAAATTATGTACATAACTTGAAATAATTGTCAGAAGCAGCAGTGTGGTAGGAACTATAAAACATAAAAGAAAAAGCTTTTGTACAGGGAAAGAGCGTGGAGATATTTTTTGAGAGTGGCCTTGATGTTGGTGGTAGCCACACAAACAAAAATTCAATGAATTGTTTGCTTACGTATGTGTATTTTTCAGCACTCCTTGTGACATTCACCCAAGTGAAATGCATACATTTGCGTACCAAACATTCTGTACAAAAATGTTGACAGTAACAGTATTCTGAATATAAAAGTGGATTTATCTGCTCTAGAATGGTGGAATACATAGAGGTCTATTTAGAGAATAGAATAATGCAGACATAAAACACTAGGACATATTTTTGCACCACATGGATAAATTTCCAAAGATAACACTGAATGAGAATCCAGACACAGGACAAATATATATAGGAGGTACTGTGTATATAAAGTCAAACCACATTACAACCTGGGACACTGGCTCCCTTCAGGAAGAGACGATAGAAATTTGCACAGAGGGTGCTCCAGATGCTTTGTGAGCTGGATGACATGCCTCTCTATGTTTATTATCATTCATTGGAATGTGTTTAAGATATGTGCACCTCTCTCTCTCTGGCAGTTACTGCATTAAAAACTATATAAAATTATAAATAAAAATAGGCATTCAATAAATGTTGTTGGAAGAATTGATGTATGAATGCATAGATCAATGAGTCTTGTTTCAAGGATTTATAGCTGCTAGAGAGAAGAGGGCAATGGGAACAGGTAGTAAGAAATGAATAACCTAACAACTTCACCTGGACTTACTGGGATTTATGTCACAGTTAAAATGAGGTGACTATTGGGCACTTGAAATAAATGTCTTTCCGGATATTACCCAATATTTGACTTAGCAATAAATTCTTTCTGTTATTATAAACCAAATTACTCTCACAGTTAACATTCTATTTGTCTCTGGTCATATTTTACTTGTCTTTTACTAAGGACTGCTCTTGAGACAGACCATGCTGGCTAAATAAATAAATCTTTGAATAGAAAGGAAACTAGGAAAACTGCCTGTTAAAATAATAGAATATGGATCTGTTATGATGGGTGCCTCTACTTTCTGGCTGAGTTTTAAAAATAACACATACAGATAGATACTCAATGAACTCTTTTGTTAATTTCGGTGCCAATTACTATATGAAAGTAGCAATTTACCAAGAGTTCCCAAAAATGTGTGCCTCCTGTGCAAGAGGAAGCTCTTAGACCTCATGTGACTAATGAACTGAGAGGGCTGATACAGGGAGACACCCCACATGGAAGGGATGGGATGGGTAGAAGAGGGGGTAGAGGGTGGGAGGGGGGGCGGGAGGGGGTGGAGGGAGGGAGTGGCAATGGAGACGTAACGAAGTAATAAATAAACATTTTTTTAATCTCTACAAAGTTGAAGAGTGGTCTCCTAAGCAGTTAAAGTGTATTCCTTGATTTTACCAATAAAGTAAAATAATCCTCTTTGGTTTTTTGTTTTTAGTATTTTACTTGATTTAATTTGTCCCAATTTTTGTTTCCAAAAAAAAAAAAAAAAATCTAGCATTCTCCTTTAGCTGTTCCATAAGCCAGTTTATAATTTGACTTTTCAGACCAATGGGAGAATTCCACATTGTCTTACAGAATACAGGGTAGGTATTATGAAAAAGATATATACATTCAGGTACTTCTGAAACTCATCAATGCACTGAAGTCTCAGAGCAGAAGAAAAAAATTACAAAACAATGGTATTTGAAGTACAGCTTAAGTCACAATGTAAGAAGCTGCAGAACAAGCAGCTGTCAGTACCTATTGGCATTGCAAGCTGCTCCTCTGTGGATCTCAAAACACACTTTGAAAGTAAACTCTCCTGATCATTTAATGCCCACAGATCTGCATTAGTCCAGTGGGTCATGAAAGAGGCCAGAGGAGAACCTTGATTTCCTACACCTGAGACTTCAGCCACACACAGTATCTTTTGTGGCCAGCCAATGGTCTCTCTGTTTTACAGGCAACAATTCTGACCACCTCTTGTCAAGTCCAGGAGATTATAAAATCACCTAAAGATCATAATAGAAGCCCACGTGACCAAACTATAATATGGTTCTCAGGTTCTGTCCTCTGTTTAAGAACCCTGCCTTTAGGAACAATTTTGAAATTAACAGGTATTCATAATGTTTTCTTCTTTTACTGTTTAATGTTTTATTGTTTTTTGTGAATTTCACATCATGCACCCTGATCCCACTCATCTCCCACCTCCCCCTCAGATTCACCCTCCAACCTTGCAACCTCTCACCAACAGAAAAAAAAAAATCTCATCGTGGAAGCTGTAGTGTATCACAGTGTGTCACACAATATTCCCTTTGTACACGTCTCTCTCTCTCTCTCTCTCTCTCTCTCTCTCTCTCTCTCTCTCTTTCTCTCTCTCTCACTTTATTGGCAAATGTTCATTACCTTGGCTTCTTAGTCTGGTACACTGGCTTCTGCTACTTTGTCAATACCAGAACCTCACTGGGACACCTCTCAGATATCCTGTTTTTGTTTAGTGTAATGCAGATCCTGTAGTTTTGGGTCTGTGGAACTAGCCTTTTCATGCACTCCAGTAGCTCATCTATGGGGTAGATGTTGGGGTGGGCCAATTCAAAGTCCTGGTTCTGGGCCTGCACCCCACATCCAGGGCCAGCTCTACTGTGCTGCCCAGAGGAGGAGCAGAGGCCACTATTCTGAGCACTGCAGCATGTGAGGGGCAGAGACAGTTCTGTTCTTGTGACCCTATCAGGGCCAGATCTCCTGTCCACCAGTGGTAGTGAGGGAAAAGGGGAGTTGAGGGGATCTCTCTCTCTCTCTCTCACCAATACCACCATTAAGCAGACAAAGGGCAGAGCTGGCTCTCCCACACTACACCATTGGGCCTATGCACTCACATCTCCCACATCTACATCCAGGGCCAGCTGTACTGTCCTGACCAGGCAAGGTGCAGGGCCTGCTCCCCTGAGTGCTATACTATGTGAGGGACAAGGCCAGATATCCTGCTCTTGTGACCCCATTGGGGCCAGATGTCCTGTTATTCCTGGTGTATTAACTATAAATTCCAACCAATTTTAAGTGATTACTCTTAAGTAATTTAATTCCTTGTGCACCCTCACATTTTCAGGTTTTGCCCTTTATCCTACCTCTCTGATTAGTGAACTTTTTCTTATATCCTTTCTTGTTTGTGTTTTCCTTGATGTTTGGTTGGTCAGTTGCTAGCTTTTGATTTTCTACAGGATGACAAGGTGTCACACAGCCCAGGATGAATATTATTCTTTGACTTTACTCAATGTGATTTGTTGAAGACTATCAATTTCACCTTAAACAATAATATTTTCCAAATAATGAGACTGGTGTGCAATCTGTATTTTTAACATATTTAATGTACGGTTATCAAACTTTAAGAACATGTACCAATCATCCAACCATTGAAAGGCAGCTCCTGCTTCTTTTTTATTTGTTTGTTTGTTCAAGACGGGGTTTCACTGGATAGCCTGGGCTGTCCTGGAACTTGCTCTGTAGACCAGATTGGCCTGGAACTCATAGAGATCCATCCACTTCTGCCTCCCAAATACAAGAATTAAAGGCATGTGCTACCACCACCCAAAAGACAGTATCTTTACTACTTACTTACTGTACTTTCAGACACATGTGCATTTTATGTTATCTTTGTGGCTCCTTCCTACTGTACCCAGTGAGACAAGTAGGTGCAGAAGAAGGTATTATCTACAAGCAGACCTGAGTTTCAAAGATAGTTTAACCACAAAATAGCTGTATCACAAATGACTGATGTACAACCCGCATCTACTTTATCATCTGCCCATGAAAATAAAGATACCTTTCCTATCAGGACTATGAAACTCAAACAGTGTTGATTCTACCACAGTGAGAATAGTTAATGCAACATAAATGGAACTTAACAAATGGAAACGTATGTTTCATTCTTTTTTTTAATCAAAGAACAAATCACAGACTCTCTGGGGTTAATTTTTATTTTGAGTGTTCTTCAATGAAAATAAAAAGTTTCCACACAAATGAGCAACATGCACATCACATAGGTTAAGTTATTAAAAATCATAGGAAAGATTGCTTACCAGTTAAGAGTCCTTACTGCTCTTGCAAAAGACAGATGTTCAATTGTCAGCACCTGCAACAAGTGACTGACAACTGCCTATAAGTCCAGCTCCAGGGCATCCAATACCCAATTCTGGCCTTAATGTGTCTTGCACACATGCATACATACCCACACATACATACAATTTTTAAAAAGTGCATTAAATTTAAAAGTAATAAATTCCTATATTGTTTATGATTATGCTCATATTCTATTTTCATGTGTCACATTGACCCTTAATAAATCAAACATCTCCTGATCCATCACAATACAGATACCTTGGGTACAAATTCTGAGTATTTATTGTGTGACATTATTCCTGGGGAGATGTGAACAGATATGTGTACTTAGTCCAGACAGGAAAACAACAACAGACAAAACTATGAATGACATCAAAGCCCAACTTAATAACTCAATGAATTCTACTGAAGTGACCTACAGAGACATGGATGGTTACTTACAGGAGAAGAAATAACTCAAAGAAAGCTGTATTACTCAATGAAGCCCACCCTAGCATAGTCAATAGCTCACAAAAAAAAAAAACTGGAACCTTGGAGCTCACAACTGTCAGCTCAACATGTTGCATATTGTCCTTTCCTGGTGGCCTTTTCCATGCAGATTGGTTGTCTCTGCTTGTTCCAGGATACTTGGCTGGTCTCTGTATCTCTTTCAGGCTACTCACCCTGAGCCTCTTCTTTGTAGCTTCACTTATCAAAGAATGATTCTCTGTCTTTACTGCTTATATACTCTGGGGGAGAAAGGGATTGGACTAGTAAATCTGATCAGTTTCAAGGACTTCCTGAAACTGTCTGAGTTGTTTACCTCTTAAAGATCTTCCCTGAACAATGGAGTGTTTCACCTCACCTTAGAACATTTTGTTTCCCCTCCTTGTAATCAACCTGTCTTAAAATAATCTGTTCTTTCATCTCTCATTATATACGGTGTCTTAACATGTTTCTCCCCAAGATGGAAGCTTTTAACCTCATGGGAAGCTGCTGCACAACATTATTTAGTACTACTGTCTGAATCTCTCTGGAATCTGCTACTTCTTTCTAATCACACTATTGCAATCTAGCCCACATCACTTTGATTCTAACATAGACTACTGTAACAATCAAACCTGGCTTCTAATTGCACTTTTCAACTTAACCTTTCATAGTATAAACAAAGGAATCATTTACTCTTTACATTTTCCCTTATTTTGTGCAGGTGTATATGTTCATGCACATATGTGCCTATAACAGCAAGCCTGTGGATGTCATAGGACAGCTTGTGGGTGTCAGTTCACCCCCTCTACCACATGGACCCTAGGAGTTGAGCTAAAGCTAACAGCATGGCAATATCAACTCAATGGTAATAAGACTATTATCCACTGAACCACCTCACTGGCCAAGAACTCTGTTTTAAGGATAGAATTAATATCTCTTTTATGTACAATCTTTCCACTACTTAACACTCTTCAAAGACACCGACATTCCAATTACAGAACTCCAAAGTATCATATAATCTGGCTCCTATCTTTATGAATAACCTAAAACAATTTTATTGACTTTTCCACTCAAATATTTTTTTTAATTTTACAAACTGTAACACACTTTGCCCCTGAGACTCTTGAATGTGCTGTATATTTTTGTGTAGAATATTTTTTCACAAGCACAACTGACTGTGTCTACACTTCAGGCACCTGAGTGAAATTTGTTTACCCAGGAAGCTTCTCAAACATTTTATGTTTCCTTGTTATCTGTCTAAAGTCATCTCTCAGACCACAAGGACAGAGAAATGTCACTCTTACACCGGGAATAGAGAGAGAAAAAAACATCTCATACCACAAGCACACAGGCCTCATTGCCACGTCCCCTGCAACTAAAACAGACTTGACCCACATATACACATCTAGAGAATTCATGAACACATTAGAATGGACTCACTCATCATACATATTTTTCCAGAAATCTACCAACATATGCATGCATTTAACTACAAAACTCTACTCTAGGTCAGATATACCTCCGAGCGTCCTTTGAGAGTCTCTCCACACTAGCACATCATATATCATTATCCCACACCAACGAAATACTCTGCTGTGTCTGTGCTTACTTCTAAATCAAATCTTCACGAGTGGGACAGAATTTCCGCAGAGTTATAGAGGACCTCCCCGATTCCATATGCACCTGCTGACTTCCCATTTGGAGAATGCCTTTCTAGTGAATGAGGATATTGGATCTTGAAATAGCTAGTTCTCACTGTCTGACACCCAGAGGTGGCTGAGATGTCAGCCTCAGACCCACTGATTAGGACATTTCTAATGATAACAGCAGGTTTGACATTGATGAAGCCTCCCCATCTGGTGTGGTTACGGGAGCGCTCATGGACAAAGAGTTGTGAAATGTGTTCTCCTGGCTCCTGGCCACCATCACTTTGTGCTAAGGTTCCCCCTCCCCCCCTCTCTCCTACATTTGCCTGTCATCCACCTCCCAACTCAGTAAGGCTAAGTTTCCTCAATATATTATCCTGTCTTCTTTTTGATTAAACAGTGATGCTTTATTAGACAGCAGAAAGCACCTTCCCTTTGGATGTATCCAGGAAGTTCTTATGCAGAAAAGTGAGTTTCATAAACAGTCTATGTCACATCAATGTCCCCTCAGAGGCCAATGCCATGTCTAATGGAGTTTCCTGGAAAATTTAAAAGTCAGCAACTTTCTTAAGTGACTGTAGATGCTCCTTCTGTGCTCCTTTACATGTTTTCTCCCATTTCCATTTAGGTACACTACATGGAAGGTGGCACACTTAGGCACCTGAGTCGATCTAATGGATTCCATTTACTTGCCATAGTGTGAAGGATCCCCCAACAACAATCATTAAGCAAAAAATACCCCATAGATTTGTCTACAAGCAATCAAATGGAGGCATTTTTATCAAGTGAAGTTTCCTGGAATCAGATGAATGAAGCTGTGTCAAGTAGACAAGAACTAACCAGAACAACCTGTCAGCACAGGAACTCCTCACAAGGTACAATCTAGATTACATATTGTGCAGATAGAATATTTTTAATATAACTATAAGCAGAATATACTTCTATCTTACATGTTCTGTCTTTATTATAATGTAACTCTTATCTCTTCCAGTGCAAGATGAAATGCACTACATGGTTACATCAACTTCCCCTGCCTCTAGCTTACTTCTCACATTGTTTCTTGCCACCAATGGACAAGATGAGAGTTTAGGATGGACTGTGGTACTGTACCAGGGTTGTGCAGAAGCCTCTGACCTCTGATATTGACAGAAAAGACATGATCAATAGGTTTTTATTATTATTATTATTATTATTATTATTATTACTATTATTATTATTATTATTCTGTGAACAGTCAGAACCTAATTCATTGCTTCACCTATTTCTGACAAGCTTTAAACATCTGGCTTTAGTGGCTGAAGAGATTGATTAATGTTTAAGAGCACTTGTTCAGCAGAGTTAAAATTCTAGAACCCAAGTAAAAAAGCTGGGCATGGTTCATAAACCAATCCACTTTATTATTAGTTTTGATAACATTCCATCTGATACCACACAAAATTTATATTAACTCACTTTCCAGTTAAATCCTTCCAATCTAGCAGACTTATTATAATGGTTTGCGTATGAAATGTCACCAACAGTATCTTATGTTTAGAAGTTAGCTTAGCTTAGGACACTGTTTTTGGAAATTACAGAACCTTTGGGCACCATGGTATGGACAGAGAAAGTGGAATTCTGGGATTATATCTTGAGGTTTATAGCTCTGTCTCACTTCCTGTCTTCTCTCTCATTACTCAGATGTAAGGAGTCAGCGTCAGTCTTATGGTGCACGATCTCAAGCTGCTCCTTCCACTGCTCCTTCCCCACTATGATGAACTGCATCCTAAAACTGTGAGACAAGCCAAAGACTTTATCCCGTGATAAAAGTCACCAGAACACTATTTATAAAACTTTCTGTCACTTGATAAGTTAAGTGCAGGAAGTCCATTACTATATTGCACCAATACCAGCTTCCCCACAACAAGGCTTGAGCAACTCCAAGGCACCTTTTGAAATATCAAGAGCATCTCTTGATACAGTACCTAAAATTCTAAAATTACTCCTACATTCTTATTATTGGTATAATGATAAAGTTGGCAATGAGGCTAATCACAGCCCTTTCTTTTTCTACTTAAAAGGAGGCATAGTATACTCATTGATTTTGTTTGGTTGTTTGGTTGGTTGGTTGGTTTTTCGAGACGGGGTTTCTCTGTGTATCCCTAGTTGTGCTAGACTCACTTTTTAGCCCAGGTTGACCTCAAACTCACAGAGATCCACCTGCCTCTGCCTCCCAAGTGCTGGGATTAAAGGCATGTACTACCATGCCTGGATACTCACTTTTTTTTAAATTGAGGAACAAAATGAATTAGGAAAAAGAAACTCTGTGTAGACTATTTATATCTACTCATATGAAGGGATATTGCTGTGGGATAACACTGTTAGACCCACACTGAGTACCTCTGCATCTTTGTTCTGCATTTTACTCTTCTTCTTCTTTTTTTTCCAGACAAATGAGACTGTCTTGTATGTGCTGCAGACCTTCATGCAACTGTACAATGTGAGCTTCTGTGTGCCAGTGACCTTCTCTGCATTTTGAATGACTATACTTTTGTGGTTTCTAGTCCACTGTCTTTTGATACTTCTAATTGAGAGCCTTTGCTGTTTTAAAATCTGCAGACAGTTTTATAGGACAGATTTGTTGGTCAGAAGCAAGTTTGTCCAGAATACATTCTCCACCCAAAGTGGTAAAGAAAGTATCCATCCATGCCTATGTGGCAAAGTGCTTTTGATATGATAAAGTGGAAGGCAATCTACACCTGTTTGATTTTTCCTTTTGTACTATTCTACTTCTCACCCACTTTTGGTTTTGATGGTCTTATTTCCCTACAGATCTCAAGTGATCTTCCTGCACTACAGTCACTATTCATTTCCTGCTGCTGTTCTTTGCATTTGTGTTTGGCTGTAAATCTTTAAACACTGTTATGGGGAAGCTTGTTAGAGCCTTCTATAGTCTATCATCTCAAAGGCGTTCATTCATCTGAGCTTTTACATAGCACACCCATAAAGACAATCCTTTAGACTCAGAGTAAAGCACGTTTTCCTCCAACATATTATAATCTCTAGTTTTCTTTGTTCACAGATTTAAAATGTATGTTATTTGTAACTCAGAGAATCATGACTTCTTCTTTACTGTGTTCATCTAACTGGTTCATGTTTTATAATGTCAACCTTGATTTTTCTTTTCTGAGAGAAAATAATAACTATCTTTCATGAAAACACCAGTTACTTATATTACACTAAAGATCTTTTTATTCCATTTTCTGGTAATGGGTTGCTGCAGTTCTTCTGACAAATTGTTATAGCTGGAAATTTGTACCAATAAGCATATCGGATTGCTATTGTTTTAAGGTATATTTTTAAATGTTTAGAATAACATTCTCTCATTCTTATTTTATGCATTTCTGTGTATATATGCACCTATGTGTGTGTGAACATAGGCTTTCATATCTATTCACATGGGTATGAAGGCCAGAAGGAAATATCAGATATCATTCATCAGGAATTTGCTTCCTTGTTCTTTTGAGGCAGGCTCTCCCAATGGACTGCAGCTCACCAAGTAAGCTAAGCTAGCTGTTCTGAAAGTCCCAGAGATCTTGCTGTACTCACCTTGGATTATAAGTATACACCACCACACCCACATTTTTACATTGGTTTTGAGGATTAAATTCAGGTCACTGTGCTTGCAGGCCAAGCACCTCACCAATTGACCTGTCCCCCAGCCCAAGCTTTTATTTTGTATGCCAGGTATTTTATGGTAAGTGCCTAATAATTTGCTAAAATAGAAAGGAGTAAGATTAAATAAAATATTAAGCATTGGCTGAATTAGAAGATTGAAATGAGGCACTGTACCCTCAAATACAAAATGATAGTAATAATAATAATAATAATAATAATAATAAACACCACAGAATCTTGGAAAGTGCAATTTTCTGATGTTACCTAAACATCTACATCTCTCTACAATAGAAATCAAAATATATCTAGAAGATTGACCACAGAAAAGTTTCTAAGCAGAGATGTCTTTTTAAACTTTTCTTTGTTGAGTGTAGTGATGACTTCTTACAAATTCAGTATAGCACAAGATACAAAAGGGGATCAAAATATCAACAAACAATATCTTAAAAATCAAGAAATTTGTGTTTGGACCAAAGCATGGAAAAACAAACTATTTATGTTCCATTTGGTTGTCCATAAGTTAGGTTTTCTGTCTTCATCATGATATATTGACTATCCATCTTGGACTACATAACACATATGTCTGTTATCTATGCTAACTCTGGGTGAGCATTACAATATTGTTTATTCTAGAAAGTCTATGTTCAAAAAGAGTAAGGAATGTATTCACAGATTATAGATGAAGGGTGAGCCAATATGGAATCACCTCAAGGTCATGGACTATTGCTATATATTCCACTGGTAAGCTATCTTATACACATACTACTATACATTTAGTTGCATGACATGTATTAGCATGTGTTATAAGGTAGATTTTTCTCCAAATGTCATATAATCTTCCAATTACCCCCTTGACATAGATAAATGTATTGGCTCACTAGCATACCAACAAAATAAAAATAATTAGAGAATGTTATTTAAGTCTATCGAAAGGATAGTGGAGTGATCACCATTCCTTAATAGAGGGAGAAGAGGATAACAGACCTCTCGTATGGGATTTCTCTTCCTTCTCTTCCCAGATAAAAGTGATCTTGGGAGATGCTGCCGTACATACGAAATAAGAGTAAGTGATAGTTGGAACCCATGATGGGTCTTCCATGAACTTGAATCAATGATGGGGAGGTACTTTGTGGTGAAACACTACTTTAATAGTCACCCACACACCTATAAGCAATTCCTCCAAACCACTAAACTTGTTGGTCCACCGAGCTGAATGAGCATGGAATCCATACTTCAGTCTACCATCAGTGTTCTACCTGAAGTGAATAGATATCCAAAGTCATATGACAGAAGGACTTGACTCTTTTCTTGGTTGGGCCATTTCTCTTTTCTGTGGTACTAAAATCACAAAAGTGCAGACTGCTCTGTGCCAGTCTTTCTTTACAAATTCTTTGAAAGGTCCTTGAGGTTTTCTGTGAATATAGATGATGTCTAATGATTTACTTTTTTTAGTGTCAGAATGAGAGCAGGCATTTTATGCTCTGTGAAGTCAGATTTATCACATATGCTGTTGTCCAGGGACCAGCCTTCTTAGCATTTGGGGTGGGGGAGAGGCTGCCTCTAATCAGTCATGCACTGTGTGGCTGTTCAGCATCCTTCTCACTGTTGGGTCTGGCCATATTTCCCACAGTTGAATATATATCGATGTCAGCCTGAACCCCGGCAGCAGGTAGTTTGTCTCTTTGATATGTTGCTTGCTTCTAGAAGCCTGACAGTTTTCCCTGTGCAGTTTTAATACATACTGATGAGTTTCCTGAGCTACTATGTGCTCTCAAAAACCCTTACAGTTCCCCAAAGGTATTTCATATTATGTACACATTCTCAGTATGGGGTCTCTGGGCCACTAGAGACTCTTCTGGGTGCCAAAAGGGTTTGTGGAATTCCCCCCTCCAAATTCACAAGGGTTAGTAGGGAATTTTTCACTTCCATAAATGAGACTGGGGTAAGATCAAGCTAAGTGATTTTGATAATTTAATTAATTGATGTTTAGTGAAATCACTAGATAAGAGTTGTGAGTAACATTGATAGATGAATATGAAAAACTCATCGAATTATGACTACATAAAAGTCATTTATTGATAAAGTCCTAAATCTTAGATTCTGTTAGGAACATCTGAGTGACAGTAGGCACTTATATTCCTTGGAGCTGAGTGGATTCAGACCCACTGTAAGAGACTAGGCATTTGCAGCAACTTGTCAAGTGGCTGGTGTTATGGAAAACTTATTCTATATCATGCAATTTAATACAGATTTTTTTGAAAATTTGGAATACATATAAAATAGGTAGCATTTCTTTCTTCTTATGAATAGGAAGCATAAATTAAAAACAATACTAACCTGAAATTTCAATCCTAGTCACAGTCTTGTTTTATGGATTATCTTATAGGACTCCATTCTAAAAAGAAGTGATTATCTAGGTGTAGACAAATTGAACAATCTCAACTAGGAAATAAACCACTTTCCAAATTCATTTAATTAGCATGGCTTAATGCTGGAGTTTTGAACCATGTGATAAAATGGGTAGGACAATTGTTTCTCATCAGCTATGCTGGGTAAACATGACACTCATGTGATATAAGTCAGGATTTTCCATAGAATAGCCGCAGCTGCTTCACCACTTGTTTTTATATTGAAGAAAGAAGACAGGATGAGGGCCTGTCATCCAGAAAGCAACGTGGAATGCAATCATGTCCTCAATGACTTAGCAAGACCCTGACAGTAGATAGAGCACTGTAATATGATTGTCTATAAAATATTGGTGGATATTTATATCCCACATGGTACAGATAATGGATATCCACTGCCTAAACTTTTATACTCTGACTTGCCCTTGACATATGTACCAGATAGGGTAGTGTGTCTAAAATCTCGTCCTTTCAGTCTGTCCTTCTGAGTATCTGTGCAGATTCCTATTTTGTTTTTGTTTTCTAAATCTAGTTTTCCTCAAGTTTCTCAACATCTGAAGTATATTTTTATGGATATTGTTTTAAACTTAATCACTAAATGCATTATGATTTACTGAGTAATTTCCAATGGCCAGTCCATTATCCTAACAACTCTAGAATACTGGAAAATGTCTCCTATATGGGTTTTTTAATTATACTATATTTATTAAGTATTCAGGTTTTTAATTCCCAGCTCCAAGTTTCCAAACCTTCCCTAATTGAACCATTAAATGATTCACAGCCTATAAGTAAGTTAAGAATTGTTAATGCTTATATGAAAGAGCCCTGAGCTTGCAGGTGAGTTTCACACTGACTGGCCAGGAATGAGTTTGTCTGGTAAACACTTTATTTATGTGTCTCATAATTACAGCATTCCAATTGGCACTTTGTGGAAAATTTTTCTCATTTGGAAAAATGAGAAAAACAATGGCCAAGATGGTGGAAGAGAGTTTCCTAGGTGGGACTGTGGAATATGGGAACCTAGATGGCACTTGTGACCTCACAGTCCTCCGCATCACCACAGAGTTGTCTCTGAAGACCTCCCAGTGGAACACCAAGGTTGTTCTGACTCAGAGCCAGCATCCCATATCCGCACCTGCAGCCACCCCATCAGCTCGACTTAAAGTCATATAGCACAGGCGATGAGACAGAATCGTGGGGATGTAATAAGGAAACCCAGTCATTCCACAGACTGAAGGCTTTTTTGTTTTGTTTTTAATGAAAAATAAACAGTTCATCATACCTGGACAGGAAAAGAGAATAAATGTTGTTATCTCAGTAACATCTATTCAAAAAAGGCTGGTATGATGGGCCGCAGGGGGGCAGACCAAGGCATGTGCTTCTCCGAGTTTATGAAAAATTCTGAGTTGGGACTCTCATGCTCAGGCACCAAGAATATAGCTAAGGCAATGACCAGTTGCCAGCAATATGGCTTTCCATTTGGAGAAATAGGAGATAGGACAAAGAATTGCTTACTCATCAGGCAGGAAAGCCTCATTCCTAGCAACAAATATAAATCAGCATTTCTTACCAAAACTTGTGCTATCTCTCTGACAGTATACAGTGTATAGAAATGTAACCACCATAGATCACACATTCTGTGAGCAAGATCTGTTGGAAACAACTGGAAAGAAATGAACTGGCTCTACACCTACCACAGCTACCTGCTAGATGAATAATAACAAGTGGACCTCCAATTTTCTGTTTACTCCTTCTTCTAATTCAAGAATGTAATTTAACTAGGTAACATATACAGTCCTTTAAAATGAATGCACACTGTGAATATGGAGGACCAAAGCCTGTTAGAGAAGCTATCTCATAATTGAAATTCCAAAGTTTGGATACTTCATCAACTAGGGAAAAATGAAAGTTGGGTGGGACACGGGGGCATACACTTTTAGTCCCAGCACTCAGAGACAGAGGGCAAGTGGATACCTGTGAGTTTAAGTCGAGTCTTATCTACAAAGTGAGTTCCAGGACAGCCAAAGCTACATAGTGACAACCTGTCTTTTAAAAAAAAGTTAAAATGAATGTAAATTACATTTTATACTCATAAATCAATCTAATACATCTAATAACTTTCCTTTAGCAAGGCAGAAACCCAATGACTTCGAAGCTTAGAGATCTGAGGAAGAGCTATTCAAATCCACACAAAATGAACTTTGGGATCCCTCTGTTATTGCAGAATATATCTACACCCACCTCCTAGTTATTAATAAAATAATGAAAGGGCCTTCTTTGTGCTGTCCAGTTCCTCAAGCTGTGTTCCTCTTCATATAGTAAAAGGGACAGGTTAAGTAATCAAGTTCACTTGGTTTTTTTTTTATGTGCTCATTTATGACCAACTAAGATGCTTGCAAATATTTAACTCCCAAATATTTCTCCATGGCTCTTAGGATTCTATTCAAACTCATGTCTTTTTAGTTTCAATCTGCTAGTTTTCTCTCCATCCCTCAATAGTGCCACATAAGTCTTTACTGCCTGAACTTTTATGCATTTCAGCATGTTCTTTCTCCCTTATCTACTTGTCATAATCTCTACCAATCTAGGAATGGTACTAAGCATTTGGCCTTGACAGCCATTCTAATAAATCAGTCTTCCTTGGCCTCCATTGCCTTCGCCAGGTTTCCTCCATTCGTCAACTCTTTAATGGTGCCAAACCTCAAACACAGCTACAAGAGTTGAGCTGTGTTTTCACAAGACACTGAAAAAAAGAAAAGATCATTCCAGGAAATGATACTTGGATCAAACTATCATTGTTTAAAACGTACTGGCTGGAGTGAGTAGGAGGAACAATGGCTTAGATTTACTGGTTGAACATAAAACAACAAAGCAAAAAAAGAATCACTTTTTAAAACTCAGGTCCATGATGAGTATCTGAATTAATTTACACCTCAGTGCCCTACTGTAAAACAGAGATTTACATCAGTAATTTAAATGTCTGTTTTAGTTCATGCAGACAACCCAGGACTCCAGTCCCAAAACAGAGCTGACACAACTCATTTACAATATTTATAACTGTCAGTTATTATGTTAGACTTCCTATGTTGATAAAACCCTGCTGTATGAGTTCTGCTTCCAGGAATTAGAATTCAGAATTCAAATAATCTGTCCTATCTTGAGATAGGGGTGGGAAGAAAGACAGCTCCACCACTCAAACTTCTCCAAAAGAGAATTTAAAGTGAAAGTAAAAATATTGATAGACATAAACTTGATAAACGCATTGATTGTTCCAGTGTTAAGTGGAAAAGATACCAAATATGTGAGAGTACTTATAATCATATATGCTGGATCCCTGACACCTGATTGAAGCAGTTACAGTAGTGATAGATTCCCAGCAGATCTGGGTATTGATGGTGGTAGAAATGGTACCTAATTTAGTTGTTGCTTCTTTGTTTCTATATGTGGACCTTGACCTTTTTCCTAGACCCTCATCCATAAACTAGTTTTTTCATTCCTTTAAGTGATGCTGAGAGTAGCACAGTGTCCTTTAGTGAGTAGTGGCCCTGCTTACATTATCCATAACAGTTCATTCTGTTTTCAGCTATCCTACAAGATAATTCCAAAAATCATTTATAACAGCTGAAGGTAATGAAAATGTTTATATGGGGAAAGTGAATAAGGAATGTTTGACTCAGCAAGAAAAATTCGAGTGAGTTCACACAACTGCAGAAAATATTACAAGACCTTTCAGAGAGGAGGTTCAAGCCATGCACATATACAATTTAGACAGGACACATCAAGATGACTGCTACACAGAAAGCAAAGTACCAAAGAAATAAATGATCAAAAATGAAAATGTGAACCTTAGGAATTTGAGCTTGTCATGGGCTATTAATTCATTTTTACTTTTTTTTCATGGAGAGTTTCGTACAATGTGTTTTGATTATATCCATCCCTGTCCCCTACCCACCCAACTTGGTATCATTTTTAAAGAATTCTTTTAAGAACAGCTTGTAATGGTCAAATATTCTTGGATGTGTAGTCTTCCACTGGAGAACAGTAGATTTATTAGAGGTTACATTCTTAAAGTAACCATATTTAGACTATTTCACAAGATGAAACTCATACCTGATGCCAGTATTGGGCCAAGAACCTATGACATAGGCCCTCAGGGAGAATATGCTAGTATTGTTACAAATTGAACTTAATATTAAACCAACTTCCAGTGACTTATCATTAAACCCATAGTTTAATACATCTCTCAAACATCATCTGAGAAGCTTCTGTTTGCTGTAGATGGTGATTAACACAGAGACCCACAACTGGTCAAGGTGCTATTAATTATTACATATACACATGAGCTTCTGATCTCCCTAGGAAAATCTGGATAGCTGAGTGAAGGGACATCCAAAAACATCTGGTGTTAAAACACTGTAATTTTAAATAATATAATTTATTATTGCACATGCTTTTCCATTATATGCTTTTTAATTAACTAATCTTTTCACTGTCATATATGTTCGATATCTTGTAAGTATTTCATGGTGATTCATTTCACTTGATATAAAATTTAGTAATATTTTCTCAAAATATAACTGGTGGACTATAAATCAGAACACATAGACTTTGAAGAGGAAAGAGTAAAACTTGGACCAATAATCAAGTATATTATTTAACATTTTCTCAAAATTAGTTGACATATATCAGAAAACTACAGACCACAAAGAGTAACAGGGGCTATTAACCTCCTAGACCCATGCCTTCTGATTTTAACATTACCTTGGATTACTTTTATTTTTAAGTAGCCAGACAGTAAGGATGAAGTATAGTTGTCCCACACTCAATAGGATCCTTAACTCTAATATCAGTTGGTGTTGAGCTGTAAAAACTCTTCACTGGCCTGATGAGACTGATTGACACTAATGGGAAAGCTGAGGAAGACAGCTTTCACATTTTCCTTGTAATACTAGCATGAAACCTGTGTGGAGGAAAAGTTTCCTAAAACTCAACTGAGCCCCTGAGTCAGTATTGCTGAGTATTAATACTGAGGGCACAGGGAAAACACCACATGTCCACACTCAGAACTGTTCCTCCGAGAGCAGTGTAAATCCATTCGAGTTATGTCTCAGTTATATCCACTCGAATTAGCCAGAAAGGACAGCCTGGAACACCCAGATCATTCAACAGTGTTTCCTAAAATATTGTGCTTTTCCCATGGGATTAAACTAGCACTAAATATTCTCTGAAAACATCTTAACAAAAACTGAAACCTGGAAATCAACTTTCTAACACCTTGTGTTCCAGAGCAAAGTCTTGTGAGTTTTAATACTGCACTCAGAGGGTGTGTCTGCTATAACAAATTGCCACAATATAATCCAGGTGACTCAATATCAGGAATGCACCTTTCATAGTTTTAGAGGTTGGAAGTTTCAGGCCAAGGCAGGAACCCATGGCAGGATCTGTCCCAGGCTTCTATCCTTGGCTTGGAAATGGTAACTTCATGTTCCCATGGTGCTTCTTCTGTATGTGTTTCTGGTACATGAAGATGGTGTACCCCTTAATAAAGACATCAACTAGAAGAGTCTCACATGACTTGTTGTAAACTCATCTTAAGTAACTACATTTGCAACTCAATACCAAAATGAATTCACAATCTGGGACAGTAATAGTCAGGATATCAACACAAATTGAAAAGAAGGAACACAACTGAAAAACATATGTCAAATCCAAGCATTCAAATGTGTAAATACACCATTTCTGTGTGTGTGTGTGTGTGTGTGTGTGTGTGTGTGTGTGTATTCTCAGATAGAAAACTCTCACTTACTCATTAAATAGAAAGTATATAAATGGAAACAAACTAGAAAATGACAGAGTTGATAAAAATTATCATGAATAATACTGTAAAGGTTGCTGTTGAATGTACTTCTGACATCAAAAAGTATTATAATGAAGAAAAGAGAAGTAAAACTACAAAGTAGTACTGAACACAAATTTTTCAATTGATATATGAACATTTAATGAAAACTTCCCTAGGTAAGATCAATATTGGACTAGACCACAGCACTAAAAGTATAGACTTAACAACAGATACTATTCAAGTGAGTCTCAGAAAGAAAAGGATAAAGGTGGGGGATCTAAGAAGTATAACATACATACAAGGAGCCAAAGAAGTTATACAACCAGAAAGACAAAATACTTACTAGACACATTGGCTTAGCATTGTAATGCCATCTCTAGCGAGGCCGAGGTAGGAAGTTCACCCTGTGTTCAATGCCAGCCTGAGACACACAGGCAGTCTGAGGTCAACTTAGGCTGTAGAATAAACCTTATCAGAAAGGAAGAAAGAAAAAAAACAGGAGAGAGAGAGAGAGAGAGAGAGAAGGAAGGAAGGAAGGAAGGAAGGAAGGAAGGAAGGAAGGAAGGAAGGAAGGGAATGAAGGAATGAAGAAAGGATGGAAAGAAGGGAAGGAAGGAGATGAAGAAGAGAGGGAGGACAGTGTTTGCAGTATCAAGGATATCAAGCTTTTCATGTATGATAAAACAGTAAATTAACTGATCCAGAGGCAAATGAATAAAAACCAAATCACACACAAATGATGATAAATTTCCTGAAATTCAATTCTAAAAAGAAAACCTTAAAAGAATCTACAGAGAAGGCATAGGAGTACACTCATATAGAGAATCCAAAACTAAAAATAACTACCAACTTTGTATATAGGGTTTACAAAACAAAAATTACAGAATATGTTGAGGGTGCTGAAGGGAGAGGAAGCCTACAAACCTAGCATTTGATATCTAGCAAAAATGTCTCTCAGAAAGGAAAGGAAAATAAGCTTAATGGGTAAGAAATTGTATTACCACAAACCTGCATGAAAAGAAACAACTAAAACTGTTAAGTAGAAATATATCAGGAAGTAACATGGATCTACACAAATAAATTTAAAATTCAAAAAAATGATACACATAAAGATAAATATGTTTTTTTCATTCAGTTATCTGAAAGGTAACCAAGTATATAAAATAAAAAAGCAAAAATAGATTTTGCATGTTTAAAAATAAACAAAAATGAGACACAGAACAAAGAGAGTAGAGTTATAATGCTATAAGAGTCTCTCATTTGTAGAAGGATTCTGAATAGTTAAGAGATGTATTCCAAATGTTAATTACCTCTAAAATAGACAATAGAAGCAACTAATGCACTAAAAGTAGAGATAAGAAAGGATTCTATAAAATAATTACTCTAAGTAAAAGCAACATAAAGCAGATAGGATGGGCTGGAGAGATGGCTCAGTGGTTAAGAGCATGGACTGCTCTTCCAGAAGACCCAGGTTCAATTCCCAGCACCAACATGGCAGCGCACAACTGTCTGTAATTCCAGTTCCAGAAGACCTACACTTTCAAAGAGACACACATGCATGCAGGCAAAACACCAATGCACATAATTTTTTTAAAAAGTAAATAAAACAGAACAATGAAGAGATAGCAAGTGGTATACATCATAGAATTGTATTAAAAAGAATATAAAAAATAAATCCATAACCACTTCAATGAAAATGTGTGCAACATTATTCCTAAGTCCCAGTGGTGTACCTCCTGTATAAAAACATACAGGAGACTGATGGGTTGTTGCAGGCTACCCACTGGCAAGGATGTTGATATACAGTCCTGTGGTATGCTGTCGTTGACTCATCACAAGTTGAAGTTCACATACACTGACCTCACAATTCCAGTTCTCAGATTTGCCTTTAGTGACACTCTCACAAACAGCTATAATGTTCAACTCAGAACTCTCTAACAAGGATAAATAAATATCACAGAGACAAAGCAAATTATAATATATATGCAATGGATTTTAAACAAGTAAATTTCCCTCTAGAAAATTCTTATATTTATGTATACTCATGTCTACATTTGTGAATGTTTATATACATATATACACATGCGCCCAAAATACAAACACATGTGGTGTCTTAGTTTGTTTGGACATCTCTAACCAAAAAAAAAAAAAAAAAAAAAAAAAAAAAGCCCATACACTTGGTAAGTTATAAAAAACAAAAATTTATAGTTTATAGTTCTAGGGCCCAGAGGCCAGCAGATTTCAGAGAGGCACATTCTTGATTTGTCCCCACACAGTCAAGGGATGTGGGGGCAAAGATCCTCCATAAGGATTCTTTCATAAGGGCTATCGTCCCTTCTAGTCCAATTGCATCCCAGAGTTCACCTTGCATTAACTGGAAAGTGAGTTGTACATATGAATTCTGGAAGAACAAAAACATTCAAAATATTCACATATCATATTACACTATAATTTTGCATGACTTTTATGATAAGATGGATATAAAATCAAATGAACTAAATTGACGTTCTCCAACCCTAGAATATAGATTACTAAATAAATAAGGGAGAAAAATACATACTAATTCTGGTTGCAGCACAGCAATCATATTATGCAGTTTGAATTTTATAGACATCTGTCTCACTGTTTTGAAGAGTGTCTTTGTTAAAACCCAACCAACCTCCCCTGGCTTTTGTGTGTAT
Source organism: Lophiomys imhausi (assembly GCA_907164525.1). Taxonomy (NCBI): domain Eukaryota; kingdom Metazoa; phylum Chordata; class Mammalia; order Rodentia; family Muridae; genus Lophiomys; species Lophiomys imhausi. The sequence continues at coordinate 1,754,809 of CAJQZJ010033798.1, forward strand.
ATGTATTTTGTGTAAGCATATGTTAGAGTTTTAGAGCTCTTTCCCCCTTTGGATCATCTAAGGTGATAATGAAGCCCCCATATTTTTTCTCTAAGAAGCTGAGCCTCTGAAAAAGTGTCTCTGCTTCTTATATTTCCTAAGTGGTTCAGTTGTACCAGGTAGCATTTTCTATTGTAGCAAAGGAGTCCAGGCGAGCTGGTTAGGATATTTAAACACTCACAGACCTTTATCATAATTCTGGCCTGCCACAAAGTGAAATTCTTCAGAATCTCTCAACAGTGGAAACTGAGAAGATTTAAATAAAGAGTGGCAGATGTCCACACCAGTCCCAACCCCAAAAAGGATTCTGGAGCCCAGAGCATCAAATGTCCATCTTCTGGGACCTGTTTATTACAGCTGGACTGTAAGTAAGAACTTACTATACAAGAGGTCCACCTCCTTGAATACCAGCTGAAGATAATTTGTATCTTGAATTGTAATTACTTTTTTCCTATGAAAAACATGAACGATATCACCATACAATTTATGTCAACTAAAGATAGCAAATTGCCACCTTTGACCTGTGACACCACCAGAAAGGTGAAGCTGTGAGACTGTTAAGTCCTAATCCTTGAACTTTGTCTTAATTACTGTAAACTGAGTCAGATCTCTCTGACAAAAGGCCTCACTGTCTCTGTTTGAAAGACTTCAATTTCCTAGCTCACTGTTCAAGTGGACCACTTCCTTTACAGGCAAATAAAATGTTGTTCTGTGTTTTCTATCACACATACATATACAACATACAGTTATTCATTTGTCAGTTGATAGATCATGAATTTTGTGGGGAAATGGATGGAAGTAGCAATTATTATATTAAATTAAATAACCTAGACTCAGAAAAAAATAGTATGCTCATACTCTTCTTATTTGGATCCTACATGTTGTCTGTATATACACAGATGTGCAGGTGAATATGGGTGTAGAATAGGAAATTGGAAAAAAGACCATGAAAGCAAAAAAGGCCATGTTGAGGAAGAGGGGAAGATGGGACACTTGACATATGACAGTGAGAAGAGGTCATAGAGGGTGGGTAGAATGGATGGGGACAGGAGATGAAGATATGATGGCGGAGGAGAGCCAGCAAAAACAAATACTGCTTTAAAATGTTATCATGAAACTTAATCTTGTGTATGCTAATTTTTAAAAGATAATTTCACAAAGAAAATGAAAAACATTGCTTCATCATGCTGAAATATTTCCATGGCTATCTCTGACCAGTCTTTTTTGGAATTTATATTTTTATATTATACAAATATATGACTATACAAAAATTACCATTTATTTTAATTGAGTTGTGTGTTTCTTTTCTTTTTTAATCTCTTCAAGTTACATCTCAATCATAATTCCCTTCCTCCTCCCCCTTCTGGACTCACCCTCCTATCCTCTTCCCACTCACCCTTTTATCTGCTTTCTTAAGTTTAAGTAATATTTCCTCCACCAACAGCTCCCCTTCTAGTCCAATAAACAACTCTTTTTCTTATAACAATAAATACAAAACAGTAAGAATAATTAGACCACAATTATGAAAATTATAAGGTATAACATACATTCCCAATGTCCAGTCCATACATACCTGGCAACTGAAATAATAGTCTATTATCTATCTATCTCAATGAGTTTAAAGTTTTATACCTAACTCATTTTCCATCCTAATTTTCATTACCAAATTAAAAACATCTTCTTAAACCTAGAACATCCTTTTAATTTCTAAACAACTTAAATGTTAACTGTGAGACTGTAACTATCTAGTCTTCAACCACATCCGAGACCTAACAAGGATAAGTTTATATCTGCAGAGCCAGCAACTTCCAAAACTAAGAAATGACAGATAACTAACTGGCTTCTCAGACAGTCCCTAATCTCTCTCAATTAATTGGAGCATCTGTCTTCAGCCTTTTGGTCCAGTAACTCTGACAGGCATTACTTGTAAAGCAGGAATTATGAAGGACTTGCCTACCCTGTCTTGGCAGAGTGAGACTGTCAACTTACCTGCTTCCAAGTTTTGTCTTTTTCAGACAGCATTCTGTCTACAGTTGAAGCAAGGGCTTTCTCTTGCCCAGTGACAAACTTGCCACTAATGCACCCACCTCCAAATGGAGATTCTTCGATGCTCATTATCTACTTGGAGTAGAATGGAGGTTGCTGTCAGGAGCTGATATGTCTCAATATCAAAATATCTTAAGTTAAGAAGGGATGTGGTTAGAGGATGGGAGGACGGGACTGGGAGGGGTTGGAAGAGGGTACTGTGATGGAGATGTAACCTGAAGTAATAAATAAACATAAAAAAATAAGAACAGAAAACAACAACAAAAGAAAACATCTTTAAATGTCATATTCTACAGATCTCTTGAGGTTTTTGAAGAGCACATCTCTATGTCCATATATTTGGATAAGCAAATGTTGTTTGTCTCTTAGAAATTGATTTCTGATTAACTTAGAAAACATCTGTGATACACTATGCTAGTACCCAACAAAATGACAAGTTTGAATGACGATTAGTTTGCATTCCTTAATTATCTTAAACAGTTTGTGGCAGTTGCTATCAAAAGGCCAAAACTTCACATTGCATTTTTAAGCATTACATAGGTACAATTGAGATTGTATTTTAATTTCATTTCTCCTTTCTCTTTTCTCCCTCCCAGTCTTTTGAAATATACATTGAGAAAAGTGTGATTCAAGAACCTTATATTTTAAAGTATAAACACAGCATTTTCTGAAATGTATGATTACCTTCAGAAACACATAAAACAAAAAAACAAAAATATTAATGATTCTTAATCACAAAAATACTATTTACCTACTGTGATGGCTATTTGAGCCAAAACTAAGACTCACAGTGACCAATATATCTAGAGGACACAGTGAGCTGGAGCTTCCTACAGCTGTATTATCCACAATGTCCCAAAAAGGCATTTGGTGAATCAAATTGACTTGGGTATTGAGAAACTGTCTGTGTAGTGAAGATACGGCACATGAGCTCTGACTTTTGCTGTGACGTACTCTAATTGGATACCCTTCTGAAGGCAAGTGACCAGAAAGTGAGTACCTGCAGACTTAGAGTAGTTTGCATGTATATAGTCTAGGCAACCAGGAAAATAAGTTGCTTGATGGACATTTATGGAAATGCCCAGAATATCAAGTATGCAGAAGAAGAATTTTAACAATCAATGAAGGTCTTGTCTGGAAATAGAAATTATTAAAGTAATTTTATTTTTCTTTTATTTAAAATTTATTTTTTCATACAATATATTCTGATTATGATATTTCCTTCCTCCATGCCTCCCAGATCCTCCCCACCTCCCCTTCCCATCCAGATCCACATCCTTTCTGTCTCTCCCTGGGAAACAAACAGGCATCTAAGGAATAATAACATAAAATGAGATAAAACAAAAACAAAAAATAAGAAAAAAAACAAGCAAAAGCACAAGAAACACATAGATACAAAGACACGCATATTCACACATACATAGTAATCCCATAAAAACCCAAAACTGGAAGCCATACTATACATGTAAAGGACCTTTAAGGTATGAGGCAAAGAACCTTTAAAGATGCCGTTGAGTTTATTTCATGTTCCATGGTGAGCTTTTTCCCTGCCATTAAGAGTGTGACTCTCTTGGGAAAACCTAATTTTTTCATTGGAAAGTGTCATCAGTTGGAGATAGCTTCTAGTTTAGGGATAGAATTGTGGATCCACTTGTCCTCTCAGCTCTAGGACCCCTTGGAAAATGTCAGCCCTGGGAGTCAAGTACTCAATAACTATTCCACTTGAATACTCAAAGGTAACATTCTAAACAAGTGACCATTCTACACTGCTTATTGTCCATTTAAAAATAACAAAAACAGAATGAGAGTGATGGTTCAGCAGGCAAAGATGTTTGCTGCCAAGCTAGAGGATCTGAGTTCAATCCCTATAACCAACATGGTGGTGAGAACTAAAGTTTTCCTTTGCCCTCCACACTCATGCTATAGCTTACAAATAAATAAAATGAATAATTAAAATAAGCCAATCATTCTTACACATGTTGAAGTAGTCTCATCCCCTACCTGGAGGGAGGAGGTACAAAATTTCAATCATTTTGAAAAAGATACTACTAAATCTAACCCTTATATAAATAATTTTGGGGAGCACACACCTGTATATGAGGGAAAATAAGAATTATAGAAGTTGGTTTTCCAGTAAGCTGTGAACTTAATTTCTTTATTTCCTATCAATTTCTAAGTTTTATTTAAATGATCAAATAATTGTATCCTTGTTTGTTTGTATGTTTTCTTCAGTTATTTTGGGGGGTATATATACATGTTAATCATTTGAAAGTGCTCATTGACTGCTTGAAATAAGTCTCCCTCTCTGTCTCTCTGTGTCCCTGTCTCTCTCTTGAAACTGCAATCTTGTTAACAAAGATATTTATTAATAACTGTAAATTGTTATATTAGGCCAGCAGAATAGCCAATGGCTTGGTGGGAGGCCTGTTGCCGGCCTGGCCTGCCCTAGCTGGTGGCCTGAAACACATATCAACCTTTTCCCAACAATCAAACACACCAAGACCTTGTAATTTTCAATGCTTAGGCCTTAGCTAGGGAGATTCTCAACTAGAACCCAACCACCCAATCCCAACCACCCATGTGGCTTGTTTCAATGCTCACAGTTCACACCCAGACATCGTACTGATAAGGAGTCCTGCCAAAAGATTGCTGGCAGGGTTTCTAAGTTCTTCCCAGGAAGTTCTGCCTTCCTATACTCCTTCTGCCCAGCTAAATGGCCATCAGAGACTTTTATTATCCAATTAGACCATGCCTCAGAAAGGGTGGTATAAGACCTTCCTCCAACTCTAACTCTCTCTCTCTCTCTCTCTCTCTCTCTCTCTGTGTGTGTGTGTGTGTGTGTGTGTGTGTGTGTGTGTGTGTGTGTGTGGACTTGAACTCGCAATGTAGCTAAGAGTAATTTTGAACAGGATCTTGACCCTTTGCCTCTATGTTCCAAGTTTCAAGCTTCTTAGATTACTGGGAAGTGTCACTACACCCAGCTAGACATTGCCTTTATTTATAATGTTAGTATGAAAGTTGACACATACAGGCAAGCACAAGCAAATCTATAATGTGTAAGCTGAACTTCTGGTGGTTTGGGTGTGGTACATGAATGTACATGTTGTGTGTGTGTGTGTGTGTATGTGTGTGTGTGTGTGTGTGTGTGTGTGTGTGTGTGTGTGTGTGTGTATGCTTATGCCACAGTGTAGACCAGAGGTCAGAAGACAACTTGTAAATATTACTTCTTTTTTCACTGTGGATCCAAGGGACAAAACTGAGATCATTAGACTAGGCAGCAAGTGACCCGGTATGGTGACCTGCATCAAGGCAGAGGTGGAAAGGTAAGTGAAAGACCTGAATACTGACAAGACCAACATCAACCTGGACTCAGGTGTTTTATTACTATTCCTTATCAAATATTCTGGGTTTTGGGAGAATACATAGACACGGACATTATAGACAAATAATAGATATATATTCACAATGTGTTACTTGCTATATGAAAATGCAGGATGAATTTTACAATTTGAGTTTCTGTTTTTATCGTTTTATGTTCCATGATTAATAGTTTTGCCCCACTGTTGCACCTTCTCTTGCATTACTAATCTGATTTTTACATTCTGTTTTCTCTGGCTGCCTTTATTTTGTCCCATACTTTTATTTTAGCTTTTCTGATGACGTTGATTTAGGAAGATACTTAATTCAGGGGAAATTTAATTTCATTGTTGGATCCAATCTAGTTTTTTTCTAGTGAAATTTATTTACATACATGTCATCAAAGCATTTTTATGTAATATTTTGTTTCCTGTTGTAAAAATATCCTGTAACAGAATTATCCTGGCTCTCCTCTTTATCAAATAAAGATTGATCCTCTTAAAATGTATCTTCATATTTCTCTGATTTTTATCAGTTTATATATATTTTAAAGATTTATTTTATCTTCAATTATATGCAATATGGATATCTAAGTGTTTGTATGTGCACATTGTTATAGGTGTCCAGTGAGGTCAGAGAAGGTCATCTGGTCCCTGGACTGGAGTTACAGATGTTAGAGAGCTATCATACTTGTGTGCTTGGAACTGAGTTCAAGTCCTCTGCAAAAAGATAATGCAAGTAAAGAAGGGAATATGGGAAAGGAAGACTAACAGTAACAACCTTTTGGAAGCCTACTATTACAGAAGCTTCCTAAAATATATACATAGATGAGAGGAATTTAAATGGAGTCACAGTAAAGTGGGGGACAGAATGCCCCAAGCAGGTATTTTATGCCACCAAATAAAATAGCCATTACCAAAAATGAGTTGCATCTTGTTGAGTATTGGCCAACAGGGTCCCATGTATTCCTTTCAAATGTCATAAGCCATAGCAAAGGCTGTTGGTTACCCTCCACAATGTGACAGTAAGACCTCTATTTCTGAAGATACTACTACCACTTACATACGTCATCAAACATGGAAAGAAGCTTCACCCTACTGATTAGCACCCATGCTGTTGGAAAATACTTGATAAACTACCTGAGGAGAAAAGTAATCCACCAATATCATTGATGTACAAACCCTGAAACCTCCAATGACCTGTCTATGTGATACAAATAATATGGGGGCAACCAACCACTGTCATTGCATTTAAACCCCACCTCCTATAATGAAAACCATATCTGACACTGCTAAAATGGTCAAGAACTTGAGGTCATATGGGCCGAGGGGAAACCTACTACTGGGTAGCAGTAAAATGAGTCTTAATGACATATTTCTATATTCATAGATCAGAGAGAGCATCACCCACTCATCAGAAAAGCTTCTTCTTGTCCACAACTGAACACCTGAATACTATTCAGACCATGAGAGACTTTGGAGCACACAACTATAAAGGGGTTGACTTTATCAAACACTCCCCTCAAGGCTCAAAGATCCGTGCAGAAGAGAAGGCTAAACAAATCAAATAAAATGTTAGAGCTAGAAGTGGCAGATGACTACAAGGAAGCAGCATCCTGATATATAACAGAGTTGATACATGTATGAATTCACAGAGACTGTGACAGCATGCACAGGTACACACATGTTCAAACCAGACAAAATCCCAGCACAGATATCAGGAAGCAGGCACAAAGTCTCAGCCCTAACCAAAAATCTATCTGTAATGAATATTTGTGGGGAAAAGGGAAATCACTTTTCTCCAATGCAGTGTCACTGGTTATATCATCCAAACTCCAGGGAAGGTCCCTTGCCCAGGAATAGTTGGCCATCATAAAATAGACTTCATGTTTGTTTGTTTGTTTGTTTGTATATTTTTTGTTTTGGATCAGTATGTTTTGTCTTACTGTGGTTTTGTTTGTTTGTTTTGATCTTTACATTTTGGGTTTTGTTTGATTTTTTGAGAAACAGAGATACAGATAGAAATATAGAGATAGATATAGAAATAGGGATAGGGATAGAAATAGGGATAGGAAAGGGAAAGGGATGGGGAGGGGGAAGGGAGTGGGAGGGGAAGGGAGGAGAGTGGGAGAGGGAGAGGGAGAGGGACGGGGAGGGGGAGAGGGAAAGGGGAGGGGGAGGGGGAGAGCGAGAGCAAGAGGGAGAGGGATGAGATAGAGATAGAGATAAATAGAGCCTGAAATTAAGTGGGATGGGGAAGTAGGAGAATCTGGAAGGAGCTGGAGGAGGGGAACAATTTTGATCAACATATATTGTATTGAAAATTACATATTACAATATATGTTGATCATATTCATTCCCCTCCTCCAGATCCTTCCAGATCCTCCTACTGTTAAACAGAGAAACCCTGTCTTAAAAAACCAAAAAAAAAAAAATAGGTAAAAAATTTTCTAAAGAACATAATATACTTTTAACCACTGAACTGTCTATCTAGACCCCAGTTTATATTTTAATATTAATTGCACTCAGATCATAAATCTTCTAATCTTAAATTCAACAACCCTCTGGCGTGGGCACTTTACCTAAGGTTGCTATAGCAACTACAAGTTCTTTCAAGCCTTGTTTCACTTTTGCTTTGGTCCTTTGTTCACTGGCATGATGTAGTCATCACTTTAAGTGATGGATCATATTGAATGAAGTGTCCATGGAGAATATTGATTTTTCTTGCCTTTAATCTAGAATAGTAAATCGGCATTTTAAATTCTCAGGTCATAGTTTCCCTTATCTCATTGCTGCTTAGGTTTGGCAATTTACCACCTCAACAAAATCGCATATGAGACCATGGCCATTTCTTTTACTTTTGTTGTGTAATTTGTATTTTCTGAGCTTCAAATAAGATTTTTCAGCTTTGAAACACAACAACTGTATTGCTATGTTTCAATTTCAAAATGTGTGCGATTGAAAACAGCATCTTGTTGAGTATCACTCTCAAATTCCTCTTAAAATATATGTTTTTAGAAATCATATCCTTATTATCGTCACCTTGGGCCAAAGGCTTCAGGAAATCCCTGAAACTGAGCAGATATGCTAGTCCCCCTGCCTCTTTGCCATCGTCTTCCCAAGCACGCTGAAGTCTGGTGGTATCCCTACTTTGGTCTGTTGTTGATTCTTTCCATGTCTGTAGTGAGTAGACTATTTTTCATATGTTTCTGGGATCAGTTCACATAGGATAGCCCTATGTTAAATGTCCCTAAGTGTTTCCTTTAAAGTGTTGTCTTTTAGGACACATAAATGAAAACTTAATAAAGCTGTCACTAGAGGAAATATGAAGCAACATTGTTTACTGTAAAATAAGGACAAACTTAAAACATTAATCATAGTTATTAAGAGATGTTTACCAGGAAAAGAGTAAAACACTTTTGCTGAAAATGTTTTCGTGTGTTGCGGTATTTCACCCATTCACCTAGTCAGTTGGTGTTGGTTTTCAAGTCTTAATTAGGCAATCAGATTTTTGAGATTTCATGGGTTGAGAATCTCACCATATATAGAAGCCTATCTCACATCAAATGTTCTGGTCATTTGGCTCTTAGAATCATTCTGCACCCTCTTCAGTGATATTCCCTGAACCTTAGGTTTAAGATTTACAATGAAAATGTGTTTACTAGGGCTAGGCAACCCATGGTCAGATTTTCTTTTCATTCTGATCAGTTGTGTCTTCCTGTAATGTTCTTTATCTGCTGCAAAAAGAAGTTGAGTATGACTTAAGGCAAATTAGACAGCTGTTGGTGGACTCCATGCATAACTATCACAATTATTCTTTTCAGGGTATCATGTCATCCTAGTCACTGTTGTTTTTAGGAAATAAAGCTAGATAGGGCATCAATTGTTTTTTTTTTTCCCCCTAGAAGCCTGTATAGTTCCCTCCAGCACTGAGGGCACAAATAGTACTCAGGGAAAAGACTTCAGGTCAGTTCCGGCTCAAGTCCTCCTCTGATGTGTGTGGTGTCTTCAGCAATAGGGTATCATCTTCAATTTCTGGGAGATGACCACAGTAATTAAAGCAGCCTATCTTGTTAGAAGAATCTCTTAGACTCCTCTTACCAGTAACTCAAAAGAAGGTTTCCCCATGTCTGGCATTGGGTTTTTGTTACATAGTCTATGGGTTTTGAGGGGTGATAAGGCACCCCAAGTAGCATAATGTCATCAAAATATTTACAAATATGTGTTATTTTAAGTAAACATAAAAGAGTATGGCTTTTTTTCTGTCATCACCTACCCTTCTGCTGCCCTCCTTCCCCAACATCCCAGGTAAGTCTCTCCATTTCCCAGAATTGAGGCTAACAATTGACGAATCACACCTCATAAAATTAAAAGACTTTTTTACAGTTAAGAAAACAACATGGCATATATTCACTTATAACTGGATTTTAGCCATTATACTATAGGATAACCATCCTACAATCAATAGACCCAAAAGAGCAGGAACAGGGACTTGGTTACCTGTCAGTGGGATACTTCACCCTAGTGGAACTGCCATGTATGCCTCTTGTGCAAGAGGAAGCTCTTAGACCTCATGTGGCTAGTGAAGTGAGGGGGCTGATACACACAGACACATCACACCAGAAGGATGGGATGTGTGGGAGGCAGGGGGTGGAGGGAAGGGGTGGCAAAAGAGACATAAAGAAGTAATAAATAGACATTTAAAAAAGAAAAGGATGTACCACAGTTTTTTATCCATTCCTCGGTTGAAGGACATCTGGGTTGTTTCCAGTTTCTAGCTATTACAAATAAGGCTGCTATGAACATAGATGAGAAAATATTCTTCTGGTTTGGTGAGGAATCATTTGGATGTATAACCAGAAGTGGTATGGCTGGGTCTTGAGGTAGGGCTATTCCAAGTTTTCTAAGATATTGCCAGACTGATTTCCATAGTGGTTGCACAAGCTTACACTCCAATGGAGGAGTGTTCTCCTTTCTCCACAACCTCGCCAGCATGTGCTGTCATTTGAGTTTTTGAACTTAGCCATTCTGACAGGTGTGAGATGGAATCTCAGAGTCATCTTGAGTTTCATTTCTCTGATGATTAAGGATGCTGAGCATTTCTTCAAGTGTCTCTCAGCCATTAGGGATCCCTCCTTCTTGAATTCTCTGTTTAGCTCTGTTCCCCATTTTTAATTGGATTATTTGGTTTCTTGGCATTTAATTTCTTGAGTTCTTTGTAAATTTTGGATATTAGCCCTCTCTCAGATGTGGAGTTGGTGAAGATTTTTTTCCCAATCTATAGGCTGCCGTTTTGTTCGAATGACAGTGACTTTTGCTGTACAGAAGCTTTTCAGTTTCATGAGGTCTCATTTATTGATTGTTGGTCTTAGAGCCGGAGCTGTTGGTGTTCTGTTTAGGAAGTTGTCACCTGTGCTGATGAGTTTGAGTCTTTTCTGCACTTTCTCTTCTATTAGAGTTAGTGTGTCAGGCCTTATGTTAAGGTCTTTGATCAACTTGGACTTAAGTTTTGTGCAGGGTGATGAGTACGGGTCTAATTTCATTCTTTTCCATGTCAACATCCAGTTAGACCAGCACCATTTGTTGATGGAATACCACTCAGCCATCAGAAACAATGAAATCATCCAACTTGCAGCCAAATGGATGGAACTAGAAAAGCTCATCCTGAGTGAGCTAACCCAGACTCAGAAAGATATACATGGCATCTATTCACTTATAATTGGATTTTAGCTATATATAGTACAACCAATGCACTAAAAAAAACAGGAACATAGACTTTGTTACCTGTTAATGAGACACTTTGCCCTAGTGGTGCTTCCCTGTAGGCCCCCAGTATATGAGGAGGCTCTTAGCCCTCACATGACTGCTGAACTGGGGCGGGGGCTGATATGTAGGGACACTCCACTCCAGAGGACTAGGACAGAAGGGAGATGGTGGGAGGGTGGGACTGGGAAGGGTAGAAAGAGGGCACTGTGATGGAGATGTAACCTGAAGTAATAAATAAACATTTTTTTAAAAAAAGGAAAGAAAGAAAACAACCAATCTGGTAAAGTAGGCATATTGTTGGAAAGAATCTTACAGCCATATTTCTAACGGAGGGTTAATATCCAGATTATATAAAACAAATGACCCAATTGAGAAAAATCTAATATATGAATCTGAACAGACAGTTCTTCAAAGAAGAAATTTTAAATGGCCAAGAAGTATCTCAAAATAAAGTTCAACATCTTTGAAAATTAGGGAAATTTAAATTGAAAATAATTTTACATTTCTTCTTACCCCAGACAGAATTGCTAAGATCAAGAGAACAACTAACAGCACATGCTGGAGAGGATACAGGAGGGAAAGGAATCTTCCCGAACTGTTGAAGAGATTGTAAACTAGAGTAGGCACTCTGGAAATCAGTGTGAAGAAGTCTCAAAAATCTAAGGACTAATCTACCATATGACACAGTTATGCCACTCTTTGGCATATGCCCAAAGGACTCAAACTCCTACTTCACAGTTGCTTGTTTAGCCGAAATAGGTTTTGATCTTTGAAGACACTGCTGCACAGCACCCTGTTTAAGAATGACTAGAGGGACACTTCACCCTTGTGGAACTGCCGTGGAGGCCCCCAGTGCAAGAAGAAGCTCTTAGCCCTCATGTGACTGATGAACTGAGGGGGACTGATATGTGGGGACACCTCACACTGGAGGAGTAGAATAGGTGGAGAGGGGGTAGAGGGAGAGAGGGTGGGACTGGGAGGGGTGGAGGGAGGGGGCTGTGATGGAGATGTAACTTGAATTAATGAATAAACATAAAAAAGTGACTACCAAATGTGAAGATACTCTTGACATCTCCACTGGAAGTACCAGCATTCATCTCCCATGTTCCTTTCTCACAGCCCATGGAATTGCTAATCAACTTTGTATTTGTATTAGCATGTATTCCATGTTCTTACATTTCCTATAAATAAAGCGTATTCATTTGGCTCCTGTGTTTTCACTTTGTATAACGTCTCTATATATTTCATGGCATCTGTCAGTACTTTATGTCCTTTCATACAAAATAATATCCAGCCTTCAACAAACCATTCTTCAATTGATGAGCATTTGGGTTGTTGTCACCTATTCACTATTATTAATTAATACTACTGTGAGTACATGATGTCATAGTCACAGAAAGCTGATTAACACATTATGGCTACAATTTTTTTCTAGGAACTATACAGTTGTAACTTTTAATTTGTGCATGGATCCACTTTTATTTTATATCTTAGCATAATGTGAAGTACAGATCCAAATCCTTTTTCTTCCTTTCCTGTGTGCCTGTCTCTCTGTGCCAACAGTGTTTGTTGAAAACCTCTTTCCTCCTTTGGATTTTCTTGGAAAGTCTGTCATAAATTAACTGACCATAAATGTGAACAGCTCTTTCTGGACGCCCAACTGTTTTTCATTGATTGTTACTTCTCTCCTCATTTAGTTCCACGTGCCTTCATGGGGACAGCTTTGCAGGAAGTGTGGAAAGCAGGGAGCAGAGATTCTCCAACCTGCTCTGTTTCAAGTCTGTCCTGGTTATTCCAAGTCCTGTGCATTGGCATCGCTAGTATAGGCATGAGTGGGTTTATCAGCCTTTCAGTTCATCAAAAGTAAAGAGATGCAGTCTCATTAGGGACACGCTGATTCTGTAAGTCAGGTTCAGAAGCCTGGTGAGACAATCACTTTCAACTTTCTCACTCCAAGCACATAGGGTATCTCTCTCCATGTCTGTTTGTTTTACGTTTTTAAAATATGTTTGTAGTTTTCAATGAAGAAGTCATATATATATATATATATATATAGCTTAATTTTTGCTAATTTTTTCTCATTTTTAGAAGTTCAGTGTTTGTTTGTTTTTTCCCTTTGTGTCTGAATGTTTTTCTTGTATGCACCCAGTACCTACAGAGACCATCAGCGTCATCAGATCCTTTGAAACTGAGTCACAGAGGTTGTTTTTAAGTTGCTGTGTGGGTGCTGGGAATCAAGTATGAGTCCACTGAAAGAACAAGCCCTCTTTCAGTGTGTTATGCTATTATAAATGAAATTTTAAGGGTTTTCCTTTTACATTTTTATCCTAAGTACATAGGAACATAAATACTCACTGAATATTATTCTTTAAGACATAGGAACATAATCGCTTATCTTCCACCCTTGTTGAACTTGGCTTTGGTTAGTAGAGTTTTGTGAGGACTCCAGTATATTTTATATGCAAAGCTATATAACCTGTGAATAGATTTAGTATGACTTTTTACTTTTTAGGCTAAATGCCTTTAATTTCTCCTTCTTATCTAATTCCTATAGCCTGAATCTCTAGTCCAAGTTCAAACAACAGTAGCAAAAATTAACCTTTTCTGTCAGTTTTTTTTTTACTGTATGCCATGTTTTTGCTTCTGAATACAGCCAATACAACCACCTCTTATGCTAAATTAATAGTTGTGGCATATCACTTTAATTTTCTTTTGCCCTATATTGTGAGTTGCTTTCTATTTGGTTTACCTGATTATTTCAATTGTTACCTTAAAATAACCTATCTTGGATTAATATTTATCTGATTTCATAGTACAGTCACCTGTTGCTTAATCACATGGTATACATATTTTTCTTTTTATAAAATGCTTTTAATTGAAGTAGAACTACATTACTTTCTCTCCTCCCCTTCCTATCTCTTGCCTCTCCCAGCCACCTTCTGTCTAACCCCTATCATGTTACTCTATTCTGAAATATATACGTGTATGTATATATGTACATATATGTGCATGTATGTTTATATATATGTGTGTATATATATGTGTGTGTGTGCACAAATATATATAAATACAAGCTGATGAGTCTGTTTTGTTGTTTGTGTACATGTAGCTTCAGAGCAGACCACTATGCACTAGACAACCCATAAGGGAGCTCATCCCTGGGTAGAGACAAATTCTCCTTCTCTTAGCAGTCAATAGTTGCCTGTGTGTCTTTGTCTAGAGATGGAACCCTGTGAAATTTCCCCTTCTTCCACATTAACATATCTATTAATATTGCCAATGTCCTGGTCCTTTTTATGCAGCCATTTCTAGGAGACTGTTCCACAGCAGACTTCCTGGTATTCTAGCTCTTAAAATCTTCCTACCCAATCTTTTGCAATGTTCCCTAACCATAGATGCCATATGTAGTTGTATTTGTTGGGGCTGGGCATCCCATAATCCATTGATCTCTACATTATATCCAATTTTTGTTTTCTGATTTGGTCTCCATTTGTTGTAAAGAGATACTTCTTCCATGAAGGGTAGCTACACTTATCTGTGAATATAAGGATAAGATGTAGACAGTAGTAAGGAATTAGACTGGTCTACCAAAATAGATTCTTTTAAGGTCTAAGAATTCACTAGTCCTAAGAAACTCACTAGGTTTCCAATAGGAATGATTTCTCTCCTGTTGAATGGGTCTTGAATCCAATTTTAGATAGCTAATATTTAACCCCATGATATAAATGCCACTATTACATCTTTAAGGATATCTTGTCATTCTAGTCACTATTGTAGTTTGTGGACCTAACACTTGGTAGGAATGTTTAGCTGCTTCCCATCCTTCATAGCTTACATCGTATTTTCTGAAACCAGAGAAGGTGCACTGCAGAAAAGAAGTGCTCACGTCACACTCATTTCTAGACATTGTGTCATATGTGCTAAACTTACAATGTCTTCAAAAACAGGGGCACGGCCTCAAGCCCTGAGAGGCAACCAAGAGCTGCATAGGTAATCTATATTGTTCAGGGAGTCATTTGGACTATCCTGACCAACTCCTGGAATGGTTTCTCACGTCTTATATTGGACTTTTTGCTAGTCTGTGGTTGTTGTAGGGAGCATTGTCAGCCCAAGTGGCTTAACTTCCTTTAAGACATATAAATATAGATATACATAGAGAGATAGAGATGGAGATAGGTAATAAACAAAATTTTGTATAATTTTAAGTAAATATTAGTCAGGTGTTGCACGCCTATAATCCTAGCACTCAGAAGGCAGAGGCAGGTGAATCTCTGATTTGGAGGCCAGCCTGGTCTATAACGTGAGTTTCAGGACAGATAGGACTATGCAGAAAACCTTGTCTTAAGAAAGCAAAAACAAACCAAAAAATATAAATAGAAAATAATATAATTGTATAATAATATAATATAAAATATATATATAATATTGAGGCTTTATAAAATAATCTCAGTGGGTTTTGTCTCTTATCCCTCCTTACCCTTCAGTGCTGACCTCCATTCTTCATCCTCAGTTTGAGTCCCCTCCTGGTTAGTCCCTTTTCCCACTTCATATCACCTGCATCTTCCTCTTTCCATCTCACCCCCTGATCACCTATGATCCCTTGGTAGTTTCTTGGGTTTTGTGATCACTCAGTGTTGTAGACTCACATCTGGGGATTTGAAGTTAGGCACAGCAGTTGATAAAGAATAAATACAGCTTGTCTTTTTGGGGGTCTGGGATACCTCATTCCCTATAATCTTATCTAGGACCATTCATTTATCTGCAAATTTCATTACTTCATCTTCTTTACAACTGAATAATACTCCATTGTGTCTGTGTACCACATTGTCACCATCCATTCATCTGCTGAAGGGCATGTAAGTTGTTTAGATTCCCTGGCTATTGTGAATAGGGCAGCTATGAACATTGCTGATGTGATATCTGTGAAGTACAATGTTCAGTCCTGGGGCCATATGCAAAGGAGTGGTATATCTGAGTCATATAGTAGTTTTATTTTTAGTCATTTCGGGACTCTTCATGATGATTTCTAGTGCAGCTGCACACACAAATAACCATGCAGTGTATTCTAAGAAATGGGTTAGTAGATAATTTGTCACTGAGTAAACTTTATGAGATATATTTATTTAAACTAAGAAAGCTGCCATATTACTATACAGTACAATCCTATGAGTACAGTTACCATTGTCACACTCCATCATTGATCAAAATACCAGGGTACGGCACATGACCTCAAAGCAGCTTATTCATTTCTACCTCTAGTGCTTCTACTTTCGTACAAGTTACAGTTTTATAGGTTGTAAGCACATCAGTACAGAATTTTAATTGTTGTTGTGGCAGTTGCCTTTTAAGTAATTAATGAAATTAAAAGGAACAGATTAAAATCACTTAGAGTGGTCTTAAATCCATCTATGTAATTGTTTTTTACTGGTACTCTGTTGGTTCCAGTTTCTTTCTAGAGTAGGTTGTTAGTGTAGAATTCTGTCTACTTTTGTTCTGCTGAGGGAGAATTATCTATTTCTTCTTTTTGCATGAGAGTTTCACTCAATAGAATTGATCTGATCATCTTTTATTTCAACATTTGTTGAGTTGGCCCACTGAATTCTGGATGCCCATGGCTGGCCAAGGTTTTATTGTTGATCATTTTTGTTTAGGCTACAGACATTGTTCGTTTGCTTCTGAGACAAGGTCTTACTGGGTGGTCAAGTAGGACTGAGTTTGTGAAATTCCTGCTTTGTCCTTCTTAGTGTGCCTTCCTGCCTGACTTGGCCACAGTTACCTGTGATTTTATTTATTGACAAACCTGTGTTTGTGTTGGATGCTTTGCTCTCTCTCGATTAAGATTTCTTCTCTTTGGAAGTAGCAGTTTGAATTTTAAGTGTGTAGTTATGAATCAGTCTATAGCTATCTACATTTATCAACAATAGAGCTCATTTCACTTCTTAGATACTCAAACTAATCTTGGGTTTTTTCTAGTGAACACTATTCATTTTAAATAAAAGAATGTGGGGCTCTGGAAAATTAGAAACTCCCTGCTGAGATTACTGTGGTTGTGTTACCGAGGTGGTGACTAATGTTTGATTGGTAGAGACTTAATTATCCTAATTCTACAGTGTCTCTCTTCTGGTCACTGACACTCACTGAAGCCTTTCCCCAATGATCACAGGCATTGTTAATGTTTGGACCCAGCTCTTCTTGGATGCTTTGCACCAATCACCTTCTCCTCTACCTTTCCCTGTACCCATTTCTCTATATCATATTCTGGATATTTTCTTAAACTTAACTATCCTACCATGTCTAAGCTCTGGAACTTTGTCTAATCTGTCAATAGCACAATTCTGCTTTTGATTTCTACTTTACACTTCAGCAATAGAATTTTGTTATATTTTGTTATATCCGAATTTATTTTCTTATGTCAGATATCATCTTGAAGCTGCATTTCTCAATGTTGTATCTTACCTTCCTCTGTTCTTACAGAAACTTTGCTTAATCTTTCTAGAGTTGTGCCTCTTACATTCAGCACCTATTTCTAGCAAAAAGACATTCCAGTTATACTATTCTAATTCCTGGGATTCTGTAGGAGCTTGAACTGGAGATTTACAGTTATCTAGAGCAGTAAGATGTTATTACCCAGATTTACACATCTAGATGCCTCTTCAAAGTAGGTAAACATGAATAATATACAGGTTATTACATAGAGAAGTTCTGAGCAGAAAAATTTTAAATAGAAAGTTTATGGGAAAAAATCTGAGTGCTTGACCATAGAGAAGAATGCATTCATTTGTTGGAATTGCATGCAGCCATTGTTAATGAAATTTTCAAGTAACTCTGGTAACCTAATAAACTGTTTTTAATTATATTATTTATATTTATTTAATATATATATTTAATATATATTTAATTAATATTAAATGATGTTTTAGGATAAATATGGTTTCTATAATTATTTCCAAAAATGAAATTATTTATTTATAACATTATAAAACAAAAGAAAGAAAATATTCTTAAAGAAAAGGCCATGGAAATTAGTTTAATTATGCTTTTTTTATAATTTAATACAATTTCTTCACTCAAAATTTACAAACACACCAGTCATGTTTCAAATAAAATGAATTTAAATGAAAGAAAATGCTCTTGAGGCTTTGTGTGCTCAGGGAGAAGGCACTTTGTCCACACACCCCCTTTCTCCAGCCTGGTTGGGATACTTTATTCTCTCCTATGCTGTTGGCATATTTGTTTTTGTAGCTGTCAGATTGTCACAATGTTTTCTTTAGAGATGAGGTCTCTCTGAGGCATCTTCTATCTTTCATATCTCTGAATACAACCCCAGGGGTGAATTCATGATGAATATTTAAGTTCTCACAAAGGTTGTGAGTAGCTCATCTTCTGGGTCATAACAACTGACAGCCCATACAATATTCTAATGAGGGTGGTGACAAGAGTCTGGACTAGTCACAGTGCAGACTCAGTCTTCTGACATCATTTAAATAAATCAATGATATCTGAATGAACTCATTCCGGAGTTATTAAAAATAATAACTGGATAATGGGATAATAATTGAGACCAGTCCTGGTTTAAAATTTGTATTTGGGTAACAACTATCTAGGCTGTCACCATTCACCTCTCCTTTCTGCTGGCGTTTTAGTAGAGTATCACTCATTATCACTGTTTCTTATAGAACAATTTTCCTTATTCATTATACTAATAATACAATGACTTCTTGTCGGTGCACCAAGTAATTAATCCTCCATGAGTAGGCCCGGTTTAATTTAAACATGCTAATCTTCTGCACTTTTCAAGTAGGAACTGAGACATCAGACTAACAGATAATTAGTTTTTTCAGCTCCACATTGAATCTCACAAATGATGGGGGGAGATTGAATCATATATCAGCCAGAAGACATCCACTCCCCAAGCTTCACTGCATGGAAACACTGCATAAAGCCAGGTTGCAAAGCTGTTGTTCTTCAAAGGAAAACTTAAAATGTTTGTGCTGAAAGGTCGGATGTGGGAAGACATCAAAGAGATGTCCTTAGAGAAAAGTGATGATTTAAGAACCAGGACTAAGTGAAGAAAATAGATTTCTTCTAAAACTGAAAATAGGCTAAAATATTTATTTGGCTAATTGTGTTTTGATTTCCTCTGGGAAGAAAGCTGAGTGTAAGGTCTGTTGAAGAAGGACTATTTCCAACATAAACTTTGTTGGTGAGCTGGGCTCCAAAGCAGTTAAGGCAAATGCTGATGGTTCAGGAAAGATGAGTTCAACTAACACAGACAATATTAACAAATCCAGGGTCTATACACTGCCCAAGTTAAGTAGGCAATGAATGAGTTTTAGGAGACCTGTTTGTTCATGGCTGGACTTCAGCCCAAGAAAATGGAGTATTAAAGCTAGCAATATTGAGAAGTGTCTAGCAACTGTTAGGCTATGTGAGGACTAGGTTAAAAGTCGAGGTCATATAAGAAGAAGTAAATTGTCCTGTTTCAAAAATTCAAACATAAGGGGAAATGGAGGCATGGAGTATCATTGTCAAAGTAAGGATAAAGGACTGATATCAATATGTTATGACCCACATATAAAAGCTACAAGAAATTGATATAGAAAAAGTGAATGAAGAAACTGGAAGTTTGATCACAAAGGTACTAAGTAATATAGTCTCAAATATCTATGTACAAAAAACAAATAATCACAAAATGTAAGAGCATTCCCTAAAAGAAGAGAACTCAGGAGACAACAAAATCACTAGTATTCACAGTCAACATCTTTAATAATGAAAATATGAAAAAATAGTAACATGAGAGAATACAATCAGAGAACCAGAGAATTGTGCCTGTGATATAGTTGCCATAAAAATATGGTCTTGGTCAAATCAAAAATCGTACACCAGAAAATTTCAACTGAGGGGCATTCCCCCTTAAAAGGTACAATATCAAGATCAAACTGAGGTGAGCAATGTTTCAGACTGTAGAAGTCCCAGAAATTATAACCAATTATATAACAATATATCAACTAATTATAACCACAGATTCACACACTTTTTTGGGGGTAGTATATAGACAACTAGAGTGTATCTGTGATATCAAAGACAACTGCTCTACTGACATTAGACCATCCTATAACTCTACATAGTAGCTCTCATGTTAGGGAAAGAAAGTATTGAATTATTATAGGGAAAGATGGGAAACAGGTGAATTTAGAACAGATACCAACAACTATTTCTTAAGGCCGGCCAACAATGCAGGGGAAAATTCCCGTGTCCTTTCTTCAGTATTTCCTTCTCTCAGACACATTAAAGGTGTTGCACACATGGAGTCCTGATGTGGATGTAACCTAAACAGAAGTAAAGGCTGTGAGGCAGTGATCCAAGGAGCAAGTGAAACCCACCTCTGATGACTTCCCTGGCTGTGGATGCAATGATTTAATGATTAAAACTTTTCAAATTTCTAGTGATGATCACCTCAACAGCAGAAGCTGTGGATGACAAATATTTTGACCAGAGAGACAGCTACGCATGACTATGTTGGCATGTGTAGCTGCCTCTCTGGTCAAAATATTTGTAACACACTACTTTACTGTGCAAATATCCCTGTCAATAGAATGTGTTATCTTTGCCATAATGAGGCAATTCATGACTTTGAGTCTTAAGGGTTGGAATCAAAGTTCACCCGACAGCACTACAGATAATCACCATCTATTTGCCAGCATTCTGTTTCTTCTCCCTATATTGTTAGTATTTCTAATTCTCTTGGAAATTCTCCCTCACCCCCAAGAAAGAACAATACTTTGCTAAGGAGATAGTAATGGAAGTTCTTGAAAATTGACAGTTCAGGCTTCAGTCTGATCATGTGAAGTCCATATCCACTGACCCTGTGAAGGAAGATATGCTTTGACTGCAGGGTAGAGGGACCACTTGCACTTATAAAAAGGAGGTCATTGTGCTGCTAAACAAGGGCGCCTAAAGTAATTAATCTTGTTGCTGTGACCAAGAATCTGATGAGAAGCAACCTCAAGGAGGAAGGATTTCTTTTGGCTCCCTGTTTGGGAAGACACAGCCCACTGCTGTGGAGAAAGCATGATTGCAGGTAGCTCCACAGCAGTGGGAGCCATCTGCATGGTGCTTTCTCATGTAACAGCAGAGCAAGAAGTGGAAAGAGGGCCATGAGTGAGCAGGGCTTAACTAGCAACATCAAGCTCCCCACACTCAACCAATAGTTTGCCTCCTCCACCTAGGCCCATCTTCTAAAGGTTTCACAACCTCTCACAACAGCACCACCACCTGGGGACCAAATGTTCAAACACATGAGCCCATGGAGAACAATCACATTTAAAGTATACTAAGGTTTTAGGCCTATATATAAAGTCAAGTTCTTCTAGAGAGTATGTCTTTGCATTTTCAAGTCCTGGAGGCAAAGTTGGGCTAAAGGTGGAGTTCAGTGATAGAGCATTTGCTTAGCATGTGGTCCAGTACCCAGTGCTGCAAATAAACAATAAATATTTTTTTAATTAATGGAATATCATAACAAATAAAAACACAAATGAGGGCACTGTCCCTTCAGAAATGGAATGTAGGTCACCAAGCTATATCAAAAATTCCAATTAGCTGAGGCTTTGGCTAAGAGCAAAGGGAACAAGGCAGGTAGAACAATTTTCCTGAGCCTCGTGATCAAAAATAAAGCTGTGCTTTCCCTGTATCTGCACACATATGTACATATGTGTGTCAATGTCCACCTCACTCCAGTGAATTGACAAATCCTCATCCCACTTTTGAACTTTTAGGTGTCCTTGGGTTATCTCTGTTATTGGTACCTGTTAAACACAGCTGAGTGTAAATCCTGCCATAGTCACAGATAATTAATTACACATGCTAAAAAAGATAATGTATACTTTTGATAAAACCTTTAAGAATTTTCCTAAATGTTATAGGAATTCATGTTCATTCATAAATATGTGTCTGCCTCCTCAATATTTTTTCCTGAAGAATTCATGTTACTATTTTTTAATGTTTATTTATTACTTCAAGTTACATCTCCATCACAGTCCTCTCCCCCCTACCCCTCCCGGCACCACCCTCCTACCCTCTCACCCTACACCCAGAAATCATAATTATTTTTTTAAATAACTTAGGCCACAATTGTGAAAATTATAAGGTATATCATACATTCCCAAAGTCCAGTCCATACATATATGGCAACAGATATTAATAGTCTATTATCTATCTAGCTCCATGAGTTTAAATTCCTACACCTAATTCATTTTCCATCCTAACTTGCATTAGCAACTTAAAAACATCCTCTTAGACCTGGAACATTCTTTTAATTCCTAAACAACCTAAAATTTAACTGTGAGACTGTAACTTCAACCACATCAGAGTTTTGGCCCATTGATAGCAACTGTCACAAACTGTTTATAATAATTAAGATATGTAAACTAATAGTCATTCAAACATGTCATTTAGTTAGGTACTATAATAGTTTATCACAGATTTTTCTCAGTTAACCAGAAATCAAGCTGCTAAGAGACAAGCAACATTCATTTATCCAAATATACAGAGATAGATAAGTGGTCTTCAAAAACTTCAAGAGATCTGTAGAATTTGGCATTCAAAGAAAGTTTCTTAACATTTTTTGATATTGAGACATGTCAGCTCCTGATAGCACCCCCTATTCTGCCCCAAGTAGAGGATGAGCATTGAAGAATCTCCATTTAGAGATGGTTGCATTAGTGGCAAGCCTGTCACGGGGCAATAAGAATTCCTTGCTTCAACTGTAGACAGAATGTTGTCTGAAAAGGGCAAAACTTGGAAGCAGGTAAATCGACAGCCTAGTTCTGCCAAGACAGGGTAGGCAAGTTCTTCATAATTCCTGCTTTACAATTAATGTCTGTCAGAGATACTGGGCCAAGAGGTTGAAGATATATACTCTAATGTATGGAGAGAAATTGGGGACTGTCCAGACAGCCAGTTGTCTGTCATTTCTTAGTTTTGGAAGCTGCTGGCTCTGCACTTCCTGTATTACCAGATATATTTATCCTTCTCAAGTTTCTGATATGATTGTCTCTCTCAATATTGAGCACTACTTTTTAATCTTAAGATTAACCCAAATTCCCCACTGATTTCATAAGGAAAAGTTGAAAAATCCTTGTGGGATAAGCCTCTGCTTTGCTCATTTTTAAAATTTCCCCCCCAAATAGAAAGGGCTTGGTAAATTTTTTTAATTTTAAAATATGAATTAATAGCCACGTTCATAATCACTTGTTCAAGGGGCATAAAACAGTGCACACTTGGCGGTTCTAATGCACTCTTTCTGCATGTTTGCATTGTTGACTAAATTCTGTGTCTCAAACACACAATGAAAACAATCATCTGAAGCTGAGGATTGACATTTGAAAAAAAAATGAATGTAATCAAGAAGGTGTCTTTCAGAACATGGCTGCTGTAATCTATCATCTTGTGAATTTTTCTTTCCCTTTTATATACTCAAAACCCGTGAGATCTCACATGACACTCTTCTTGTAAGTCCCTACTGTCTGGTACATGCCACCAGTAAACAAAGGGATCCCCGAGACTACAGATAATGACACTGAACCTCCACAGTCAGCAAGTTCTTAGGCCTTTTTTCTTTCTAAGAATGCACCTGCCGTTTGGTATGTTGTAGCACCATGAGGCAGTTAAATCCTAAACTAATATCAATGTGTTGAATCTGGGATTACACCCAATGACTTGTTTGTGCCAAGGGCTAGTTTGTGACTACCATTACATCAATTTTGATTTGGAAAACAAAACTTCGTATTCTCAACAAAGGCTGGAGGAGCTGTGAAAGACATCTGACATTGCTCTCTGGTCTCTGCATATGCACACCTGTGCATGCATCCACACATCAGAACACGTATGTGCACACACTAAAGGAAGACAGAAAGTCTGTAGCAATCACAATTGCTATTCCATGTTTATATTTTTTCTGTCTTTGGGGAGCTATTAGAAAACTTGGGATTTTTTGAATAAATGCCATTATGCCCTATCATATGACCCATGGCTATCCTCAAGTAACTATATGATTCACATTATAGGGGAAATAGCATCGTGAGAGTCTGTAATAAATTTCCCTAGTATCTGAAAAAGAATGGCTGTCCAAGAGGAAGAACAGGAATACTAAGCCCACCAGCAATAGTGATTAAAGGGCTCACATGTTCATTGTGATTGGCATGTCATTGTTGACCTTGTAAGTACAAGGATACCACTCATTTCAACTGACGTCTAATTTAATCCATGGTTAGAAACACACATACAGGGAGAAAAATGGAGTGGGGGAAAAGAGAAGGAGCGAGAGCGGAGGGGCGCACATTGGTTTTGGCTTACCATATTCTCCTTTATGGACAAGTAAGGCTGGATTTTTTCCTTCCTCTTTGTCTCCAGTTAGATATTCAAAAACTTAAGCCATGTTTTTTTTTTTTTTTTCATTTTAGGTTTTTCCAGTGCCAGTGAAATCAACTATTCCATCCCATATTCTAACTTGTAATCTCTACATGGTATCCTAGTGTGGTATCTTTCACTCAGTAGCCAAATGTCCCCTCAGTTTAATACATTCTTTTAACAGGCAAGCTTTGTGGTGAACCTAATTTATTTGCAACTTCATTGGCTTTGTCAGCAAGTATCTACTTACAGGGACTCCATTCCAGAAACTCCTTCCAGAAAAAGCAAAATTCCAATCAATTTTTCTATTGTGGTCTTTATTAATAACCACCATCACCAAGAAAAAATATGGTCCCCTTTAAAATTTCCATGTGCATCCCAATCCAGGAGCTCTTTCTAGACAAAAAAAAAAAAAAAGTGTTTCTTTCCCTTATCCTTTTGATACACAGAAACACTGTCACATAGGTTTATATTGATTTATTGATTCCCTCTGCCTGGCAGTGGGTTTAGATTTCCAGCCAATCCACCTAGGTTTCATCTTCACACATGTGCAGATACAGCACAAAGTAGTCCCCAACAGTGGAATTCCACTACAGCAAGAGTCACAAGCTACTCTCGAAGCCTGAAAATGTAGGATGGGTGAGGAAAATGTGTGTGTGTGTGTGTGTGTGTGTGTGTGTGTGTGTGTGTGTGTGTGTGTGT
>CAJQZJ010033798.1:1780134-1834517 GCA_907164525.1 Lophiomys imhausi
TGTGTGTGTGTGTGTGTGTGTGTGTGTGTGTGTGTGTGTGTGTGTGTAACAATACTAGCGATGAAGTGAAAGAGATGTTTTACTTTATGAAAAAGATGCAGTAAATCTCTGTAAGGATGTGATGTGACCTTTAATCACTTCTAAATAAAGTACATTCTAGGGATCCTGTATTTTAGAAAAATGTAATCTTTTAGATGTGTTCCTGTGCTTTAATACAGACTAGGAAATAGACCCAAAAAAAGCTTTTTTCTGTCATCTTTTTGTTGTTATTTAGCTTCATTTATGGAAAATAGTCATTTATCCCATTTAGAACCACAATTTACTGTAGTGAGCTTTAAAACAGTACTTTAGAGGCAGAATGAAGTAACCAGGAACCATTTATTCAGCCAATCTCTGTAGATTGTCTCCTACAAGACAGGCCACTTTCAGCTGTTGAAACTGTGGCAGCTTGTATGGTAGTCAGGATCTCAGGGTTAATGGAGATGCTGGATTTATGATCCAGCAGGAAGAGAGAGAGAGAGAGAGAGAGAGAGAGAGAGAGAGAGAGAGAATTTTAGGCGGTGGCCTGAGTCAGGAAGACGATAACCTTTAGTGCTATGATTAAAGGATGCACAAACATATTTGACAGGGCTGTGGCAATACTGGAGCCTACACTCAAAGAAAATGGGTGAGACACAAATTAATTTCCAGAAAAAACTATGGAAATTAGGCAATACAGAGGGAGTAAGACAAAATGGCCATCGACTATACTCCTTTAGTTATGGTCTCCTGAGTCAGTTATTCACACGCCAAACTTTTCACAATGAAGCCAGGAGTGAGACAAGTCTCTTACCTCAGTATGCTGCTGGAAGATGCCTTGAAGAAGGTCTTTCCACTCATCTACAACACTGTCCTGTTTGAAGAGAGAGGCCCCATGTCTAACGAGGAGGGAGCTTGAGTCCTGAATCCCATAACCAGGTGTGACAAGACGAAAGCCAATGCTAAGCAGGACCTCACTCACTCCTGACTCCCTGGTCAGCACTTACAGACTGACCGACCAGAGTCACCGTAGAATGGTGCCTGCTTGGTTCCACCATATTCCTGTCCTTCAACCTTAGGCAGCAGAAAGATGGGCAAGGCTGTCCCAGTAGGTACAAAACATAAAAATCAACACAAGACTTCATCATTCCTTCAGTACTGTGTGAATGCCACACAAGTTAACAGCCAAAGGGCATTGACTACTGCTATGCCTAGGCCAGAGCTCACAGAAGGAGACTCTGTACCTACCCAAACATTATGGAGACATCTGTGTACCAGCAGGAAAGACAGGAATGATGGCCTACATTATTGACAGCCTGTGAGAAAGAAGAAGATGACAAGTGAGTGAGGTCTGGGATGCGTTACACAAAGGCTGAGGAATTAGTGTGTAAGAAGGCTAAGTTGATGGAGAGAAAGGCTGGGAAACGCGCTCTGAATGTCAGAATGCAAACTGTGGCTCACTGTTGGACCAACACGCACACTCCAGAGCAGAGATTTAAGGTGACACTGTGAGCTATGGTCCCTTCCACAGTTCTGCATCTCTGCCCTAGTCCTTGTTTGGAGCAAAGAACCTGAGGTGGATGAATTCCTCACCCTTATCCAACCCAATATGACTTGGGATGGGCACAGAGCCACTATCCTCACACCTCACAAATACCTAAAGCTGTGAGACTTGGGTGGGATCCAGCTCGTGCTGTGCTTGGTAGCCAAAAAAAAAAAAAAAAAAAAACTTGTCTCATTGACCAATCCCCCAATTTTGGTTAGCACATATGGCCCCAGACCAGTCAGTGCACAAAGACAAAGCCTTAAGTCTTTCCTATACCAGGCAGAGAGCTATGTTCTGCTGAGACAGTCTCATGGTGTGGGCCTACTGCCCCCTATAGGTCATGTAGTTCCTTGCAGGTGTGAGACCCAGACAGAATCCAGTTTAATGTCCATCCCAGTGATGTCAAGGTGACTACCCAAGCGTTGCAGAACATGGTAAGAAGCAAGACTCTATTCATTGAGGGTAAGACAGAGCAGGGTACTAACCATAGGATTTGACCTGAGAACACAATTCTAGGATGGTAAATCTTAGTTAGCACTGGACAGGTCCTAGAAATCTCCATTCCCACACCAATATCCTCCCACAGAGCCTCTAGAATAGCACTGGCACCAGTGGGAGACAAATGTGGGCTCTGGCCATTAGACCTCGGTTGACCAGGATTGACTGCAGTAGTTTGGGGCCATGCGGCCAGCTCAACAGCAAGTAGCCTGTTGCCTTGGGATCCTTGCTCTGTCCCCAGTGCTTGTGTCAGAGAGTACTGGGTTCAAAGAGTGGTGCAGTGTATGTGGCCACGGGAATCACATAGGAACCTGCAGCTGATCCCTCAACCATGAGCCAGTCAGAAACTCACAGCTGACTCGGTGGGCTTGTGACTGCACATGAACCCCAGGGAGAGGAAGGAAGCACCCTTTTGAGCTGTTTCCCCATTTCTTGTTGAACAGGGCATCAACTGAAGGCTTATGAGAAACGTAGGCTTTGATTGCCCTCTAGTGGTGTAGTAGTGACAGTACACCAACAGTAGACAGAATGATCCTGGACTTGGGCACCCCTCAGTGCTGAAACAAAGGAAGTGAGTACAGGTGGGGGTCTGGGCTAGAGATGGGGAGGAGAGAGGGAGGGAGAGAAAGGGAAGGAAGGAGAGAGAGGGAGAGAGGGAGAGAGAGAGAGAGAGGGGGGGGGGGGGAGGGAGGGAGGGAGGGAGGGAGAGGGAGAGAGAGGGAGATAGGGAGATTATAATTATTAGAATTTCTGGAAAGATGGACAAAAACAAAAACAAATTATGAAGACTAAAAATGCATGTAGATGCCTCCAATGCTCATACAATGCTGTACAGGAGGCACCATTCAAAAGTCAAAATAAATTACCAGATGATGAAGAAATTACCACCAACATGAATTAACACTTGGATTGGGACTTTAAACATCCCTTTGTTTCATCAATGAGCTTGACTAGAATTGAAATTTCTAACTCAGAAACTTAACATACAGATCAAACCAATTAAAAAAACCACAGATCTTTAAGCTGAAAAAATATACTAAATAAAATTAAATACACGAGAGAAGGCATTGGTCTGATAGATGAATCAGAAGGAAAAAGTATGGGAGTAAAAGATGGGCTGTTTGGAGATGCATGGTAGAGATGGGGACAAAGATGAATGAAGAAAACCTAGGGGAGCACCAGAGAAGCATGAAAATAGTGGACATTGGGCAATGGCCCTCAAGAGGGACTGGTTTGGAAAGCTACCAGAAACTTCCCAAACTCAGAGATGAATACAAACATCCAGGTACAGGAAAATTAAAAGTCACAAATCAAATTTAGCTGAGCTGAATCTGCTCCAAGATACAATCAGACTTTCACAGTTGAGAGGTAAAGAAAAGGATCTCAAGGGAGCAGAGGAGAAATAGCACATGGCAGAGGTTCAATTCTACTGATAAAGGTCTTTTGAGCAGGAATCATTGGGGATAAGAGAAGGTGGCATGAGATTTTTATAGCATTAAAAGGAACAAACTGCCAATTGGGAATATTGTACCCAACAAAGCTATCCTTTAAAAATATAGAAGAGGCAATGACATGCCCAAACAAAAACTAGGAGAATATAAACCTACCGTACCTGTTATACAAGAAGCGCTAGAAGGAATTCTAAAACTGAAAGACCCATTAATAGACAAAAAAGCACTGGAAAATATAAAATATAGGTAAGAGTAATTATATAGGAAAATTGAGAGTGTTCTATCAACTCTTTAAAGTAAAGACTAATCAACAAAGATGGTAATAACTATATAAATTATATAAATACATCAATATGTGGTCCCTACAGAATGATACAGAATAGAACACAGACAGGTCAAAATAGGGGAGGTGAGAAAGAAGAAGAATAAAGAATCTACTGCTTGCATACTTGTTCCTAATAATTGCAGTAAGTTATATTGTTTAAAAAGTATCCTGCTAACACACATGGCATGATAACCCTAATGCAACAATGACACATATACCTTGGCAGTGACCACCAGTTCTCCAATTGGATTTAAGACTCAATGATCAAGAAAAGTCTCATGCCCAGTTCTGGAAACCTAGCCAACTACACAGGGATAGTGAAGACTTGGACCTTACAGGTGAACCTATAACCACCACTTTATTTAACCAGCAGAATCCCTAACTATTTTCTAAATCTTTTTCCTTAAACTCAAAGATGAGTGTAGTCCTCATCCCTAATCAAGAAAAGTTCATTTTGCAACAGGCAGAGACCATGACAGTAAACCAAAGTCAAACAGAACGCAGAATTGTAGAGCCAGTCCCAATGGACACATCTGCAAAACATATCCATACCTAAGGCTCAGGGGTCATTGTGGACTAGGGATAAATAAAAGTTTACCATCAAAGAACAGTGTGGAAGTATATCGCTTCACTCCTGGGTACTCTTAAGCATCTCATAAGAGAACTAACGCCAACTCTTTTTAAATTGAAGAAAAACTTGAAAACTACAAGACCAGCATTTCCCTAACACCAAAACCATAGAAAGACTGAAAAAAAAAAAGGCAAGCAACTGGGAGGTGATAAATATAGCTGCAAAATTCTTAACAAAAGCCCAGCAAATCAAATCCAACAGAAATATTGTGAGAGCCAGAGGATCAGGGAGTTGCTGGTAGACTGTCCTCCTAGTAATGTCAAAAGCTACACCCATAAAGTCTCACCAACCTGACTCCCCAAACATGAGATGAACATGGAAAAACAACAGATACACCAAAGTTCATAGCGAAAAGACCACAAGGCCTCAACCCTACAAAAAAAACTATAGGCAGCTAAGAAAAGTTGATAGTAGGAAAATATATTGAGAGTTAGAAAAATTTCCAGGTGTAGAGCACACTAATTGTTCATCCAATACCAAACATTCATCCTTTAAAACATGCATGCAAGTATCAAAGACTGAGCAGGTTATATTTAGGAACATATGTAACAACTAATGAAAATACACCGTGAATTTGAAAAAGAGCAAGGGGCATGTAGGGGTGTTAGAAGGAGAAAAGGGAATGACATAATTATATTATAATCTCAAAAATAAAAGAAAATTTCAAATAAATAAATCCTGTTAAAAATAGCATGGTAGAATACACTTTAATCCCCACCCTGTGGAGGCAAAAGCAGGAAGATCTCTGTTAGGGGCTAGCCAAGGCTACATAGTGAGATACTGTCCCAAAAGAACACAAATTTTAAAATACCCTATTATGTGAGCCTCACTGATAACCAGAAATAAAAAATTAATGATTAACAAGTCTAAAAAATATTCAAGGAATCAGAATACAATAATAGATGGGGGTTTAGTTCACTGGTGGATCAATTGACTGCAAATCTACTGCTAGAGTGAATAAGCACAAGGAGAGTATGAAAAAAGAGAAAAGAAACTATAAGAAGACTGGAAAACAGTTTACAAGATGGCTGTATTATGATTCACAATTTTGTTAGTGGATCAAGTTCTGCAATTAAAAGACATAGAGAGGATGAATGAGCATAGGATTAAATGCAAGACCTAACTAACTACTGCATGTTAAAAAAAAAACTAATTTCATCTGTAGGAATACATATGATTGAAAGTGAAGAGTTGGGATAAAATATTCCATAGAAATGGAATCCAGAAGAAAGCATCCTAGACATACTTACCTCTCATAAAATTGACTTATGATCTAATGCAGTGCAAAGAGATAGAGAAGTTAATTCTATATAAAAATAGAGAGATCAACTGAGCAAAAACAAATTAAAATTCTAATTGCACTTAATACTGAACATCTAAGTACATAACAAAATATTAACAAGCATGAAAGGAAAGGCAAATCAGTTTGTACAACAGCAGTATGTGGCTTTAATACTCCACTTTCAGCAAGGGATCTATCACACAAAGAGAAAATTATTTCAAAAACTGGAGAGTACACCCTCCAACAAGGAACTTAATAGACAACTGTAGAATACTCTATGTAGTAGCTTCAGAACTTGTCTTCTCATAAGCATATGGAGTATCCTACAGAATTATATGGTTAATGACAAGAAAGTCTCAAAGTTTCCTATAATAGAAATCAAATCAATGTATCTTCTGGCAGCTAAGCAATAAAATTTAAAAATCTGTAGCCAAAGAAGAAAAAGAAAACTTTTGGAGCTATAAAAATGAGAATGAAACAAACTATTGGACCAACAATTGATCAAGGAAGAAGGAAGAGGATTAAAGCATTGCTCCAAGCAAATGAAAGTGAATTTACAGTCTACTAGACTCCCCGGAAGCTGCAAAAGTGGCCCCAAGAGGGATGCATATATTCACCAGTGCCTGCAAAGAAATCAGAATGATCTCAAATGACAGCCCATGGCAAGGACAAACCAAAGCCAGAATTACTAGAACAGGAGGCGTGACTGCAATCAAAGCAGAAGCTAGTAGAATCCAGATGAAAGCATAATTCTAACTGTCAATGAAATGAAGAGCTGATTGTCCAAAAGATCAAACTGACAACTGATAAGCCCTTAATTGAGAGAGGTAAGCAGTAATGGAAGAAGACTTGCGTAAAGTCGAAGGTAAAAGAGAGATCTAGAAACACCATGAAACAACGAGGACTCCAGAGACAACTGCCAATAACTAGATGCCAATAAGTTTTATAACTTAGTACACTGGAACAAATTCCTGGATACAGACACCTTCCAAGATCAATCAGGAAGAAACAGAAAACTTCAGGAACTAAAAACAAATGTGATTGAATTGATAACCAAAAAAAAAAAAACGTCTTCTATCAAAAGCAATGCAGAGCTAGATGATTTCACTCTTGGGTACTACTAAGAATTTCTCAAGAACTTACACCAACTCTTTTTAAATTGTGAGGAAAAACTACAAGACCATTGTTACCCTAACACCAAAACCAGAGAAAGACTGAAGCAAAAAAAAAAAAAAGCAAAATACTGGGAGGGAGGTATCTGTGATAAAGATAGCAGCAAATTTATCAACAAAATCCAAAGTATGCTGATGGGTTCACCATGGTGAAGGGTGACTCATCTCAGGATTGCAAAAATGAGACAAAGTACAAATCAACAGTAGGATAAAAGTAAATTCTTTTATACTAAAATGTGGAACAAGACAAGATTGGCCAACTTTCACCAATTCTGTTCACCAGACTACCTGGAGTCCTAGACAGAAAGAAAAAAAATCAGACAAGAGTGTACTGTGATTTATTTCGTGTCTGGCCCTTTAAAGGATCCACAGTTTACCCTATGCCCTTCAGCACTGGTTAGCTCTGAAACTTCTGGGAACAGGAAAGGATATAAAAACCAGCAGAGATTGAGAAAGATAGAGCAGGGTCAGAGAAGACAGAGAGGGAGGAACAATAGAGAGACTCGGAGGGGTCAAGATTAACATATAAAAATCAACAGAACCATAGTAAACCTGTTTGGGGCCCAAATAAGAATGGAAAAATTGTTAAAAATATTAATAGAATCATTTGATGTTCAGTCCTTTTGTGCTCAGCTATTTAGATGTCCTACGAAGTTCATAGACAGAAGCTGATCTTCAGAGCTTTACTGAAGATCTGGCTGGAGTAGTCTGTGGAGCTGAACGATCTTAGCGATTTTGAGTTGTTGTGGTTGTAGACTTTTGAGGAAACTGCTATTGAAGAAGTCTGCAAGGCTGGATCATCTGGGCCACTCGTCTTCTTTGGTGTCTGATCTGTTTTCTGCTGAGGTTTCCATTGTCCAGTTGTCCCTGGATTCCTTGAATGGATGCTTTAAATCTCCTGGAAAGATAAGAACAGAGCCCTGCCCTAATCCCAACTCTGGGACAATTGCCTTTTTTTAATCAGCAGGAAGTCATTTTAAGAGAACAACATCCCATCCCCAGAAGGTGGGGAGGGTGTTCCCCCCACCTTTGGTTATTTGATAGATAATAGAAAATTTTGTTATTTAGGGGAAAAGACTACAAGCTGTTAAATGGTCTTGTTAAATGGGCTTTGGAGGTTAGACCCAGGGACTTCTCTCTTTTGCTTTTCTGTATCCTCCTTTCTCTCCTATATAGGAGTGAACAGACTTGAGAAAAATGGGACATAGACATAGTATAGGAAAGAACAAGAAAAAAGGACAGATTATTGAATATAGCCTTACACCTTTGTATACTGATACAAAATTAATATTATATTTGGCTAAATTGGTATTGATCATTGTATATTAATGCAAATTTAAGATTGTATAGGGCTACATCGGTATTGATCTTTGTATATTGATACAAAATTAAGATTATATTTGGCCACAATGGTATTGACCCCAGTATATTAATGTAAAATTAAGATTGTATTGGGCTACATCGGTACTGATCTTTGTATATTGATACAAAATTAAGATTATATTTGGCCACATTGGTATTGATCTTTGTATATTGATACAAAATTAAGGGTAACGCTTCTTAAAGGTATTGTTTGTAGTAATACTTAAAAATGAAATGTCAAGTTTTGACCTCTCGCTACCAACCGACATAAACTGTTTAGGATAATTAAGAAACGGAAACTAATAGTCATGAAAACGTGTCATTTTGTTAGTTACTATGACAGTCTATCACAGTTATTTTCTAAGCTACTCAGAAATCAATTTGCTAAGAGACAAGCAATATTTGCTTATCTAAATATAAGAGATAGATAGGGCATCTTCAAAAACCTCCAGAGACCTGCAGAATATGGCATCCAAAGATGTTTTCTTAACTTAAGATTTTTTGACATTGAGACATGTCAGCTCCTGACAGCACCCCCTATTCTACTCCAAGTAGAAGATGAGCATCGAAGAATCTCCAGTGGGAGATGATTGAATTGGTGGTAAGCCGTTTTCTTGGCAAGAAAAACCCCTTGCTTCAACTGTAGACAGACTTCTGTCCAAAAAGGACAAAACTTGGAAGCAGATAAGTCGACAGCCTAGCTCTGCCAAGACAGGGTAGGTAAGTCCTTCATAATTCCTGCTCTACAATCAATGTCTGTCAGAGAAATGGGGCCAAATGGCTGAAGATTGATGCTGTAATGTATGGAGAGAAAATGGGAACTGTCCAGGCAGCCACTGGTATGTTGTTTTTTTAGTTTTGGAAGCTGCAGGCCCTGCACTTCCTATATAATCAGATATATTTATCCCTCTCAGGTGTCTGAGGTGGGTGAAGAATAGATAGCTAGAGTCTCATAGTTAAATTTTGAGTTGTTTAGGAATCAAGAGGGTGTTCTGGATCTAAGAAGATATTTTTAAAATTATGAGGCAAATTAGTATGAAAGCTGAATTAGATATAGAACTTTAAACTCATAGAGATGGTCAGATAGTAGAATGTTAAAGTCAGGTGCCAAATACATATGGACTGGACATTGGGAATGTATGCTAAGCCATATAACTCTTATAATTGTGGCCTATTTATTTCTGTTGTTTTGTATTGTATCTATAGTTATAAGAAAAAGAACCATTTTTTGGACTGAAAGGGAGAGCTGTTGGGGGGAAAAAAGAAATACCTTAAACTAAAAAAAAAAAAAAAAAGAAGGGAAGAGGATGGGGGGTTGAGGGGGAGGAGGGTGAAAGGGTGGGACTGGAGGGGGGAGTAGGGAGGGGATTGTGATTGAGATGTAACTTGAAAACTTGAAGAAATAAAAAATAAATTATTAAAAAAAATCAACAGAACCAACTAACCTAGGCCCCTAGAGGCTCACAGTGACTGAAACACTAACCAAAATAAGAAGAAAAGCTTAGACTTGACCTAGACCCCCCCATACAAATATAGAGACTAGTCAACTCAGTCCTCATACAGACCCCTTAACAAGTAGGGGTGGGGCGGTCTCAGTCGTGGACTTTGTTGCCTGCTAGTGGGACACTTTACCCTAGTGGAGCTGGCAAGTCGGGCCACAGAGCAAGAGGAAGCTCTTAGACCTCTGTGATTGATGAACTGAGAGGGGCTGATATGTGGGGGCACCCCACACCAGAGAAGTAGGATAGGTGGGAGAGGGGGTAGAAGGTGGGAGGGTGGGACCAGGAGGGCAAGAAGGAGGGGGCTGTAATGGATCTGTAACTTGAATTAATAAATAAATGTATATATAAAAAATAGTGCCACAGAGACATGCCCACAGGTCAATGTGATTGAGGTATTCACCCAGCAGGGACTCCCTCACATAACTCTAGGCCACAGCTCCCAGGGAGGAATATCAATCAAGGTAGTGATCCAATTTGTTGTAGCTATGAAAAGTAATAAAATGCCTAAAAGTCATTTTAACCAAAGGAAAAGAAATTAAGGAGCACACACTATGCACACACACATACACAAAATGGAAAGATCTAATTTCATGAATTGGAGAATCAATACTGTTGAAACTTGCATATCTAAAGAAATGCAGATTTAATGCAATGCTTTCAAACTATCAGTTTAATATTTTTAGAGAAGTAGAAAAAAGTATCTTAAAATTTGTATAAATGACAATATCAAAATATTCAAAGCCATCTTGAATAAAAATAACAAAGAAGTGCTATATACTACTTGACTTCAAAATATAACACAGCCAGCAACACACACCTTTAATCCTAGCATTTGGCATTTGGGAGGCAGAAGCACATGGGTTTGTGTGAGTTCAAGGCCTCCTGGTCTACTCAAGTTCCAGGCCAACCAGAGTCACATAGTGAGAACATGTCTCAATACATGCATGCATGCACACATACATACATAAATACATACATACATACATGATACCTAGTAATTAGAGGCCAGCCTAATCTTCATAAACCATAGTCTCAATGCACACACGCACACACACACACACACATTTTAGTGCTCAAAACACCATTATATTGTCATTAGAACAGACATACAAGCCCATGAGGTATAACACAAACCCAAAGGTAATCACACATTTATAGTCTGTAAGTTGTCAACAACAATGTGAAGAACATTCTTTGGAACAAGAGGAAACTCTTAATACTCAGATGACTGTTGAACTGAGAGGGGCTGATATGTAGGGGCAACTCACTTCAGAGGAGTAGGATAGGTGGGAGAGGGTGGCAGGGTGGGAATGGGAAGGGTGAAGAGAGGGGACTGTGATGGAAATGTAACTTGAAGTAATAAATAACAAAAATAAAACATTTTTTAAAATGTATATTCTTGTTTTGTTTTTCTCTTTTAATTCATAACACTGGACAATTGGATATACAAGTGCAGAAGAATTAAATCAGACCCCTTACTCTTACTAATTACAAAAATAAAATTACAATGTACGGAAACTTACATATAAGCTCCAAAACTATGAAACTCCACAGCAGAAATGCTTCTTGGCATTGAATTTCTGGAAAGAGACCCTAAGAGGAATAATCAACAGAATGAAGCTACAACCTTCAAGAAGGGGAAATTATTTGTAAATGATACAGCTGGGAAGAAGTTAATATCCAGAATCTACATAAAACTCAAAAACGCAACAGTAAAAATATAATCCACTTAAGATGAGCAAGACTTAAACAGACAATACTCAAAAGAAGATGTATAAAGTTCATCATGAATATGAAGAAACAGTCAACATTATTAGTCATCAGGGAAGTATGAATCAAAATCATAGCCTCTCATTCCTGTTACAGTTGTTTATCATCAGAAAGACGAGACAGTGAGCATGAATGTGGAGGGAAGACAGCTCTGAACCCTGTCTTGGTGTAAATTTGTATGGCCCACTATAGTAAACCCATAACAAACTGCAAAGAAAATCACAGTGTGATCCAACAATACAACAATACATGCAAATGAAATTGCCCACTAATGAGACCACTGCACCCTGTGTTATTAATGGCAGCATTAATCACAACAGCCCTGAAATGGAAACAAACATGATTTTCATTTCCACCTTGGAAGCATTTGGTCCTTTAGACAATTCCACTCCAGGAAAAAGAAAAATATAATTGTCCATTTGGGGATCAATGGGAAATACAACCATTTTACAACTTGTGAATGGTTCTGAAAAGTTTGCCAATTCCTGGTAAAAATATCCCATCCTTAAATAGACAGTAACAGGGTTGTAGACAGTATGTCCACTCTGCTAGTGGTGAACAGAGCCCAGCTCCACACAGTTGGACATGGAGTCCATGAGCAGACAGAGATGATCAGTTTTACAGCTCCATTCTTATATTGTTTGTGTTGCCTGCTGTATAAAATATGCCACATTTACTCAAACTGTGATAAATGTAAGTCTTTCTTTTACAGAGGCAACTCATCTTGAGGTGAGAAAGTGTCATTTTTCATTTGTTCAGTCCTGACTGTTGTCTTTGCATGTCACCTATCATGATTCTGCTTTGAGACATCATATCATCCTGTTAGACCCTAACACAGTTGGAATGCATGCAAAACAGAGATCCCTTCTGAACTTAGGAGAGATGTTATAAGTACAGAGTGGAAACCCTCACTCCAAACTCTTGGTTTTTATATGCATGTTTGCAGTTGCATTGTTGCAGGTGTAAATGCTACAAGCAGGCAAACAAATGAAAACAAAAATCTGCACATGCTGGAACAGTGATGGTTTCCACAGGAAGGGCTGAGCCTAATAAATAGCACCTCTTGACTGCGGTAGATGCAAAGGAAGATACTTCCAAAATTCACTGAATGAACACACTGGCTTGTAATAAAGAATACATTTGCCATCCAGAATAATTTAGAATGAAAAATCTCAGTGAACACTGCAGCCAGCTAAACAGAAAATCCAAGTAAATATTTTAATAAAGTGACTTTAGGCAGCTATGGAATGAAGTTCTCAAAAATGAAAAGTGAAAGAAGAAAATTAAGCAAAATGTTTAATCTAAAAAGTAGTCACCTGCATTGTAAAGTCCAAGTTACAAATCAACCCAAATAGCAGCTGTGAGAAAGGGGGGGGGGGGGAAAGGCCTAACAACTTGAGACTGTGTTGCCAAGATGGCCCAGAGAGCAAAAGCACTTGCTTCCAAGCCTGAAGATCTGAGCCCAGTCCTGGGAATCCACAGGGTGGAAGGAGAGAAATGGCTCCTACAGGTTGCCCTCCAACCTCTATGGGCAAGCAGTGATATGTATGAGCAAATACATGCAGAGACATGCACATAACAAGTAACTGCAGTGTTCCAAAAACTAAACCCTCAGGTTCTGTCTTACTGTCCCAAGAACTGTGTTGGCAGAATCCAGAGCTCAGGATCTGAAGTCATTGATCAGTCTGGGCAACATGATGAGGTTCTTCTCCAAAGAAGGGAGGGAGGAGAGGAGGGGAAAAGAGAAGGGGAGACAAAGAGCCAAAGGGGAAAGGAAGAGAAGGGAAAGGGTTGGATAGCAGAGGAGGGAAGAGGAGGAGAGCAGAAGGAAAGAAGGAAGAAGAGTTCAAGTTTATGTATCTTTACTTTTGACTAGCAATAAGGAATAAAAGACATTAAAGATGGAATTTTAGAAATTCTAAAATATTGGGGAAAATAGCAATGTGGCATAAAATAAAAGTAGGGAATCAAATAAATACTACAATTTTTTTTAAATCAGCCCAGACTCTTATAGATACAAGTATAAAACTATATGAAAATACCAAACACACATGGACTAAAAGGTAGTTTTAAAATCATGTCTAGTCTGGCAAAATAATTAGTAAGTCACCTCTTTTCAAAGTCCTAAATTGCTGACTGAGAGGGGTGCTCAATCTCTGTGGTGAGCGGTCTCTGGTACTAGCAACCTTCTCGGAGATTTTTACACTCACACACACACACAGTGATTCAGCTAATTGACAAGCAGTTTTGTGTCTGAGGATTTCTGCATTGAAAGTGAAACAAGAAATTAGAGAAAGTAAAAAGTCAGTGTGCAAAAAATGTTAAGTCAAGAGAATTGTACTTGTATATATAGTTTGAAGTTGAAATGTTTCTGGAGGAATGGAGTTTGCACGCTTGGGGCATTTGGGGGAGGGGCGCAGGTTGAACATCCTAACAATGGAAGCAAGGACATGTCAATTAGACAGGGTTAGAAAGTTTCTCCATGAACCTAAAGATTGTCACACACAGCCCAGAGCCACTGACCTCTGCATGAAACAGAGACCCTCAGAAGAAAAGCGGGAATTGTTCTCAAAACTAAGAAGTTCCAAGTATTTCCTAATCCCCCATTCAAGGATAAAATGTATTTGTAAAGCAATGCTGCTGTTTATTTTTTGCTATCAAAGCTTAGCAGCTTTGGTGACAAATGGATGATGTTAGCCTGTTTAGTTGTCAACCTCGCATTTTCAGGGGACATTGTTTATCCAATGGCTGTCATTTGAAAATACTGTAATGTTCTTTCTTGAAAGGAAGAGAGAAATTGTGCACATTGCCATTCAGCCAACCGGACTTGGGCTTGTTGGCCTCAGCTGAAATGTGCCCCAGACAACGGTTCTTATCATATGAATCACAAGTATATGTGCTGTCCATCAATCACAATTACTCTGACAGCTTCTTCCTGTAACACACTCTTGATGCCTGTTGGGAGACACTTTCTGAGAGGAATGGAGGTGGTGCCATTTCCAGCACTGTGATTACAGCAGCTGTGAAAACAGCACAACAATGGTGCTTTTGCTGCAATGGCTTCCACCTACACAGTGAAGGAGGGCTTTCAGGAACGGCTGCCTAGTAGTCACCAATATGGCTGAACCGATCACCTCTAGGCTTTGTCATGACTAGTATCTTAACCAATCCTCACTCTCCCAAGAGGTATAATATCTTTCTTCCTCCCAAAGTGTAGAAAATTAGGTTTCTCAGAGTCAAGCAAGCTTACAAAGTCAAAGTAAGGACCAATAAATAAATAAATATTAAAAATAATAATGTATCTGTCTGACCAAAACTCGCTAACACTGCCTGGCCTGTCTCTTCTTCCCTTTCTGTATTTATTAATATAATAGTATAGATTGGTTTTTCAGAACATGGTCTTAAAGTGAAAAAGGCTTGGCGCTGCTCGGATTGTCTGTGACCCTTTTAGCAAACACATGAAGGCATCTTTGAACCACAGAATTTTAGAACGAATGCAGATTTTCAAGACTATTCCAGTCTCCTTATTTTCCAAAAGAGAATCATGGGCCGGAAAATACAAGACTGTCCCAAAGCTACCTAATCAGCATCTCTTTTCATGAGGGTTGATGATCTGTTACTGAGAGTGTTCAGCCATTCTCACAAATCTCAGAACATTTGCAAGCTATCAGACCTGCCATTCCATCCAAACATTTATCGTTATAGATGTTTTAACGAGCCTTTGATTCCATCTTTCTCTTCGTTATTATCTGCACTGGCTATCAGACCTGCCATTCCATCCAAACATTTATCGTTATAGATGTTTTAACGAGCCTTTGATTCCATCTTTCTCTTCGTTATTATCTGCACTGGTAGTGCAGTACTCAGCTGACTGTCACGTGTAAGTCTTCATACCCTAGTGAAGTCACCACATCACTGAGTCCTAAAGTAACTTTTCTCTCAAACATGACAAGGTTTTTTCTGAACATACACAAAAATAATAATAAACAACAACAAAACCAGCCTACATAGCAGATGCAGGTATAAGTTGCCATTGTCTTCTAGGAGAAATTTTATCTTATTGCTACATGAGGAAAACGGAAACTGCTATTTGAAAGCAAATCAAGATGTAGATTCATTCTTTCCAAAAAACAGAACAATTTTTAATAAAGGCATGCATGCAAACTGTGTGCTCATAAGTATTCCTTAAGAAATAGTTCACTAATGCAAATTATGATATCCATATAATCACTAAGGAGATGGAAATTTGTGAAAAAGTCATTACTTATTAATAACAATGTCAGAAGAAATCAGAAAGGGGTTCTGTTAGCTTCTGGGTGGCTTCTTCAGCCAGGGTGTGGTCTCTAGACTCAGTTGCCAGTGACAGAAAGTAGGCACATTGAGCTGGATTGCTTCTTACAACACACTCAGCCAAGGGGCATTGTTCACGTTCTTTGTGAAATAAGACTTCCCTTGCACAGAACTTCAGGCACTAAATAAGATTTATTAAAAATCCTAATGTCCCCCTGGTGACTCATGAAGTATGAGGCTCCTGGTTACAGTTCTGTCTCTGCATTTTGGACAAGACATTTAACTTCAGGTTTATTTTTATTACTTTTTGAAGTCACTTTGTCTGTAGCATGGAGAAAAATATTGCTAACATTTTTCAAATAATTTTTGTGGGAATAAAATTTGATAATGGTTATGAAAGTACTCTATAACACATAGAACATGAAACTGTTCACTTTGAGCTTCTAAATCCAAAGGGAAGAGGTATTAATTGGCAAAACCTACATGAAATAATTCTAACTGGAAGCAGGAGTCCTCCACACATGTCATGCCTGTGATTTAACAACCCCACCTCTTTGAATCTGGTCTAGGGAAATAACTAAAAGTGTGATAAGAAATGTACCTACAAGAGCCTGGAGAGCAAACTATTGATAATAAATAGAAAAAGCAAAGAAGCCAGTTAGTAACATAAATTAACACAGAAAAATATTGATCAAATCCAGCTATTCAATCATCATAGCTTTGAAATTTGTTATACTAACAAAAGCATGTAATATTACTAAGTGGGGAAGCAAAACAGAAAACTATGTATGTGTATGATAATATTACACAAACACTATGGTTATAAGTAGGTATATGAATGATTTTGAAAATGAAGGCAAGGTCTACCTAATCACCTTACTTAATGGAATTATGGATAATTTTCACCTCCTTTGTACTTTTCTGTCTTGTCTTTCTACAATCAGCTTTGCTTGTTAGAGTCATAATTAGATTGCTAATAGAAGTCAATGATGAACAAGCCCTCACGGGCATCATCTGCAGACACACTCAGACAACTAGGAGCCGGGGCTCCTAACCAACCACAGGGCTCAGTGCTAACTATTTTCATAGGTCTTGCCATTTCTCTGATCAGACTGAGAAAAACCATGTGTCATCTGAAA
Organism: Lophiomys imhausi; assembly: GCA_907164525.1. NCBI lineage: Eukaryota > Metazoa > Chordata > Mammalia > Rodentia > Muridae > Lophiomys > Lophiomys imhausi. The sequence goes on from CAJQZJ010033798.1 coordinate 1,797,121, forward strand.
TACTTTGTCCAAGGACATAGATTGTGAAATGGTAAACACTCTGCTGACACTCTGGTCTGTGTGATTCCATACATATGCGTAACTGTCATCTCTCCTCAAATATTAAAATAATAAAGTATAATTAGCATATGCCTTTCAATAACAAAGAATGGAGAGAATGTATGGTGGAGAAAAATAATCCTTATCTTCAGATTCTGTGGTCCATATAGGAAAGATAAACTAATAACCCATATACTGTATATCTATATTTACAAATTAATATATCTAGATACAATATACAATACAGTATATTAAGTACCCTAGATGTAATATATTATGCATTTCATAAGAAATATGTTGAATATACACTGATTTTATAATATGTTGGAAACCAGTGTTTTGTCTTTATAAGTACCGTAAAATGTAGGAAGATGAGGCAGTTTTACATGTACAGTTTTACATGCTTACACCAGAAACATGAATGTTACATTCAGACAGATGGAAACTTTAAGGCTGAGTCTATCATTTTTGGTGGGGAGGGCAGGTAATATGGAGTGAGTTGCTTCACCTCATTCTGAAAACTGTTGATGATGGTAATGAGAAATAAAATGCTTGATCCTCATGAATGCAGGAGCACTAAATGAAACAAAGACTCATTTCAGAAACAAACTGTCTTGAACAGTGCTAAAGACTTTTGTTTGGAGTTGAGGCAATTTCTGTGTCCCTTTCAGGTTGAAGGCTTTCATACCTCCATGCTGTTTGTACCGTGATAAACGCATTTATTCTAGGCAGAGTCTCTATCTTCTCTCCAAAACTCAGTGGTAACTGGAAAAGGTAGGGCCTGGGACAACAGCATGACCCTATGTGACTGATGCCCATTCAATCTCTGAACTGTGGTTTGGGTCCCAAATAACCGACAGTGAGTAGATCAGGTGACAGTGTGGTACAGGAGCACAGCCAGAGTCATGAAGAGTACAAACCTAATAGCTACAAGAGGCTGAGAGTTCTTCCAAGGTTAGGGCCATGAACTCTGAGACCTAGGTGGCATGTGCCACCTCCAACACTTCCCATTGAAGTTGTTGACAAGGCAGCTGCTGAGCTCAGGCCCTCAGCTCCCTTCCATTGCCCACCCACTTCCAGAGGATGTTTGTACTGTAGGTTGGTACATGTGACTAGATGGCACAGGACAGAAGCAGTCCAAATGCTAAGGCCCATTTCACCCGCACGTCATTTCCCCAGCACTACCACTGGGCCATTATTGCAAAGAATCCAGTGTCTTACAAATGCAGATAATTATGTAGGAACCAGAGGGGAAGAAAGAGAGAGTGCATAGAATCAGACTTCTCGAAGAATGTTTTCTTTATTAGTGTATGTCCGTGGTTTGTGATATGAAGCTCATGTACCTAGCAATGGGTGTGTACCTAGCACAAATGAGTAAATAATCTGTAGAAATAAATGCTTTGGGGTAAATAATCTTTATTTCCATGAGGTATTTTATTTTGCTTGTTATCTGTATGGGGGTGAGGGTGTGTGGATGTGTACAGGTGTATGCATGTCACACTGCACAAATGGATATCAGAAGACTGTCTGCAGGAGTTAGATCTCACTTTCCACTGTGGTTTCCAGGAACTGAATTCAGGTCTCAGTCCTGGGGCAGGCATCTTTACCCATCCAACCATCTTACCAACCCAGGACATTCTGAGCTATTATTTTTAGGGAGTTTTTACTAAGTTATACATATTTTATGATTAAATTTTTGATCAAGTACATATAAATAATATACCACATATTTTACAGAAAATAGTGTAATAAATTGTGTGATCTTAATTCAGCAAACTTATCATTATGCCTACATTGAGTATCCACAACCGCACTTTTGTTTGAACTTAACAACCTCGAACAGGGACTAACCTAGACTAATTCAATAAATAAACTTGCATTTACTTCTTCTAATTTTTCTTTTGTCTTCTCACTATTCGGACTTGAGTTCTGACTGACTCAGCATTTCCTCTTGCTTGTTTCCAGCAGTGGTTGGTGTTTGCCAACAGCCCATTTGCTTCTGATCTCAGATGAGGGGTTTAGCTCCTGAGCACACACAGGGGGCAGGGTCTTGGGGAAAACTAAGAAGGTTGGCCGTACAGTTAATGTAACTTTGATTTCCACGCTTAAGAAACAAACTTGTTCATAGATTATCAGCCACTCTCCAGGTGTTTATAAATAGTTACATCACTATAAGCCACTAAATTAAGACTAAGACTCCAATGACAAAGAAAGGAGAAAATAAAGAACCAGGAAGTGCATAGCAGAAACTGTAGGATGAACACTGAGCCCTGGGCGAGTCCCGCCTTGTCAAAGGCATTACTAAACCTCTGTGTAAGGAAGAAACAAGCCAACATTAGAGCCCATTTTTGTGGGCAGGTGATTTAGATTTCAACCTCTGAGATCTTCTCCCTTCATGCTGTCATGGGCAGCGTCACCTAAACTCACAAGCAAAGAAGCAACCAGTGGTGTGGCTCTGCCTTGCACGTCCTCTCTTCATACATTGATCACCTCCTAATGTTTAGCCCTCTTTCAGCTTAGAACTATTCACTCAAAACTCACCTCAAAGAGAATAAGACTACTTATTCTGGAGCTAAATATGAGTGATTGCAGCCCAGGAAATAGATTTAAGTTACTCCAAATATCATGGAAATAGCTTAAGGAAATTTTTTTCCTTTATTTTTTATTTCTTCAAGTTACATCTCAATCGCAGTCCCCTCCCTATTCCCCCTCCAGTCCCACCCTCCCACCTTCAACTCCCCATCCTCTTCCCTTTTTTTTTTTTTTCTTTTAAGTTTAAGGTATATGCTTAAGGAAATTTTTATAACTACTTTTCAAATACATTAGTGAGAACATTAAGTAGACTGGTTGCCAAAATATGGGAAGTTCCCTGGTATAGGCTTTAGATGCTACCTGATAAAATATTTAGCTTTGGGTTGCCGGAAGCCAGTGGTCTTTTAGTACATCCCAAACGGCCTCGGGGTGTTAGATGAGACATGGAGGTGTGCGATGAGTGGATATTTAGAGGAATAAAGCATAAGCTAATCAGAGGCCTGCAACATTCCAACCCTCCAAACAGGAAGCTCTAATCAGCCAGCCAGCCTTGTAGACTTTTGCACACAGGTGTGGCTTTTTTTTTTTTTTTTTTGAGAACTGAAAGTCTGAAAAAGAAATTCTTTTCTAAAATATTGTATCTGATATGACTAATTTTTATCAATAAAATCGAATTACTTGATGCTGGAAAGTAATGCGAATCTTGAAATTCTAGAGTCGCGAAGCAGAGAAGAGGTCCAGGCATTCAGTATTTCAGATTTTAGCAGTGAAAGTGAAGCCACGCCTGTAAGTCTGTGACTTCAGACACTCTTCCCGTTTCTTGCTAGACTATGTCCTGCTGTCTAGACACGAGAATTGTTCAAAAACACAGCAAAAAGATTTTTTATTTTCTGTCTGTAAGTATGAAATCTTTTCTATTTGACACTCTATGATTTCTTTAAGAAATAAAAGCAAACAACAGCAAAACAAACCATGAGGAAGAACGATCTTCCCAAACTGACGTTTATTCAGCTAGACTATGCAAAGAGAAAAGGAAAGGGTTCTCACTTTTCCACAAAGATAACCTCCACCTATTCAAACTTCTCAGGTCTCCTTCCTCAAGGCAGGGCAGGAGGCTCAGCTAGAGTGGGGGCCTCTACCACAGGCTGTCCTCAGTTGTAATGCAAGGCCTGGCAGGAGTGTCCAGCCCACATTCAGTGCTTGCCGAGAAGCTTCCAGATCCTCCCTAGAGTTCACGAGCTCAGCGGGAGAACCAAACAGCATCACAGCTAGAGTTTTTGCCATGTACAAATGCAGATCGGATAGGGAAGCTTTGCGAATGCCAGAGACTTTCCCTGTGTCGTGTCTGTGCATTGAAAACATGCACAGGTCCACACGGACGTGCTGGAAGAATAGGGAGAAGTGTTAGTTCTTCTGGGCTAAGCAAGAGATTTCATTAAGGCTTTTAAAACAATACTAAAGTATTCTGACCAATGTAATCGCTTAGGAAACAACTAGTTACGTTTCTAATAAGGGAAGTCACGCAAGCAGTAGAAAGGATGGACCAAAGGAGCACAGGGCCAGCTTTTAGTTCATGTTTCATACATGTATGTGCATGGGAATCAGGAGGGGGTGTTGTTTGAGGAAAGAACCCTAGTAAGAAGGGGAGCGGCATGCTGAGGGCGGCGGGGTGTCGAAGAAAGGTGTATAGTGATATATGGATATTTAAAATGTAGTGAAACTCATTTCTTTGTTTCATATAATAAATAATAATGATGATGGTGATAATAAATTTGAGATCAAAATAAGCCTAATGTTTCCTAAATGCTTTAATGCCTTCAGTGCGTCTGACTGAGGAGTACGGCAATGCATAGGCAGCTAAGGTGGTTTTTAGCCAGTTTTTTTGTTATTGTTTTTGTTTTTTTTAAGCTTAACCTTTCTCAAAAAGAGTTCCTCTCCGTGGACTCTTATTAGTTGACTTAGAATAACAAAGCAAATTTGCAGTGGAGAAAATAAACTTATAAAACAGTCCTCCCTTCGTCGCAGCATGTTCTGCCCATCAGGAGCGTACTGCTGGTGCTATTCTGGAAGTGTGTCTTAGATGATATCTGATTAATGTAGTTCTTTTTATTGAAGCACGGGCCGCTGATTATAATATACAGATTTCCAAACCACCTAGGTAATTATGGGTCTGCACAGCAAAATTGGTGCTTTATCCTTGCCAAAGGAAGTTTCATTATCCCTGTATTATCTTGCACACAGAAAGAATTTCCTGAAGGTGACCTTTTTATAGGTGGTAGCCATGGTAACAGATTTCCAACCGCTAACAATCTGACACTACTGGTGCACTGCAAATGTTAGAGGGGAGCTCTGTGGATTGATGTTTTGGGTTGCCCTCCAGAGACACAGCTGCATAAATACTTACCAATTTGAGAGCAAATTTTTAAAAGAAATTTAAAACCACATTTTCTGTTCCCTTGTTAATCGAAATGAGGTTGTTTTTTTTTTAATTCTAAGATCTTGTTAATAGATACAGAGACTGTCAGAGTAAAAATAAAAGATGGAAGAAAGACAATTTATTCCTTACATTAGTTTTAAGTAGGACACTCAATGGATCAGGTAGTGAGAGACAAGCACCCCTTTGGGTCTGTTCTTTGCTTGAAAATGCTGCTGCAGGCCTGAGGCTCTCTAAAGCTTGAATCCGCTCAGGCACCACAACAGGCTGGGTGGTGCAATTCTAAGAAACTGTGGCTTCAGCACTTAATTCCAAAAGAATTAGGAAACTTTAGGTAAGTAGGAAAGTTGGACAGCAGATCTCCCAATCCAAAGGTACCCAAGAAAACAACAGAACAAAGTCATGACAAAATTTCGGGTTCTCTGGATGCTTGAGTGAGGAGCCCACATTAACGAGGAAGTCATCAGTCTCTGATTCCCCTTTAAAGGGGGTTGATATGCACGGCTTATTTCTCACTATGCAGTATATAGAATATATAGAAATATACTACTATGCAAGTTCATTTCTAGCCCCATTTATAAGAAACTCCTCATTTATTTTGTAGGGAACATTCACAAGTTTCAGCAACCATAAGGTTTTCTCTTAATAATTCAATTGTTTTTCAATTACTATCTCTCATTTGGGTATCATTCTAGGCTCTATTTTAATTAATATATTTATCTGCATATTTTCATCACTTCTGTCCTCAAGAAATTCTTCTATCATTCATGAATTTACAAGTTGCTATTAAACCATTGATCACATAGGACTGGACCCCCATCTCTCATCATCTCTCACACTCCAGCTTGACCATTGCTGTTCAAGCAATGTTTTACAAAACTGGACTCATCTAGAATACTATATGAAATGAAGAAAACCACATGTGAAAACTCTAGTTTGTGAAATGTTGCCTTGCAGGCAATATGACCTATTGTAAGATGACTTTTCAATTTTTAATTAGCTCTAAAGTTGGAGAGAAGAAACTACACTGTTGGCACCAGCAGATCAACAAAAAAAAAAAAAAGATCTAAGACACAAACAAACAAACAAAAAACAATAAAATTACCAAACTTGTAGGAAACATAAGAAAGAAAACATGGATGGCCAGTTAGATGTCATGGTAGATCCAGGAGACGTCTAAAGGACAGCAAGGAGATGCAGTTGACATTGTCACCACAGAATCATGATTGTCTACAGAGACATGACAGACCTACTCATAAAAAAACACAAACCACCCCACTTTGTCAGCATGAAAGATTATCTGACACCTCCCTGGTAACAATTAGAAAATTTAGTTTACATATTTAATTTACTACTATGCAAGTTCATTTCTAGCCCCATTTATAAGAAACTCCTTATAGAAAAAAAGTAGAAAATTTAGTTTACATATTTTTTAGTAAGAGCTTAGATCTATTTTTAACACATCATTTAGTAAGTTGGCAAAATATATAGTGACATGTGTAATGACAGCAACCTAGCATAAAGAAAAACACAAGAATCATTCCAAAATACAAATTAGGAACCATTGTTTCTTTCCTGGAGAGTGGAAGCTCATAAAATGATAGGTACAACTTCTTAAAGTTATATGAGGTTTCAAACAGATTTAATCATTATTTGTAAAGAAAAACTCTTCAATTTTTTTTAATACAAACTGTGATTCACAGATTTTTCCAAATATATTGGCCAACTCAAGCCAAATAGCACATACAGTACCAAGGACAAGGAATTTGTTTAGTAAGACAAAGAATTTTGTTTACAAAGAAACCCCACTTGTCCGATATGTCTCAAATATGGCATCAGAAATCAGACTACAAACCATATAATTGAGTTATATAAAATCAATATACTTAATATGGCAGTACATGACAATAGTGTACATTTCAATAAAGTTAGACCCTAGAACATAGACATTGAAAATAATAAACTTGTAATTTCTGTAGTTTACATCTGTAAATGTATCATTTTACAGAGAAGAACTAAGACTTATAAATGTCTTGATAATATTGTTGCTGATAGAGCTTATACATGTTTGTGCAATGATAAATGCATTTAAGAATACATAAATAATGTTTATAAATTCAGTAAGTATGAACCAAAGTGGACTGCTGTGAATTCTGAGTAATCATTCAGATTGCCTGTAGAAATAAAACTATTTTGAATTTAATGTTATTTATTTCACAATTTTTAGAGAAAGTACAGACATATACACCAATGAAAATAACATTTACACTTATTTACTTTTTTGCTTTATAAAAATTCCATGACAATGTCACTTTCTCTACATTATGTTTGCAATTGTTTTTATTTGTGAAAGTAGTTTTGTTCCACCTTCTTTTGCTATATTTCATGTCTGTATCCTAAGTTTTTTATTTTCCTATTAATAAATGGTTAAAATGTTCCCAGGTTTTTTTTTCTTTGATCACATGGTTTATTTTACATTTTCACCATCGCTGTATGATACTCTGGAAGGAGCAGTGAGATAGCAACATGATAAACTAGAGATAAGTTTTGTTGGGAATATAAGTTGGCTACTTCTTTGAGTCAACTTTTTTTTCTTTTCTTTTCCTTTATTTTTTATTTCTTCAAGTTACATCTCAATCGCAGTCCCCTCCCTATTCCCCCTCCAGTCCCACCCTCCCACCCTCAACCCCCCATCCTCTTCCCTTTTTTTTTCTTTTAAGTTTAAGGTATATCTTATTTCCCCCTACAGTTTCCCCTTTCAGTCCAACAAATGGCTCTTTCTCTTATAATAACAAATACAATACAGTACAACAGAGGTAATTAGGCCACAGTTATGTGGCTTAACGTACATTCCCAATGACCAGTCCATATGTATTTGGTACCTGACTTTAACATTCTACTATCTAAACATCTCCATGAGTTTAAAGGTCTATATCTGACTCAACATTCATACTAACTTGCAACACAATTTTAAAAATATCTTCTTAGATTTATAACACTCTCTTGACTCCTAGACAACTCAAAATTTAATTATGAGACTCTAGCTATCTGTTCTTCAACCATCTCAGAGACCTGAGAGGGATAAATATATCTGATTTTATAGGAAGTACAGGGCCTGCAGCTTCCCAAACTAAGAAATGACCTACCAGTGGCTGCCTGGACAGTTCCCATTTTCTCTCCATACATTACAGCATCGATCTTCAGTCATTTGGCCCCATTTCTCTGACAGACATTGATTGTAGAAACAAAAAGAACTATACAAAGAATCAATGAAACCAAGAGTTGGTTCTTCAAGAAAATCAACAAAATAGACAGACCCTTAGCCAAATTAACTAAAAGACAGAGGGAGAAAACACAAATCAACAAAATCAGAAATGAAAAGGGTGAAATAACAACAGACATTGAGGAAATCCAGAGAATATTTGGATCCTACTTTAAAAATCTATACTCCACCAAATTTGAAAACCTAAGTGAAATGGACAATTTTCTTGATAGATTCCACCTACCAAAGCTAAATCAAGATCAGATAAACAGATTAAACAGCCCTATAACCCCTAAGGAAATAGAAACAGTCATTAAAAATCTCCCAACCAAAAAAAAAGCCCAGGACCAGATGGCTTTAGCACGGAATTCTACCGGACCTTCAAAGAAGAACTAACAACAGTACTTTTCAAACACTTTCACAAAATAGAATCTGAAAGAACATTGCCAAACTCATTCTACGAGGCCACAATCACCTTGATTCCTAAACCACACAAAGACCCAACAAAGAAAGAGAACTTCAGACCAATCTCCCTCATGAACATAGATGCAAAAATACTTAATAAAATACTAGCAAACCGAATTCAAGAACACATCAAAAGTATCATACACCATGATCAAGTAGGATTCATCCCAGGGATGCAGGGATGGTTCAACATACGAAAGTCTATCAACGTCATTCACCATATAAACAAGATGAAAGAAAAAAACCACATGATAATCTCGCTAGATGCAGAAAAAGCATTTGACAAAATCCAATACCCCTTCATGCTAAAAGTTCTGGAGAGAACGGGCATACAAGGGCCATACCTAGAAACAATAAAGGCAATATACAGCAGGCCAGTGGCCAACATCAAAATAAATGGAGAGAAGCTTGAAGCATTTCCTCTAAACTCAGGGACAAGACAAGGATGTCCACCTTCACCATATCTCTTCAATATAGCACTTGAAGTTCTTGCTAGAGCAATAAGACAACTAAAGGACATCAAGGGGATAAACATCGGAAATGAAGAAGTCAAATTATCCCTATTTGCAGATGATATGATAGTATACATAAGCGACCCCAAAAATGTTCCCAGGTTTATTATTGTTGTTGTTGTTTTGGTTTTGGGGGTTGTTTTGTTTTGATTTGTCTTGTTTTCTTGTTGTTTTTGGAAATCACCCTGCTGGAGTGACTTCTTGCTTTTCCTCTGGTACATACAATGCAACTTTCAAAAGATAGCTTTTCAGACTGTAAGAGCCAGAGGGGATGAAGGATATCGAGAAATCAAGGCCGTCTAAACTTTAGAAAATTTTGAAATTGTTTCTTTGAAAGCAACATAATCAAAGCTCATATGAACTCACAAAGACTGAGACAGAATGCAAGGGCCTCAGGGCCTTCATAGGTCTGTACTAGGGCCTCCGTGGTGTATATATTATGGCTTCAAGTATAGTGTTTTTATGGGGTTCCTGAGTGTGTAAACAAGTGGATCTGTGTTTCTTGTGCCTTTTTCTTCTGTTTCTTTTGTCCAGCTCCTCTGTGTTAGTTCTTGTTTGTCATATTATATTATATTTTATTATAACTTAGAAACCTCTTTGCTTAGTAATGAAAAACAGAAAAGGAGGAGATTTTGATGGGAGAGGGAAGGAGAAAATAATAGTATTAGAGGGTTTCCATTACTTTACTTATTTGTTCATTTTTACATCAATCTCAGCCCCACTCCTCCTCTCTTCCCAGTCCTAGCCTCCCACCCATTTTCCCCATCCTCCCCGCCCCAAGTACCAACCTGCCCTGGCACATCAAGTCACATCAGGACTAAGTGCGTCCTCTTCCACTGAGGTCAGATAAGGTAGCCCTGCTAGGGAAAAGGAATCTAAAGGAAGGCAACAGAGTCCAAGTCAGAGACAGCCCCCCTCCTCCACTCCAATTGTTAGGAGATCCGCTTGAAGACCAAGCAGTCCATCAGCTTCCTATATGTAGGGGGTCTAGGTGCAGTCCATGCATGCTCTTTTGTTGGTGGTTCAGTCTCTGTGAGCCCCTATGGACCCAGGTTAGTTGGGTTTGTGGGTCTCCTCATGGTGCCCTTGATCCTTCTAGCTCCTTCAATCATTCCCCTAACTCTTCCACAGGACTCCCTGAGTTTTGTCTAATTTTGGCTGTGGGTCTCTACATCTGTTTCTATTACCTGCTAGATGACACCTCTCAGATGACAGTTATGCTAGGCTCCTGTCAGCAAACATAGCAGAGTATCATTAACAATGTCCAAAAGTTATATTCTAATGTGCTAGAAATAAATGTGAGAATGGGACAAAATTAAAAATATAGTGCCTTGTTCTTTGCAATCATCCAAAAATAAAATCAAGGTAGATTAGTATGCTAACAACACACAAAAATGGTGGAAAATTCTCAGTCTCTACTAATAAAGACACACCATGTTCAAGATCTGGAAGATCCACCATGGAAAGGATATTAGTCCTTTTCCAAATTGATATATAAACTTGATGAAACTCCTCACAAAGTATCAGTAAGTGTTTTGAAGTTCTAGAAATAAAATATTAAAACGTATGTGGATAAAAAGAAGAATTAGAATCGCTAAAACTATTTTTGAAGAAGAAAAAAATAGAATCTGTCTATCCAGTTCAAAGGTTTACTATCTGTCTTCTAGTATTTTTTAAAACTTCCTGATGGAGGCATAGATACAGAGACCAGCAGATCAAAGCAGAAGCTCCCTGATATATTCAACCAAGAATGTAAAACTCATTTTTGGCAAACACACAACACCAAATTAAGGGAGGAAAATATAGTTTTTCAACAAAAGGTTACAATATTTGATATCCAGAGATAATAATAACCATAACAACACCAATAATAATAATAATAATAATAATACATATCACCGAAGTCTCACACCACATACAAAAAATTAATTCAAATTGGGTCACAAAGTCCATTGTAAAACTATAAACATTTTAGTAAAGAAGAACAAAAGTCTCTACAGTGTAGAATGGGGAGCAAGCTCTTAGGCTTTGAAAAGGGTGCAAAGATGATCCATCAACATAAAATTGATGGATTACACTTAAAAGGTACTTTTTTCTTTGAGAAAGACATGTCAAAAAGTTGAAAAACAAGCTAGGAGAAAATACCTCTGAATCATATATTTGAGAAAGGATTGATATCTGCAGTATGTCTAAAAAGAGCTTTCTAAATCAAGAGTTATAATTTTTGCCAAGACACAAGAAAAAGCATTTCCTAAAAAATTTTGTCACATGAACAGTGCACACACTGCACATCATTATCCTTTAGGATCCAGCATACTTATCCTTTAGGATATTCACAGCAAAACTGTAACTTGACACTACAAACCTAGCTAAAATTAAAGGTAATGTCAATGGCAAGTGTTGGGAAAGATGATGGGAAACTCAGTCTTAATGGGAATAAAATGTACACCCAAGCAATTGCACTCAGGCATTAATGCCAGATAGAGGTTTAAGTTATTACAGAAACCTGGACAAGCATGTTTATATCAGCTTTGGTTGCAAAATCTTCACACTAAAAATGCCACAGAAGGCCTTCGGTAGGTGAACCAGTGGGTGAGTGAATAAAACATGATACGATACATCTCTGCAATAGGGTAATATTGAGCAAAAAAAGAAATTATCTATGGTGCACTAATGGCTACCTGGATTTGGTCTGTAGAAAACTGTTCTGCATGCACAAAAGCCAGGCCTAAAAGCTTGAACTCTACATAATCTTCAAATCATGTTTATGATAAACATTAATTGTAAAGCCGAAATTATGAAGGGCTTGCCTACCCTGACTTGGCAGAGCTAGGCTGTTGACTTACCTGCTTCCAAGTTTTGTCCTTTTCGGACAGCAGTCTGTCTACAGTTGAAGCAAGGGATTTTTCTTGCCAAGTGACAGGCTTGCCACTCATTCAACCATCTCCAACTAGAGATTCTTTGATGCTCATCATCTACTTGGAGTAGAATAGGGGGTGCTGTCAGGAGCTGACATGTCTTGATATCAAAAAATATTAAGTTAAGAAAACATCTTTGAATGTCATATTCTGCAGATCTCTTGAGGTTTTTGAAGACCACCTATCTCCTTATATTTGGATAAGCAAATGTTGCTTGTCTCTTAGCAACTTGATTTCTGATTAACTTAGAAAAATAACTGTGATAGACTGCACTAGTACCTAACAAAATAACATGTTTGAATGACTATTAGTTTGCATTTCTTAGTTATCCTAAACAGTTTATGACAGTTGCTAACAAAAGCTTCACATTTCATTTTTAAGCATTACCTAGGTACAATACCTTAAAAAGAGTTAACCTTAATTTTGTATCAATATACAAAGATCAAGAAACAGGGCCAAACGGCTGAAGATTGATGCTGTAATGTATGGAGAGAAATTGGGAACTGTCCAGGCAGCCACTGGTATGTCATTTCTTAGTTTTGGAAGCTGGTGGCCCTGCACTTCCTGTATAATGAGATATATTTATCCCTCTCAGGTCTCTGATGTGGTTAAAGACTAGAGAGCTAGAGTCTTATAGTTAAATTTTGAGTTGTTTAGGAATTAAGAGGGTGTTCTGGATTTAAGAAGCTGTTTCTAAAATTGTGATACAAATTAGGATGGTAGCTGAGTTGGATAGAACTTTAAACTCATGGAGATGGTTGCATAGTAGAATGATAAATTCAGTTGCCAAATATGTAAGGAATAGACATTGAGAATGTATGCTAAGCCTTATAATTCTCATAATTGTGGCCTAATTATTTCTGTTCCTTTGTATTGTATTTGTTGTTATAAGACAAAGAGCCATTTGTTGGACTGAAAGGAGGAGCTGTTGAGAGGAAAAAGATATACCTTAAACTTAAAAAAAAAAAAAAGAAGTGGTTGGGGGATTGAGGGCGAAGAGGGTTTGAGGGTGGGACTAGAGGGGGGAGTAGGGAGGGGATTGTGACTGAGATGTAACTTTAAGAAATAAAAAAAATTAAATCACATTTATGTGGATTAGACCCACATGAGCAATGCCTCCCACCATTATCATCTGCCTTTGGACCAGTTGTCCTTAGCCTTCTTTCATGCGCCATGTTCAGAAACCCCTTTTCAGGAAGACCTGATAACCTGAATCCAATAGCGGAGAAAGTGAGGGATACAATTAATTCACTGGCACAGGAAAGGGCTTTCTCAACAAGAAGTCAATAGCATAAGCATTAAGAAGTGATTAATAAATAGGGCCTCATGAAACTAAAGAGTGAAGAGGCAGTACACAGGAATGTATTTTTTTTTACCAATATACATTTGATTAAAGAGTTCATAACAGAATATACAAGAAACTCAAAAAAAGTAAACATCAAGAAAACAGGCAGCCCAATTAAGAGTGTGGCATGGAACTAGACAGAGAGTTCTCTGAATATGAAATTTCCAACACCCTTAGCCATTAGTGAAATTCAAATTAAAACTGCTTTGGTAATTCATCTTACCTCAGTCAGAATTGCTAATATTAAAAGAAAAAAGTGTCTCTCGGTCATTAGAGATTCCTCTTTTGTGAATTCTTGGCTTAGCTCTGTTCCCCATTTTTTAAATGGATTATTTGGTTTCTTGTTGTTTAATTTCTTGAGTTCTTTATGAATTTTGGCTATTAGCCCTCTGTTGGATGTGGGGTTGGTAAAGATCTTTTATCTGTAGTTTGCCGCTTTGTTCGAATGACAGTGTCCTTTGCCTTACAGAAATTTTTCAGTTTCATGAGGTCCCATTTATTGATTGTTGGTCTTAGGTCCTGAGCTATGCGTGTTCTGTTCAGGAAGTTGTCACCTGTGCCAATGACTTCAAGGTTTTTCCCCACTTTCTCTTCTATTAGATTTAGTGTGCCGGGCTTTATGTTAAGGTCTTTGATCCACTTGGACTTAAGTTTTGTGCAAGGTGATAAGTATGGGCCAATTTTCATTCTTTGAAAAAAAATACAAATGCTGGCATGGGTGTGGCAAAAGAGGAACACTTGCTAACTGCTGATTATTAAGGTTAACTGATGTAAGCACTGTGGAAATCAATGTTGCAGTTCAGCAAAATGCTGAAAATTGATCTACCACATGGTGCAGCTACACCACTCTTGGACACATACCCAAAGGGCTTCCTGCTCATCCATGTTCATTTTTGCTCTATTCACAATAACCAGGAAATGAAAGCAGCCTAGATGCCCATCAAATAATAAATAGAAAATGAAAATATTTTATATTTATACAATGATTTATTCAGCTATTAAAAAAATGAAATTCTTAAGTAAATGGATGGAGCCAGAAATAGTCATTCTGAGTCAAGTGACCTGGCGACAGAAAGATAATTGTCATATGTTTTCTGTCATTTCTGTATGTTACCTTTGAAGCTTCAAATATGTGTGTTTCTTGTGGAATATCCACAGAGATAAAGAACTTACTAAGGAGCCATGGACAGTGTCTTTCAAGGAGGGATAGATAGCACACAGTGGTATAAAGAGCTAAAGGGGAATAATGGAACAAAAAGGAATAAATTGGGACAAAAGAGGGAAGAGTAAAGAAAGGAACATAGCAAAAGATAAACACTAAAGACCTTCAAAAAGTCATATGGAAATCTACTACTGTCAAAGCTGTCTAAAAATATACATATATAATAAAATGAGTTAAAATAGAGTTACTCAATAATGGGACAAAATAATGCCCCTACTAGAATCCAGATATTAACAAATAAAGCCCTGATCTATGATTGTTTATTTGGAATTACTTCTTTTGGAATTGTTGGCCACTGGGTCCCATAGTCTTCAAACATTACAGGTTATTGCTAATGTTCCTAGTTGCCCTCTAGAACTCAGCAGCTTAATACCCTATTGCTGAAGAAATTACAAATTTAGTCATAGAATATGGAGAAATCAAGCTGATACTGTTCTAGAAAAACCATCCCTACTGGCTAGCTTTCATAGTGTTAGAACGGGAAGGGGCTATGCCTGCTACCAGAAGGAGAAAATAGTGATCAGTCTTACCCATCTTTGAACCCTGTAAGCTACAACAACTGGCATAGTAAGGCATGTCCACTAGTGTAGTAGTGGCATGATCATCATGGTAATAACCAGTCACTTTCTAACTGTATTTAAGTCCCATTCTACAATATGAAACCTGTACCTGGGCACTATTATTTGGCCAAGAACCTCTGGCTAGAAGGGCCACAAGTCATAGAAGGGAATCTGCTATTATTTTTCTAAATGGAGGTAGAATTAAGTCAAATACTAATGATTTGTTATTATACCCCATAGATTAGTGCATATCTCAGCCAACATCAGAAATGATGTAGCATATGGTGACTAACACAAAGACCCACAATTGGCCAAGATACAGAAAATAAGACACTACAAAATAAATGCTGGTCTGTATATGGAACAGATATACCATACATTTCCTTTCCAAGATTCAGGGATCTTTGTAGAAGAGAGGGCTGAAATACTGTAAGAACTAGAGACCATTGGTGGCTATAAGGAAACAGGATGATCTTGATACAGCAGGGAAGATGCACATATGAACTCATAGTGGTTGTGACAACATATACAAGACCTGTGAAAACCCAAGCCAGACCAAATCCCAGCATGGAGAATGGAGTTGGGCACACAATTCCACCCCTAGCATTTGGAGCTACAGGAAGCATGATAAGGGCTGGGAAAGGAATGACAGTTTTTTCTGAGTGTGCCCTCTGGTACATTGACCACACTCCAGTAGAGACCACACATTCCAGAATATTTGAGCAGCACAAATCGGTCTTGATGGGGACAGGGGGAGGACACAATGTGTGGAGGTGGGAAGAGAGATATGAGAGTTGGTGAGGAGGGAGTTGATATGATCAAAACACATTGCCCAAGATCTCAAATAACTTATTTTAAAAATTAAAAATATACAAAATGACAACACATTCAGGTCACCCAGTGGCTAAGAAGAAAGTACATGTTAGAAGGAAGTATTTCAGTGATTCAAAAATAATCAGAAGGCTGCATAACTTTAAAATTGTTTGAATCCTTACCCAAAAGTGAGTTTTTTACAGATGCCCACACTGAACATTCTATAGTTTTGTTCAACTTTTCCTCCAAAGGAGGAAGGATAAGTCTGTGTAGTCTTATCTGAAATCACAGTTCAATTAAAAAGGTCAGAATTCAGTTCCCAGCACCCACATGAGGTGACTCAACTGACTGGAACTTCGGCCCCAGGGGAAGCCAGAGGAAAGATTCAGATACCTACATACACATACATGTACATGCATGGACACACGGACACACACACGCGAATAAAAATAAAATAAATATATTTCTTTGATTATTTTATGTGTACGAATGTTTGGCCTGCTTGTATGTCTGCACACCATGTACGTGCTTGGTGCCTACAGAGTCCAAAAGAAGTAATCAGATTCCCTTGGAACCGGAGTTTCAGGGGGAAATGAGTTGCCATGTGGATGCTGAGAATTGAACTCGGTCCCTGGAAGAACAGCAAGAGCTCTCCGCCACAGAGCCATCTCTTCAGCGCCCACATAAATTTTTTAAACGCCCTTTAAAACAATGCTTTATACTTTCTCCCACTTTGTGAAAAGGAATGTTTCAAACACCTGCAAATCTAATATTTAAACTCCCTAGAGAGACAAACTTGTTTTATGTTTGAGGCCAGGTGGAAAGCTTCTCAAACGTAGGATGCTGTCTCATCACATAACTGTCCCAACCTCCCTTATCATTTTGTCCTTCATTATCTGTTGTTACATCCCTTCTAACATCTCAGTGAGAAAGGTTTATCTGGGCCCATTTGCCTTCTCATTGGGATGTTTTAAAAAGAAAAGGGCTTCATAAATAGGTCTAAGTAATTCAGCGCCCTGTCTTCAATCCCCCCTGCTCACCATCCTCTCTGGCAAGCCCATTAGCTTATTACTTTCACAAAAGCTGAAGGCACATTATGGACCTGCCTACTGTCAGTCAAGCATCACCCTAGCATTTTGACTTAGTGGATCGAAAGTTACCATAGTTACTAATTAGCGCCCAGGCCTGAATGCATTAGACTCTGTAACCCAGAAACTGTTTACACTATGTAAAATGCTTTTGTTCTAAAAAAAAAAAAAAAAATTAACAGGGTACGCTAAATGTGTTAAATCTTTTTGCAAAATAACATTAGCTCATCTCTCACAAAGTCCATTACTGAAGTTTTTTAATCTAAGCCTGCGAATTAACAGTTTTCCCATCTGCCTTCAACCAGCTCAGCCCACAACAGAAAAACCATGGCCTCCCTCCTGCTTGCTTTTCAAACATATCACATTATTGTACTTACTAAAAAAAAAGATCTACTTTTTCTAATCCAAACTCATATTCCTACACAATCAAATAGCCAAGCACTTACAGCTAAATATATTTAAATTTAAATCATATTTTCTAAATTGTTTTCTGAGATAATTTCAAAATGTACTTAAAAGCCATACAATGTTATTTTCTTCTATAAAATGAATGTAGCTTCTAATTATATAGTATTAGAGACAATGTTAAGAAATCAATAAACTATTCTTTCTAATTTTCACATGATTAAGCTTTCACATCAAATGATTTTGAAGTATAATATTAATGGGTGTTTTGAATTTTTTTGTGGTTAGACATTTTAAATGTTCACATTGACAGTTCAAAATTGATTGGAAAAAAATAAAAATAATTTGGATATCTCTTATTTTCTTGAGTTATTTCTTTTTAGCAAATTAAACCATCTGAATAATCATTACAGAAGGAACTAATTAATTTTAAAATGATCTTTACCTAGTCTCTTACTCAATTTTGGTTGGTAAGCTATTCAAATAATCGTATTTTACAATGAATGCTTTATATATCAGAAAGAATTAATTATTTCCGAGACACATATCTTACATAACAAATGCCACACTCATCTCTGAGTAGTATAAGTTTCACATATGAAACACTGGGACAAATGAGAACTGTTTAATAGACACCCAGAGATATCTCACAGTGACTCAGGAACCACAAACACACAGGGTCACCTTAATTACTGTGTTTCCCACTACATTTGTACCTGTTGTTACTGAGTTTCACCTGCCCATTGAAACTAGAGATAAAAATCATTTCTTCTATTTACTTTAAGTTCTCTTCATTTTATCTCTGTCTTAGTTCCTCTACCTCTCCTTCTTCCTCTTCTTTCTCTCTCTTCACTACCCCTAAAAATGTAGCTTCTTAACTTGCCCTCCACAGTTATCTGCGGTGAGCTCATTCTCCATGTAACCATTTGGTCTTCTTCTAAACTAGAATTGTACACCTTTTATCATTCCTCTGACTGAGACCCTTCCATTCATTAATCCTTTCACTTTTGATACTTAGTGGGTTTGTGGTGTGCATATTTGTGCATATATACCTGCTAAATGCACAACAAGCATGACTTCATGCAAATTCAGAGACACACACAGACACACACACACATACTTGACCTCCTGGGAAAAGGAGAGTCCCTAGGTGCCCAACCTCACTACACTGCAGCACATTATATTACGGAGGAGCCCATTGCCTTGGTCCCCCAGCACCCAACCACATCTGAGAGGAAGCAAGGAATTTACAAGCTTTTGAAGCTGATACAAAAAGTCAATACATGTAGTTAAATAGTAAAGTCATCAATGAAAACATTAATGATAGCAAGCAATGTCATGGATTAGAAGATACAGTAATTTAAAGAAGAGGGGGAACATTGCCCCACCCAACGGTACCTTTCCTGAACCAGGGGATACCAGATGATTAGGAGGAAGCACTGGAAGAAACCCTGATCCATAGGACAAAGACTTCATGCTGTGGTGAAACATTTACCAAAGGGCCCTAACTCTCTGTGCCCATCTCTACTCCGTCCTGCTGCCCTAGGCCAATCAAGGAGGAGCCACACTCTGATCTCTGCTACAATGTCTGTGCTCTTTCCCGCCCTGGCCTCTTTGCATGGACAAAACAGCACTTTGTGCTCAGCTCCTCGCCGACTGTGTACCCAAATATGACCTGTGTCCCTCCATGATTCTGGATAATCAAACCTTCCTTGTTCACTTCCTGTTCCACAAACACATGGAAGTGAAATTTGAGTCAATACTTTTGTATCCTCATGTTCTCAGACTTATAGGCTGAATTGTTAAATACACAAAATGACTCAGAATTAGTGAAGCTTGGGGAGTTGGTACTTACCTATGGTGGTGAGAGCTAGGATTAGTTAGTGTAACATCATTGGGTAACAATGAGTGATGACTCACAAAAAATCCTTTATTTAAAAAATATTACCACTGCAAATTCAAATATATATATATATTCAAATTCAAATATATATTATATAAAATAATATTAAATTCTTACTAATAACACTGAAAATCAGAACCAATTTAAATAATCAGTTACGTAGGAAAGTTAAATTATGTTATAATGGAAAACAAGTATGCCACAAAATACTTAATTGTATGGAGAAAATATCAGTTTCATAATATTAAATTAACAACGCAGAATATAAAACACAATGAACAACTTTCCTTTTGATATTAAAATATGCATATTGAGACAAGCAAGCTTTGTCAAAATGCCACAGTTGTTATCGCTAAAGAACAAGGTAATAGATACATTATACCATTTTCTATGGCTACATTTTTTCAGTAACTAGGTATTTGATTAATAAAAGATGTTATAGTGTATCTTACATATATATATCTACCCAATTTGCAGGTAGTTTCTGTGAACTAATCCCCCAGCTCATCTGTCCACCCATGCATCACTGGTAAAGGTCACAGAAACAGTTTTGTGGAGACATAGACTACCTAACCCTTATTTCTTTCCCAGACCACTGACATGAATGGTGCCAGGATCCTCAATCCTGACTTATGGGCCAGAAGGAAAAAAAAAACATCTGTACATAAGACCCTCTCAGAATAAGACACCCCGTAAGAGAAATGTGGGCTCTTCTAAGAGGAAGCACATTGCAGAGGTTTGGATTTGTTCTACCATAGCAGTGCTGTGATAATTGCTAATGACCTTAAAAAGCTAAGACACTCATTCTGTCCAGGTCATCCTGACATTTTACTTATTACTGAAAAATCCATTTGCAAAGAGTCACAGGAAAACCACACCAAATTTTGATAAATTCTATCTAAAGTGCATTTTAAGTTATTCATGTGATATCTCTCTCTCGCTCCCTCTCTCTCTTTTTCTCCTTTACCCTATTATTTACAGGGACAATGTGAGATAGAGGCTGATATGCTTGTATATACAATATACAATATATGTGTGTGAATATATATATATGTATATATGCATGCGTGTGGTGTGTAAGAGAGATGCACAATGCAAAGTGGACAGTCCTCAAACCACATACACACAAACAACAAGAACAGATTCAACAGATTGAATTTATATATTTGTGCATCAGTCTCTAATTGTTGTGAGATAATTATTATTATCAGTATTATTATATCTAATAATTATTATAGCAGAGAAAGCTTTAAATAGAATTCTTTAGTCATCCTACCAAGAAGCAAAATACTGACGTCCCCAGTCTTGATATCCTTGTGAAGGACCTGAGATCCTTATCATTTAAAAGCTGTTGAAGGGCATTTAGTTTTTACTGTCCAAGACATTACTAGGTTGTGTGAGCATCACTTCTTCAGGCACAGCACTGAACTTGCAGGATCTGAGCCTAGACATTTACACAGATCTTCCCTGGCCACAGTCAACAGATCTCTTGAACCTTCAACCTGATTTTCACACTCAAGTGGTCAGAATCAAGATTAACACTCCAGAAAGGAAGCCGGAGTCAGCTTCCATGAAAGCAGACAGGCCAGTAGGGGTAGAAAAACGGCTCATTTCCCCCTGCCTGCCGCGCCTCTGAAGATACTAGCCCAGAGCTTTGGTGAAGCTAAAATGAACACTATTGCTGAGTCCTTGATCTTCCAGGAAAGGAGCACAGGGACACAGTGAGAAACAACACAGAACCATACTCAGAACCAGAGGTTACACTGGCTTGCTGTGTGGCTTAAGGCTATTCAGTCACCTTCTCTGTTATTTTTTTCCCCTAGACATGAAAGAGATGCTGTAGCTCAATGCTCTTCAAACTCAATAGGAAACTGTCTAATCGTACATCCCATTCAGTGAAGCCCTTTGAGGTCTTTCACACAGCAAAGCTCTACTAAATGTAATGTGTTATGAAGAACAAGCAGCAGTCTGGTGGTCTGCTGGGATGGTGCCTAAAGGAAGTGTGTGCTTTTCTTTTATGTGAATGTTCTATGGACTGAGGCTTTAAAAACAGACAAAGCAGACACTTTGGTAGTGAGAAAAATCAGAGGTGAAAGCAATGGATTCAATTTCCATAATCACAAATGGTGCATCAACAGAACCACGGGTACCAAAGAAGGGCAAAGGAAAGCAAACGGATCAGTCACCTGAAAGTTTCAGAGTCCCTTAGATGGGACCAGAGCTTTACAAAGGGGTTTGCGCTTTAGGGGACATTCTGATTGAAGATAATATCTAAATGTTTCTCCATAGGCCAAAGTTGCTTTCTTTACACACACACACTCAAGATTTTTCCCTCTACATATACTACATCTCAAAATTCCTCCTACTGATCTGTACGTGACTGTTAAATATATGTTCAATATCATAAGCTTGAATAGATCACAGTTGGACTTTTCTAACAAATGTCAGCTATTTATCTTCCAGAACCCATGGCAGACATTACTAAACAATCAAGAGAGAGTATGGTCAGCCAGCAACAATCAAGAATCCAGGAGAATGCCTAGATGAAACCCATTTTCCACTCCTATTAACTAAAATGGTACTAGGTTTTAAGTCGGAGTACCTGCGTTCTCCTTCTGACTTCTTTTCAAAGTCACACTACTTCTCCTATGTCTCAGAATTTCCTGAAAAGGAGGTTGAGAGGAGCTAAATAGATAACTAGGAAGGATATTGCCCCTGGCAGTGACATGTGATTTTGAAATATGAGGATGTTTTCTAGGTCACTCTTTTGTTTTCTGTTGTGTGACAGAATACCCTGGGGAAAGAAAACAAAACAAAACAAAACAAAAACAATTTTTAAAAAGAGAAAGTATTTATTTTGGCTTACAGAGGTCCAGAGACACAGAATCCATCACGGCAGGGAAGACATGGCAACAGGGAGAGAAAGCTGGCTAATCAAATTGCATCCACACCGAAAACAAGTTATAAACCCTCAAAGCCCAATCCTGTGAGGTATCTCCTCCAAAGAGAGGTTTGGTTCTACCTTTCCCAAACAGCAGCACCAACAACAGGGAACCTAGTGTTCAAACCTGGTCTACAATGGAACACATCACATTCAAACCATGGCAGTGCCTCTATCTGAAAATCTACCACCACAACAGTAGATATGTTAAATACTTTACAACCACAAGTTCAGGCTTTTAATCTCATACAATAACATTTACAGACCTTTACAGGTAGTTGACATATTGAGACCATTGGTCATTTTTTAACCACATTCAATTGAGTTTCCTGTTTTCATTCTGCTTAAGGCAAATAGATAAACTTTTTTTTATACATTTTTCTCTTTTATTACTTTGTTAAAATGACTTTGACATTCCATCTTACTCTGGTCAGAATGGCCAAAATTAATAAAACAAATGACAGCACATGCTGGAGAACAAGCTCTGTCTCAAAAATAACAAGGTGAACAGTGTCTAAGGAACAAGAATCAAGCTGAATCTCTAACTCCAAACACATGTATACACACATGTGTATGTACCTGCACAGACTTGTGCACCTACCTGAATATGTATACATGCATTCACTCACACACACATGCACACTCCCAAGAAATGCTTAATGAACACCAGGATGGCTAAAGCGTGTTAAGTCTCACAATGTACTACCTGGCTCTGTGCCCCTAGTGCAGTGTTCTATGCTAAGAGTTCCATTTGGCTCTCAGAACAACTGAGTGATAACACACAAATCCAGTTCTACCAAGGAAGAAAATGGGCACAATGTTGTGTGAATTGACTGTACAAAATTAAACCCAAGTCTTCCTTAACACCCTTTGTTTGCTCAAGCACTTCTCTCTGCTCCATTTGTCAGGCAGGGACTGCCTAATGACATCTAGACCTGGAGCAGGAAAGTGGACCAGAGATGGGCATCCTTGCCATATCCAACTCTTGAATTAGACAGAGCTAGTGGCGGTAAACAGCATCATTCAAATCAAGAGACTTGGATGAAATTATTGCTCCCAGAGATCATGTTAATGTGTGACTGAAAGGAGTGTAAAGCTCTCAGAGAGAAAAGGGAAGGCTAGAAGAACTGAGTCTGGAGAGCATCCTTACTGCAGAAATGGACACACACCACAGTCATTGCCATTTAAAGTTGAAACACCAGGGGCAGCAAGACCTCAAGTCTCATCAGCTGAATGTGATGTCCATATTCCAGAGTTGAAAGAAAAACATCCTAGAAGTTGTCCGCTGATTTGCACAGCATGCTGTTGAATGTAGTCACTGGGACACCAAAACACATACATGGTACATACACACACTATGTTAATTAAAGATAGTTTTTATTTTAAGCACTAGAACAAAGAGAGAGAGTCTCTTTCTCTCATTCTTTCCCACTCTTTCTTGTTCCCTCTCTTTCTTCTTATCTTTACCCCATCCTCTCTTCTTCTTCCTCCCTCTCTCCACATTCTCTCCTCTTCTTTCTCCTTTCTCCTCTCCATTCCTTTTGTTCCTTTCCCCTTCCTCTATTCCTCCTCACTTCTCTTCTAATAATATTTGCCTTTGCTTCTCATTGGCAGACCCAGCTAAACGATACTCAGTGAGGGAACTTGTTGATCACCAGAAACGATGCTCTGGGGACACAGCAGGGCACAGAATGGAGGATGCCACCAGAGGCACAGGGGCACATTTGTACCCAGAGGTTCAAGGAGTCCTGCACTTCCTCTAAACTGAGAGTAATGTCATAGTTGGGTATCTGAATAAACCCTGAGGCTATTCAAATATATAAGCATTATGCCATTTTTGGCCTTTAAAAATCACCTTATCTTCCTGGCTGCACAATATCTGTCCCCGTAGATAGATTCTGGTGTTAAACAGAGTTGACAGGTTAGCATTACTTCAAAAAGATCTGAATCCTGTTTACAGCCAAAGGAAAAGAGAATGCCATGAAAATGTCAGACTACTGTCCAATGTCTCCAAGCTGTGTTCTTTCCAATACTGCTTCTCACGATCTCCAGGATGTGTCCTTTGTAATACTGCTGACCATGGTCCCAAGGTTGAGTTCTTCCTGTTACAGATGTCTGTGGTCACCAGGTGTGTCTCCCTATTTTTGATGTCTTTAGTCTTCATACTTTCCATGCAGATTGTGTAAATGCTTCCATTTTTCAGATTTCATTGATTTCTGAAGTTTAAGCGTCCAAATCACTATGTTGTTGAACATAGGGAGACAATCATAGCTGAACATCAAAGGCTATATAGATAAGGACTTACAGAAAGAAGTGACGATTGGTGATGGCTGAGGTAGGGGATGAACTGTGTGATGAGAGGACAAAATGAATGATAGTTTTCCATATGAACATGATCAAATATTAATCTCTTGATATGATGAGAGACAGAATAAAAGATGCTGACAGAAGAATGCTTTGAGAAACCATTCTTCCAGGACTTGAGTTAATTAATATCAATGTTTCCATTTTCACAAGAATAAAATCTAGTTCAAATCAATGTTTACTTTTAGCTTCATAGTTTTGACATGTCAAGTTAACAAAAGCAATCAATCAGTCCCAGGGTGGAAAATCAACTGAACAGTGTGTTTCTGGAATATTTTCAACAGTGAAGATAAAGAAAAAACAATGTCACTTTATTTGAGTATAGGAGACTTCTTTAATCTTGAGAATAGTTCCAAGTTAACTATGCCCTAGTAAGTAGAAAACACAATGCATGAAGCAACAAACTGTGTAAACAACAGGAAGTGAGCTGCTATTTGTGATATTACTTAAGCTCATTAGTCTAACACCTTCAGGGAAACACTAAGAGCCTGGTATTAAATTACACATGCCAATTTGGGTGTTTTCTATGATCCGTTAGGTTTTCTTCAATAGAAAATTAATTATGTTTCTATTCCATAATTCTCTCCTGAAACATTTACACAGGTGTCAAGGACGCATTTGACACAATTCAAACCCCATAATGCCTTTAAATAAAACACTTTAAAATGTGGCTTGTAAACGGGGGAATCACTATGGACCAAACTGAGTATAATAGGAACAGCAACTTTGAGAATCTAAACATTGAGTCTACCTGGGGAAAATGACTGTACAGTTTTTTCAAGCCCAGATCATTGTTGCCTTCATTCTTTGGGTTTAGATTCACCTATAGATGTTGAGATGTTTTCAAAAAGATCTCTGAGAAAAAAAAACTGGGACTTGTCTACTCTGTGGCCCTATTAAAAATTCTTCGGTGATGTAATGAAGTGTTCTAGAATCTCATGCTCATACATGATAGTTTTACAGCAGATATCTGGGTATAACATAAAAGTTTTATTTTGGTTTTCTCTGACAGGGTCTCGTATATCTCAGTCTGGCCTACAAATTTATATTGCTGAGGGTGACCCCTACCTCCTCCTTCTGAATACCCTGATAATAGACATGCACCACCATAATCCAGTTTATGCATTGCTAGGTTTCAAACCAAGGGTTTTGTTCATGGTAATGTAAACACTCTACCAACTAGGCTATGTCGCAGCTTCTAATACATCAATAATTAATTTTCAAATTACCATACAAAATCCCATGCCATTCTTTTCAGAGTCATAGTTAGATATAAATCCCTGGATGCTTCTCCAAGTTGAGACCATTAAGGAAAAGAACTCTCTCCAGCTTGCTAGCCCCCCCTATAAAATTTAATTTTGAAATGCTGGATTATTTCACAGTTGCAGTTTCTCTGGCATGTTCCCACAATTGCATTGTGATAGTCTCCATGGGTCTTTTTCAGTTTCCACAAGCTTTAAAGGAGAGTTTAAACTTTTCTTTTTTAAAAACATGCAACTTTTGCTTTCTACCTTGAGCTCTTTGGAATAATTTCCCAAAAGTGGTGAGAGGAAGAGAGGCACTCTGGGTAGAGCAGAACATCTGTGGAGTGCACTTTCAGAAGTGTGTCCCTTGAGAATTCAAAGGAACCTGGAAAATACCAATAAGAATGTGTGCACTAATACAAGCCACCTCTACAGCACTGTCTGGACCCAGGAAGTAACAAAGTTTCCATGAAGAACCTGCATGAAGTGTCCTAAAAATAGTAGGGATGAAGATACATCCAAGAAACTCTGTGCTGTTATGGTTTATATCTGTCAACACTTTCAATAATCTTTCAGATATTAATGAAGAAGAAAACCAATCACTGACTGGCAAACTGATGAGATGGCCATTCCTCCAAATAACTAATGTGAAACCTAATATTACATTAAAAGACCTAAACTTGAATACAAGAGGGCTCATAGAAACTACCTACCAACCAAAGAACTTGCATGGACTGGTCCTAAGACCACCACACACACGAAGCTGATGGGCTGCTTGGTCCTCAGTGGATCCCGTTAACAACTGGAGCAAGAACTACCTATGACTTGGACTTTGCTGCCTCCCTCTGGATCCCAGTTTCCTAACAGAGCTGCCTTATCTTGCCTCAGTGGAAGAGAAGGCACTTAATCCTGATCCGATTTGATATGCCAAAGTGGGTTGGCACCGGGTGGATGGAGGGGGGTAATGGGGGTAGTGGGGGGTAATGGGGGTAGTGGGTGGGAGGGTGGGACTTGGAGGAGAGGAGGGAGGGGGTTGCAATTGGAATATAAAATAAACAGCTAAATAAATGAATGGAAAAAGTAAATAAATCAAATTTACAAAATTAAAAAAAAAGCAAAGCTCTAAATATAGCAAGGCATGCATACATTGTGATGTATTGTCCCATTCTGCAGGAAGCTGAGATTCAAAGAGGTTAATGTCTCTCCATTAGTCAAGGGGGTTGTATTGGAAAGGGTAGAATACACAAACCCTTGGCTTCTTGACTGCAGGACATGGCACCATCCTAACAAGATGGAGCTCAGTTCAGAGGAGTAGTGGGTGCTAAGTAGCTCTGCTTCCTTGCATCTAGGAGAAACTCAGAAGGAAAGTTCCAGTTCTCTCTAGAGACTTATGTGGTGACCAGCTAAACTTCCTGGACCAACATAAGTAGGGACAATCCTGGATACTTGGAAATCTGAAGGTCTGCTGTTATTCTGGAATATGGAGGTGGCTGTCGGTGAAGTGCTTGCTTTGCAAGGAAGACGCAAGTTAGAATCCTGCAACACACACACACACACACAATCCATTTATGATAGCAGAAGCTTGTACTATCCATGCTGTGTCAGGAACAGATGGATCATCTGAGGTCCCTAGCCAATCAGTCAGTGTAGACTAATCAACAAACAAACTCCAGGCCAATAAGAGGATTGTCCTATGACCTCCATGTAAACTGACTTACCTACCTACCTACACAGAGAGAGAGAGAAAGAGAGAGAGAGAGAGAGAGAGAGAGAGAGAGAGAGAGAGAGAGAGACCGAGAGAGAGAGCTAATCCAACATTACCAAATGTAGAGTATAAGACTGAAAGTTTGTGTTTCAGTGGCTTCAATTTACCTTGAAAAATGAGCAGGACCTCCCTGCTTAATTAACTAACTGCACAATGAATACAGCAAGTGTGGGGCATTACACAAATTTTGCTTTTAATAATCACTGTATTCTACCCATACAGAGAAAAAGACTTCGTCAATTATGGATTAGGAACAGGTTAGATGTCAGCAAACCTTAATAAGAATAGGTGGAGACAGTGATGAAGAATGGCTGCTTTTAACAATTGCTGGCATTTAAAAAAAACTATATAAATTGAAATTTCCTTTTATTTAATTGGCACCAATTTTTGGCTTTCTACTGAAGAATACACACCCAGCAAAGATGGGGAAATTTCGGTTGATTCTGCACCTACAGATTTTGTTCAAAACAAAACTGAAAAGCATTCCAAAAAATGAAGAAAAAAAGTCAGAAAGAATTCAAAGGATTTTTGAGTGCCCAAATCAAGCCTTGCTGCACATCCTGACTAAGCATCACCCTGTCTTCATGCTGTGCTCTCCACAGCGTTCAGTTATTCAATGAAACAGTTTCCACTAAACACCAGGCAACATGTCTGGCTCCCCTGCTTTCCTAATTCTAGGGAGGTACAGTTTTGGCGAGACAACCTGTGAGGAACTGTGAGGAACTGAGACCATTTCAGATGGGTTTTGCCCCAGTCATAGCGTGTGGATGATTCCCCTGCAGAGCATGGGAAATGATTTATGAATGACGTCTGCAGAAGGACTAGGGCGGGTCTCCAACTAATCAAATTCCAAAGGGCCTTAACAAAGGATGGCATTCTGGTCATTGGAAGCTCATTAGCTGATGATAACCCCTACTTTTCAAATAGCCTTTAAAGATACCATGTAATGAAAATAATCTATCAGCTACAAAACCATGAGTGCAAGCTTCTAATGAGCAGCAAACCCGGTGGCGTATGTAATAAATAAAGTCTGGCCTGAATATGCTGTAATTTGTGAATGAATTTCAATATGTGTTTATAAAATAAGAAATGACTTCCTGCAAAGAGGTGCTGAAACAAAAGACCTGTTTCCTAATGACTTTCACATCATCACTGACGTAAGGAGCATTGTTTCCCTTTGTTAAAAAAAAATTAATTTGAGGCTGAGGAGATAGCTTAGTAAGTTCATCATTCATGAATGAAGACCTGAGTTCAGATCCCCAACCCTTCATATAAATAAATACATACATAAACAAGCAAAAAAACAAATAAATAAAGCGCAATGACATGCATCTGTAACCCCAGCCTTGTGGAGCAGAGACAGGCAGGGGCCTGAAGCTCACTATCTAGCCAGCATGGCTGAATCAATGAGCTTTAGGGTCAGTAAAAGACCCTGTCTAAAATAAATAAGGGAGACATAATCAAAACTCCTAACTTCTACCTCTTCAGGTGCAAAAACACACAGACACACAAACACACACAAATGCATACATGCCTACACTAGCAAGTATTAACACTATACACCAAGAAAAAATAATTTTATGTTGTTGAAAACACAGATAGTCATTTTGGTATATTGTGCCAATCTTTCAGAAGGCTAAGCTGTGCCATTGTTTAGAGAGATGGGAGCTCTAATTTGTCAATGAAGTCAGCAAAGGCAGTGTTACTGAAAAGCTGGTAACGGATCTACCCATGTAGTAAAAGTGCAAATGACAGCTGGCCACCCACTTCTCATCTGGTCAGTCAATGCTCAACACTTGCAGCAGGTTCATTTTCTTGTTTTGAATTTCAGTGTAATGAATTGGTATCATCATCATCTCAAATTGCCCAAAGCACACCACTGAAGCCAATAATAGCAGCTTTCAGACATTCCTGGGCAATAATCGTATCTTTTGTGCTAAATTCTGTTATAATTAAACAATTCCCCACCAGCATCACATTGAGATACTCTGCTCGTTTACACACAGGCCGCCAAAGGCTTATATTAAACATGCAGTAATGAGACAACTCTGCCCTCCTAATGTCATAGTTACTTTAATATGTCAGATAAGTTGAACCCATTATGATAACATTTCATCTTGAACTTCTGCACAGAATTCATAATGTTCTATGCATATTACCTTAACTTCTTCCCATACTCTTATAGAAAGTTGGGTGCAGTTGATAACATACTGATTCACATAAAATGAAGTGGGGAGTCTGGGCTGTTTGGGGATGATTCTGATATCATATCCATTATTTCTATGAGGAAAGAACTTGGATTAAGGAAATCAAGTTAAAGTCCCACAATTGCTGCTGGTAGACCAGATGACCTCAATTGTGCGACCAAGGTAAGGCTTTGTTATCTCAGTTTCTACATCTGCATATAAAATAACACTGGTTTCACAGGGCTTGTGTAAGTTTATCATGTCATCACAGTGTTATACCATACTGACCTTTTAACAAAATTTCTTATAGCTAAGTAGAGGTAGCTATGATAAACCATCATAGTGAAGTACTAATATAAATTATAGCACAGGTATATATGTATAAATGTATGTATATATAAAGGCATGTGTACATAAATGAAGATCAGTGAAGAAATGTTCACAAACATTTTTGCTTGCTTCTGTTTCTCCACATTGGTTTTTAGACGTTTATAACTGCCAAAGTTAATAATGAGAATTTATTAATGATGAAATAGTATTAAAGATTAATTGGCCAGAATGATTCACTAAGAGAATCTTTTTTTATTTTGTTATGTTTTGTTTTGTTTTGTTTTGTTTTGTTTTGTTTGTTTGTTTGGTTGGTTGGTTGGTTGATTGGTTGGTTGTAACAGGGGCTCACTATGTAGCGTAGGCCAATCTGGAAGTGCTACAAAGCCCAAATTAGCTTTTAACTTGGGATCCTCCTGACTCAGCCTTCCAAGTGCTGAGATTACTGACGTCCACCACTGACTGCATCTGGCTACTATGTAAACTTTAAGTAGCTAAGTTTTTTTGGGTTACACTTGATACGCTGATTGCTATGCAGGGAGAATATCTGGAAGGTCACAAGCACATCTAGTGACTAGATTCTAAAGTAATAGTGATGACCAAAATGTGTTAAGCTTTACTGAGTATATACTATGCTCTGGTGTACATGCTATGTAATAGTTTACACATAATGACATGGCTAACTGACTTCAGCCCTATAAAACTAGTGGGTCTTTTCTGTAATAGTCAATATCCATATGTGGAAACTGGGGCAGAGAGATTCAAAATAGCAGGACTGACAGTATTAGGGTCAGGCAATATGGATTTAGCCCCAAGCTCTGTCACTATAGACATTGCTAGTACTCCACTTCCTCAAATGAGTATGGAGGGTGCCCCTTTCAAAACATATTTACCAGGCAGGGACTTTTGATCCTGGAAAATGTCACTGGGATTTTACTCTTGGCTTCTGTGAAGCCTGCAGTAATTGTGATAGGGCCTGGGGTTTTCTGAAGGAAGCTGTTTCTATCATATATGCCAAAAATGTTAGCCTAATGATGACTAAGTTTAAATTTATTATTTTTCAACTTTTTCCTGTTTTTCCATCTACAGATGTTTCTATAGATAATTCAGTATAATTTATAGATATACATTTCATTTAAGAGCATGACAAGGCAAACTCTTGTCAGTGCCTATGATATAGCCATAAAGGTAATTTTTTTCCTTCTGGTAGTTACATGCTAGATATCAGGAGAATTACAGGACCATTTCAAAATAATAATTCAGAATCCACTAACAAAAATAGTATCATTGATGATCTCATGTGCTTTAATTATTTTCGTTTGTAAGACAGGATATGACTGGCCTTGAACTTGTTATAGAGTTTAAGATGACTGAACTCCTGACTCCCCTACCTTCACCATCAATCATTTATTTTAATTCTTATGTGAAAGAAATGCTTTGCACTTCTAACCATGTCTGTTGACAGAAATAGACCTAAATATAGCTTCCCCATGAGACATGGATTCACCAAGGCTCATCACTTCCCTGCAGAGGTTGCTGTTCCTTCTGAATAACATATGCTTTCATTAAAATGTATGTGGTTCAGATATTACAAGCATGAAAAACCCCATCAATAGTGATGTATTAACTACATTCAGACCTAGTGCTTTTTTTAAAGATCTATAAAGAGAAGCATTAAAGCAAGAATTGACCCTATCAGAAACAGAAGTTTACAGTACCAGATGTAGTAACAGGGTCTGGCCATATTTCTTCCTCAGCATGGGACTTCTTGTCAGTCACAATCCCAAGTGGCATTTGCACCACAAATTGCTCTCTTGAAAAGTTATAACACAGAAAACAAACACAATTTCATTTTGACCCAAATCTATTGGGGACTTTCCGAGGGTTAGATGTTGTAGCCTGCAGTAGACAAGATAAGAAATACCTCAATAAGGGTGCTCTCAAAACACTGCTTCTTCGTTCACTGGGATTATATCACACAGCATCTAAAATCATCTTGGAAAATTCTTCTAACACACACAGACAGATGCACTCAGAAAACCTCCTTTAAAAAATACTTTTTAAAACAAATGCAATAATTAGAAACCTTATCAGATCTAGTTACTCTGTCGACATGATAAAAGGAAAAGACAGGCTGGGCTGTGATAGCCCCGCCTCCATCAGGTTCCTCATGACCATCCAAAGGACCTGTGCTGAGTGGTTCATCTCTCTTCACTTGAGTTCTTGGTAATGCCTATGTGTGACATATCTAATGCTAGAAGGATTAAATTTGATAACGTGAAACTGGCTGATTTGGTTCTTAATTCACAGTAGGCATTAGGTAAACATACAGGTTTTTTTTTTTTTTTTGATTTTTCGAGACAGGGTTTCTCTGTGTAACAGCTCTGGCTGTCCTAGACTCACTTTGTAGACCAGGCTGGCCTCTAACTCACAGAAATCCGCCTACCTCTGCCTCCCAAGTGCTGGGATTAAAGGCGTGCACCACCAACGCCCGGCAACATACAGGTTTTTTAAATCCCCTTTACCTATGCATAAGTATTACCCACACCTGAATGTTGACTCTTATTGAATACATTCTCCTTCTTGCATTCAGAAAAATAAAACAATAGATTTTTAGAACACCTATTATATCCTGTAACCTCTCTTTAGCTATATAGACTTCAAGTTGAAAGCTCTTCCTTTAACATGAGCATGAAAGGATCTGAGAGAGATGACCATTCCTACTGAGCCCAGAGCTCATTGGAAGCCCTGTGATTCATCTGTAACCACCCACTGAGGCTGTTTCTATTTTATTGTATAAAGGAAGACATAGGACAAAAATGGAGAAGATGGAGATGAGAAAACAGGCAGAAGAAACAGTGAGGGGACAAATAGTCACAGAAGGAAAATGCCAAAGGAGAACAGTTATTCAGCATTGCTTCAGACAATCAAACCACACTCACACACACACACACACACACATACACACACACACACACATCAGACAATCAAACCACACTCACACACACACACACACATCAGACAATCAAACCACACACACACACACACACACACATCAGACAATCAAACTACACTCACACACACACACACACACACACACTCACACACACACACACATCAGACAATCAAACAACACACACACACACACACACACACACACACACACACACACACACCTCAGTACTTAGGTTCCAAATAGCCATGAGGAGGACACAATTCAGGCCAGCCGTGTGGAGAGCCAGGAAGCACAGGACAAACTGTAGAGAGGAGAGGAAAAGATACAGTGGAACTCGAAGTCACTCCCAAGAGAAAACATTTACCCTAAGTAAAAAAATACTGAAGAGGCACAGATCAGAGCCAGGGCTTCAAAGAAGGAACATGCGTGCTTGGGAGCCAGTGGCTTTGAAAGGGACAGAAAAGAGGTGACACTAGGATTCGGGAGTTTGGGTAGTAAAGTAAGAAAGAAAAGAAAAGAAGAGGACTGTAACTGGAATGCGTTGTGGGGTGGAGGAGAAGAAAGGAGAGGGAACTTCATTTCTTCTCTAAAAAAAAAAAGCAACCCATTGAAAGTGAAGCATTTCAAAGATGACACAAGGTGATTTTTTTCTTTTAATTTTTTTTAATGTTTATTACTTCAACTTACATCTCCATCACAACCCTCTCCCTCCCCCCCCCAGCCCCACCCTCCTACCCTCTCACCCTTCCCCCAAATGCATAATTCTTTTTTTTTCAGTCCAACAAATGGTTCTTTCTCTTATAACAATAAATACACTACAAAACAACTGAAATAAATAGGCCTCAATTCTGAGAGTTATATGGCTTAGCATACATTCTCAATGTCCAGTCCATATGTATTTGGCACCTGACTTTAATATTCTACTATCTATCTCCATGAGTTTAAAGTTCTCTATCTAACTCAGCTTTCATACTAACTTGCATCACAATTTTAAAAACATCTTCTTACATCCAGAATGCCCTCTTGATTCCTAAACAACTCAAAATTTAACTATGAGATTCTAGCTATCTATTCTTCAACTACCTCAGAGACCTGAGAGGGATAAATATATCTGATTATATAGGAAGTGCAGGGCCTGCAGCTTCCAAAACTAAGAAATGACACACCAGTGACTGCCTGGACAGTTCCCATTTTCTCTCCATATATTACAGCATCAATCTTCAGCCATTTGGCCCTGTTTCTCCGACAGACATTGATTGTAGAGTAGGAATTATGAAGGACTTACCTACCCTGTCTTGGCAGAGCTAGGCTGTCGACTTACCTGCCTCCAAGTTTTGTCCTTTTTGGATAGCAGTCTGTCTACAGTTGAAGCAAGGGGTTTTTCTTGCCAAGAGAAAGGCTTACCACCAATTCAACCATCTTTCACTGGAGATTCTTCAATGCTCATCTTCTACTTGGAGTAGAATAGGGGGTGCTCTCAGGATTGGTGTATAAAAATTTGACACTAGTGCCATGTAATGCTTCAGTATGTGTACACACTGCACAATGTTTAAGTCAGAATAAACATACTCATATCCTCAAACATTCATTTCTTTATGACAAAAAATCTGCAAGACAGTTGTCACATAGCCTTGTGAAAGGTGTGGTACATCACTGCTGCCTCCACTCAGCTGCTGGGTAAGAGCACACCAGGTCCCCTCACTTCCAAATGTAGCGCCCTGGCCAGCCTCTCCCCCATGCTCTCCCTGAGCAGGAGTGTCTTGGCAACTCCTGGATGTCTTGTCCACCAAATTCCTGAAGGTATAGCCCTGCATAATTGGGGACAGCATCCCAGACAGAGCAGAAAACAAAACTGGAGGAAAAACATTGCACCTCCTAAAAACCCACCCCATATACCAAAAAATCTACCACTATGGGTGGAAAAAAAACCCTCAATCACAGCACTGCAAACTAATTATGTATATTCCCAGACAATCATGCTAGAATTTTTAAAAAATGATAAATGAAGACAAAAAAGTCTCAGTATGAAAAGATAATAAGCTAAAAGAAATGAGACAAAGGACACCTGAACCTGCGAAGGATATGGGAGAGTTCTTACATAACAGAAACGGGTACACAGGTACCATGCATGTGGAACAGCTTGGTGGCCAACTCACAATGCACATGCTTTTGTGTATATACATATACATATGTTGCACATGATAAACATATTCAAATTTTCTTGGGAATTAAATAAATGGATAAGTAAATGAATGGAGAAAATGTCACTTTTAATCAAAGGGAAATGTACGGCTATCAGATACATTATGTTCAAAGTAACAATTGTATGTCTGAATTCAAAATGCTTATGTGTCCTCTTCACTCTGTATATTGAGTTCTTGGTGGACTATTACTTTATAAATAATGGAACAAACAGAAAGTTATAAAAGTCACTTTTATAAATGACTGCTTATGTAATTTTTAACATACCCTCCTGACTATAAATCTAAAAAGAAAGCATTATTAGATTTACCTATATACAAAAGTAACAGTGGTCTACTGGTAAGTCAAGTAGAATTGAAAGATGAATTACAGGCTGGAAAGATGTGTCTAGGGTCCATACAAACAGTTCTAACACATACCACATCACGTCACATACTATGTTATGCATATGCTGCTCCAATTGAATAAAAATGGGAAAAATGATTTGGAAAAAGAGAAAATAAAAGATATAAGAACATATACATCATTAAGCAGTAAACAGATGCAAATTAATATAAGTAGATAGGATTTTTACCTACACAATCAGCAAAGCTTCATATGTATAAGTGGAGATTGTTAGAGACATAAACCCAATACATTAAGTCACATGGCAAACTAATTCAAAACTTACTAATATCAAACACACAACACTTTCAGACTTTTACTTAAAGT
This sequence comes from Lophiomys imhausi, assembly GCA_907164525.1. Classification (NCBI taxonomy): domain Eukaryota; kingdom Metazoa; phylum Chordata; class Mammalia; order Rodentia; family Muridae; genus Lophiomys; species Lophiomys imhausi. Next base: position 1,833,315 of record CAJQZJ010033798.1, read on the forward strand.
GTAATATATTTATATATTTTATATACTTAATATAGATTTACACATGTAACATAGTATATATATATATATATATATATATATATATATATATAATTTATTTATTTAAGAAGATTCTGGAATACTGCCTATAGGACATGGGTTCCATGAAGGAGAAAAGGAAAAGGGGGTAGACTAACTGGAAGAGGATCATGCAGATCAAAAAAAAAAAAAGGGGGAGACAAATAGCACTAAGGAACATTTGAAAAAGTCATAGGGAAGCCTATAATCTTACAAGATTTCTTCACATTTTAATTTTTAAAATATGCTAAACCTTTATAATACAAATGAAATCACAGACTCAGAAATACATTCAATAATATGCCTAAACCTGTTCCTTGTAAGTGAGAAGCGTAAGAGTCAGAAGTTGAATTTTTACTTTCCACTCTAATGACCTCTTCCTCGTTTCATGATAAATAGCTATTGACTAGCACAAAATGAATACAAATATATTTCTTATGTGCAAAGGGTAATTCTAACTAATTTTTCTATTTTTCTTTTCAATTGGATTTTTCATATGTTTTTACATCTGGTTTTTATTACCTTGTATGTTAGTTTGTCAGAACGGCCAAAACAGAGGACAATAGACTGTGTGTCAAAAACCAGAAATTAGTTTTCTTATAGACATAGTAGTTGTGAGCCCAAATTTAAGGTCTTGTGCATGGCAATTTCTAATGAGACCAGTCCCTTCAGTTTGGAAATGCTACATTCCGTGTATCTATGGTCTGATGGCCACTAGCCATATTGGATTCTAGTCCAGCTTAATGGGAACATTAACTTAATTATAGCTTTAAAGACTATAAATGTTTTTATTTCCTCAGATGAAGGGATGAGATGAAAGCTATTCCCCAGTCCTTTCTAGCTCTTTCTGAACTCTCGGTGTTTAGTTCAACTCAGCTGTTCTGGTCTAAACTCCTCTCCCAGTTGACTGATTCAAACTGGCTTCGCTTGGCTTCTTACTGAATTGCTCCTCCTAGCCTCAAACTAATTCTAGCAATATCTCTTAATTTTCTGGCTCCACTTCACTCTCTGGCTCATTCTATCTCTGCCTGTGTCTAGCTTGTTCTTTCTGCAACCTATCTCCATAAAACTATCCCAGTAAAAAACTCTCTGTAAAAAACTCTCTCTCTCTCTCTCTCTCTCTCTCTCTCTCTCTCTCTCTCTCTC
>CAJQZJ010033798.1:1834527-1849022 GCA_907164525.1 Lophiomys imhausi
CTCTCTCTCTCTCTCTCTCTCTCTCTCTCTCTCTCTCTCTCTCTCTCCCTGCACTGCTCTTAAGTAGCTTCTCTTTCCTGTTCTCTTCTCATGAGAGCTGGGTGTATCCTATCTCTGACTCATTCTGTCAAATTTTCTTCTGATTTGTAACTTTGTCTCCCCATCAATTAGACGTCACTTTCAAATATGGCTGCTTCCTTCATAAACTAACCATACCTTTATTGTTTGGGATTAAAGGTGTATATTAAGGAAATATGTGTATTCCAGCCAGAAGATACTGTAATCCAGGGCATGTCTACATTGCAGCTGGATCACATAGACCTAGAAGGGCTTTGGATATGATCCCTTGCCACAGCATCCATGTTGCTGGGTAAATTTTTCTCTACAAAAGACTCTACTATCAAATACTGTCCTACCCTAAGGATCTACAAATAGGGTCTTCAAAACATGGAGTGAGGTAAGAAGTTCAAGTTCATCCCATAATACCCTCTTGAAATGCAGTTCCTTAACTAATGAAGTAAACCTCATTAACACACAGTAAGTCTGGCAATGTTCAAACCAGAGAGGCAGGTCCTTGCCCCTCACTTTGAAGACTCCTGATATGAGAGAAGAATGAAAATAAGAAAATGGGTCTAGAGACAGTTCGAGTTTCCCAAAGTCCATGTGTTGAAGGCTCTGTTGTCAGCTTCTAGAAATTTTGAGACATCTTGAAATCTGTAGGAGGTGGAGCCTGGTAGAAGAATGTTAAGTCATTTGGGGTGTATTGAAAGATATTGGGAACACAGATCACAAACATCTCATCTCATCTCTCTCTCTCTCTATCTCTATCTCTATCTCTATCTCTATCTCTCTCTCTCTCCTGGCTCCTAGAAATGAGCAACTTTGTTCTACCATATTCTTCCTTCCCTGATGTTCTTGCTACAAGCTCAAAGTGAAAAGAATGAGGAAATATGGATTGAAACCTCTAAAACCATGAGCCAAAATAAACCTCTCTTCCTTTCAAAAGGACTTTCCCAGGTATTTTGTCACAGCGATAGAAAGTAAACTAACACAGTGATCATACCAAGTACCAAGGCATGATCATAGCACACCTAGTATGCTGCAAGCAAAAGCAGGTCCACTCAGACAAATCTAGGAGAGATGTGTGGCACATAATTTGGAGGTTACTGAGCTTCACTGTTAACCATTTATGCATCAACTCATTGAAAATGTCCTAAGCAAGGTGTGCTCATGGAGTAATCATAAGAGAAAGTGGTGGAGAGCTACAAAGACAGTATACTTCTATTGGGTAAGTGTGTCAAATTTTCTCCAAAGAGTTAGGGAGCCAATGAAAGATTCTTAAGTAGAGGTAACAAATAAATGTGCATGGGCAGGGGGAGATTCAGGGAAGTTAAGAAGATAGGTTGAGTAATGAAGCAAAGAATCAAAAGCAATAAACAATAATAAATGAGGAGAGTCAGAATTAAGTCTTAACATTGCAGCATCCCCTGTGATTACACTACTGGGTCCTCTTTAAAATATAAGCTAATTTAAAAGTTTGTATACCAGTAAGAGATGCATTAGCTAAATCTTCTGTTTTTCGTGTGTGTGTGTGTGTGTGTGTGTGTGTGCAAAAATTAAATCAGTTCATAGAACAATGTCAGGAGAAATAAAGAGCCAATGTAATCAGGTTTTTAAATGTATGTACTATGCATGTTTCTGTTCCTAGTTCTCCATACTTAACCACACCCTTTGTGAAAATTTGCTTTATATAAGTGCAATGGTATGCATTCATTCACTACAAATAAAGGAAACAAATAAGAATTATTTACAGCAAGAAGTTTAATAGTACCTCATATTCTCTGAGTCAAAATAAAAATGAAAATGGCTTATTCAAAGTTTAACAATATTAACAGCCTAACCTCAGATTATAGACACATTTAATATGAAAATTATGACATAATTCAAATAACCTTCCAATCTCTTAGATCATTTTGAACAATACTCACAATAAATATACATTGCAAAACACACCACATACATCACAAAAGAGAAAGAACAAAACTTAATTGTTTTAAAAACTGAAAACACCATCAGAAAGCAGCGGCAGCAGCTACACTATTTGATAAGAAACATAAAGGAATAAGTATCAGTTAACTTTCTCACTGTTGTAGACAAACACCTGGCAGAAGCAATCAAAGGGAGGGAAGATTTGATTTAGCTTGTGGTTTCAGTCCACCATGGAAGGAAGAGCCTGGCAGAGAAGAACCTAGTGTGAAGGAGTCAGAGGAAGATCTAGCCCCCAAAGACATGCTCCCAGGGACCCCACCAGAGAAGAGCTCCAAGCATGATAGGGCCACGGGAACATAGAGCCCTCAGTGATATGTTCTCAGTAACCCACTTCCCCCAACTAGGAACCACATTCCACAGTCCTGCTACATCCTCTACCAGTTTGCTCACACTTTAAATGCATCAATGGAATAAACCATGTATTTAGACAGAGCCCTCAAGATGTATCTAACGGTCTGGAAAAGCCATGACAAATACACTCAGAGCTGTACTTTATTAATTTCATGTAGATTTCCCAACCAGATCTAGATTAGCCATCTCACACAACAAATGCATTCCCTGTGATGTTATTTCAATTGCTTGCTATTAGACATTTCTGTCACAAATAATTAAAATGTCTTTCATTTCTTGTGACAGCAATTAGCATTTATATTTAAATTTTCCTCTTTAAGTTAGTTTAATCTAATAAATCAATAAATGATTTAGTCACTGGAGCTCTATTTCAATTAGTAACTGCATGCAACACCCAATCTCACATCAGCTTTGAATTTATTTTCTTCCCATCTCTTCAGTCTTAGACATTTAAAATATCAGCTACCATCCCATAACACTTCATCAAAAGGCTTGCTTATTGAGGAAAGCCAGTTTATAAACCCAGCAGCCATAAGGAAACATTGTTACCTTTATTGAGAAATGTTCTAGAAAACTGAGGAACAGGTTTCCCTAGGATTCTTGATCGCTGTAATCTGACATAGTATATATCTTTCAATGTACAATTCTGTCCTGAATTGGGCTAGATCAATTGATGCAATATTTGATTGGTTAACACAGGGAGGTAAGGAACAGTCTTTAAACAAGTCTTCATATGTAAATAATTGTTTAGTCATCTGTTCTCCCAGAACTAAAGGTGGATTTGCAACCCACATCTGTTTTACTATCCCCACCATTGTTTAACATGGAATGTATTCAGTTGACAGATCATTATAATTATTTTACTCCCATTCTTTAAATTTCTATGTCCTTTCTTTCTGATGCTGCTCCCACAGTTTCAGTTACCAATGACAGCATTTACCTTTGTATTTGCTATCTGAAATCCAACTTTCCCATCATGCATTAGTAGTTGACCAAAAAAACAAAAAACAAAACTAAACATATCTCAGATCAACCAACAATCAAAGGATAATGTTTACTTAGAAAACAATTTACATCTCCACAAAAAGCTTTACACAGAAGCTAGCAATCAGGTTGTAAGTCAAGTTAATTTGCACTTGGTATGACTACATTATGCTGAGATAAATTTAACAACTGTTCCAATATTAGTTTTCTATCTCTCCTGTAATAAGGTCAAAATTATAACGGCTTAGAAACCACAAAAGATTATCTCAAATCATAATTAAGAAGTATTAAATGGTCTTGGGATGGTTTGATTGAGAATAGCACCCAGAGTCTCATGTATTTGAGTTCTTGGTCCCTAGTTGGTAGAACTGTTTGGAAAGAGCTAAGAGGTGTGGCCTTATGGGAGAAGGTGTGCTACTGAGAGTGGGTCTCAAGCCCATGCCATTTCCAGTGTGTTTTCTCTCTGACTTTTGGTGGTTGTCTCAAGATGTGAGTTCTCAGCTACTGCTCCAGTGCCATACTTGCCTACCAGCTGCCCTGCTCCCTGCCATGATAGCCAGGGACTATAACCTTTTGAAGTGTACAGACCTAATAAACTCTTTCTTCTACAAGTTGCTTTGGTCATGGTGTCTTATCACAGAAATTGAAAATAACCAAGACAGGCCTCATTCGGGTACACACAATCAAGATGACACTGAGCAGCGAAAATGGGCTAGCCTCTCCCTTATGGGTTTTTTACTAAGAGAAAAGTGCTGTTACATGCAGTTGAAAACTTTTCAATATTATTCAATCACTAGAGTGTTCATGATAGGCATTTATTGCAAGCACTTTGTTTAGTGTTTATTTCCCCTTTAAATAAGCAAGATGTTGTGGGTCAGAGTGATTTGTCTTCCTAATAGGCAACTAATAGATCCTCCCTTGAGGAAAGGGGGACTGGCATCCAATCAGCCCTTCTTTTACAGTTAGATATACTGGCATCTTGGCAACTTAGATGCTCTGAACACAACTGGGACTCTTTGAGGAAGACAAATTCCAAGCACTGTTGCTTACTACAAAAGGTAACTGCCACTCCAAAACTGAGGGCTATTGAAAAGGATTATGCTAGTCTTTTTGCACCCACAAAACCTGGTGTACTCTAGATGACCCTTTAGATGACTGCACCCAGATCAGGAAGTACTTCCTTTGGTGGCACACAGGAAGTTTAGTGATTGGTGAAGATCATAATCCTTCATTCACATGAATGACTACGCCATTTAGGGTAAAAAACGTCTTTATCACACTCCCCTTTCTGGCTATCACACTCCTCAACTTGATATTCTAGTCAGCCACGGAACAATCCCATGGCTCACAAGAAGGCTGACTTGGGTCCTCTGCTCCTGGCTAATTTCAATTGTTTTCATTAATGGAGCAGGCTGATCTGGTAACTTGAGGTGGTCAAAGAAGCAGATAAATAGCAGTCATAGTAGTAAGAGGGCAACTAAAGAGGTCCAGAGGAACAGAGCCAGCAGAACAGAAGGAGGTGAAAATATCAAAGGTAAAGGAGCATTGAGAAGCAAGGCTTCAAAAAGCCTGGAGTTTGTCAAAGGCTAAAGATGAGAAACTGGAGGGCTTGGGTTGCTGAAAGGGTTCCAAGAACCTTCCAATCTTTAAGAGCTTAAGATCTGTGCATTCTAAGTTACAGAAGCTGAGCTCCCTATTGTCCAAAGCTCATCCAAGAGCTGTGCAGCTAGCAGTCACTGCTTCTTGCTGTTACTCATCGCTGCCTGAAGCTGAGGATTCCAGAAGTTACTAGGATGATTGTTGTTATTGCTCAAAGCAATGACCTTCTAATTGAAATGCCTGGAGCCATAAGTCTCTGGGCCCTAAACCCTGAAGCAATAGGCTACTCTCACTTACAGTCTGGATTGTAAGTCTCCAGGTCACTCAGGAACCTGGAGCTGCCAATTCCAGAAGACCCTCTCTTCATCTGTTCACGATTTCTATTTGGAAGGAACTGAGAGGATTAAGCTAGTCCGCTGGTACCATCAAGGGTGCCCTGCTGGCCAACAGAAGAGTTCATCCCCTTGCCTTTTCTATCATGGAAATTCCCCCCCTCATTATTGGATTAATATCCAGCTTCAGATCCAGCAACAGTGAGAGAGATGTAAATGTCTATTTTATCCTCCTAAGGCCCCAACAGGAAACCAACATATAATTCTACCATACCTCACCCTGAGAAACCATTGTTTACTTATAGCACATGTGTAAGGGATTAATGACAGAATTGTAGGTGACCCCAGAGCAGCAACATTGGGAAGTCCCCAGCCTGCATGGCTGATGGCTTCCACATAGCTGTACAGATTGAGCCCTCATCCCCAGTCTATGTACTCTAGCTACTCCCTGAGTCTAAAGCTACATGAAATTAGCGCAACACTGCAAAAAAGAGCTTGAAGGGGTGGCTGGTGGGTGTCCACTGGCTTCTCTTCCTTCTAGGAGGAAATGTCAACAGTACACAGGCCCAATTCTGATGGACTTCTGCAAGTAGGCACAGCTGATCTCATAGTTATGTACTTTGTTCAGAAGATAGTATCTTACAGTTGTAGTTCTTTTCAACAATTCACCCATTAATATACTTGTCATATATATAAATACTTATCACATCCTGACTACCTACAGGGATAAAATGTGGTACTGTAAAAACACAGCCAAGAAATCTTGTACTGTCAAATTACTTCCCTCAATATCACTTCAGAATTCAAAGAACACACACACACACACACACACACACACACACACACACACACAAATATGGCTCCTATAATGTTACTTACTTAAATATTACCTGATGAGGTCACTTAAGAGAAAGTCTTATGATTGAATAGTTCAGTTTGTCATTTATGCTCGCTTCTATATTTTTAAATTGTTTTTGTGGGTATACAAATGTGTCTGTGTGAACATATATCATGTATATGCAGTGCTTGCAGAGACCAGAAGATGGCATAGGATTCCCCGGGCCTAAAGTTATAGGTGACTGTGCTGACACAGGTGCTAGGGACCAAACTCAGGTGTTCTGCAAGAGCAGACTCCTCCCCCCCACACCTCCACTTTCATATTACAGTGTGCCTACTCAACTTTTCATTTTCATGCTCTGGTCTCAATCACTTTCCAGGTTGTTGTATGAAAAGTTTATAGTCAATAATCTGACATGTGTTCTTGGATCTACTTGAGTAATTTTTCTAGCTTAGTATTAAAGAAAAGCATTGGCAAAGGCAGGGATGGTTTTGAGAACAGCTTTCCTTAGAAAATACTGGCAGACCGCAAGTTTGTCTGAACTTGCCTACAATTCTAATTACATTTGCTACAGATGTACAATAGAAAATCTCTCCAGGCTCTTCCAAATCAAAGAACAAGAAGTGTGAAATGCCAAATAGGAAAGAGGTACACGCAAGAGCCCTGTCTAAGTACACTCACAAACCATCACCATGAAGCAGCTGACAGAGTTAAAGTCCTTGCCCTCATGGAGAGCAGCATAGTGTTCTCTGTGCTCCTGTCACGCACTGGATACTTGATGTTTCTGGGGTGGGACATCATTTTGTTCAGGATTCATTCCTCACTAGAGACTCCAGAGAACATCTCTTGGCTACAGGGATGATGTTTCCTCCTCACAGGTTAAAAGACATGCTTGGCTAAGTTCTTCAGTCGTAGTGACCAACCCCAGACTCCTGGGCATTGAGATTTCTTTCTTCTCCCCACTTAGTCCTCTTGAGAAATATCTCTTTGAAATTATGTAAGTCAGTCCCAGTTAGAAGTCCCTTAAGCTCAGAGGAAAATTCACCTACCTCTCACTTCATTATCAATGGAAATGAAGGCTTCTCTTATCTGTACTGTTGCTTCAAGTCCAAATTCTTTTTTTGTTTGTTTGTTTGTTTTGTTTTTTTTGAGATGGGGTTTCTCTGTGTATCCCTGGCTGTCCTGGACTCACTTTGTAGACTAGGCTGGCCTCGAACTTGCAAAGATCCGCCTGCCCAAATTCTTAAAGAAATATATCAGGTCCCTTCTATGGTTCACTTCAAACTTCTTTCACTTGCCATGGATGAATGGGAAAAACAAATTAACAAATGACTCTACAGCAGAACATTGTGAAAATGTCTGACTCTTCTAGCCATAGACTTTAAACACTTGTCTGCATTCCTCCACATTTTCTTCTATGTATTATTACCAAGTGCATATAAGAATAGTGTTACTTCTGTGACATTAATGCTATTGTAGACTACAGAATTACATTGTAGGAAAGTGTAGATTCTTGAGAAACATTATCTAAGAGTTCACTATGACCATGATCACTGAATTCTGTGTGAATGAGAAATAAACTTCCAGTTGTTAGAAAACTTAGTCTATCTTTATAAGTCTGTTTTTACATTTCTGTAACAAAATTCTTGAGACTCGATGCCTCATAAATAAAAGAGGTTTATTTAGCTCCCAACAGTTCTGGAAACCCAAGGTCATGCCACAAACATCAGCTCAGCTGTTGTGAAGGACCTTATAGTATAAGAGACTTTCCTGAAGGAACACCACACCCACATGCTGTTTATTTATCCTAAACAGGAAACTCACAACAGAACCAAGTAACAAATGCACACAATTCCAATTTAATTAATCAGTGAGTATGGGTAAGGAGTTACTAACAGATTACTTATAGACATTTCAAATGCAGCTTTAGTGCTGAAAAGCCCATCCTGAACACAGGTGTGAAAAATCTGCAACCTTGGAGTTCTTGCAACAACTTACAGGCAGCTTGACAGATTTAAAAAAAAAATCTCCCCTCTTTACAACCTGGCTATTCAGTGATCCTGTGTTATAGTTATGAAGATGTTGGTCATAAAGGTGTTGGTTATGCAGACAATGGTTAAAAGGTGATGGTTATTAATGTGTTGACTATCAAGGTGATAACTATGAAGTTGATGGATATGAAGGTGTTGGTTATGTAGGTGTTGTTATGAAGGTGATAGTTATGAAGGTGATGGTTATGAAGGTGATGGTTATAAAGGTGTTGGTTATGAAGGTAATGGTCAGGAAGAAGTTGGTTATAAAGATGATGTTTATGAAGGTTTTGGCTATGAAGGTGATGGTTGTGAAGGTGATATTCATGAAAGTGATAGTTATAAAGGTAATGGCTAATGGTTGATGATTATAGAGGTCATGGTTATTAATGTTTTGGTTAAAATCCTGATAGCTATGAAGGTTATAGTTTTGAAGGTGTTGGTTATGAAGGTAATGGCTCTGAAAATGGTGATCAGGAAGTGATGGTTATGAAGGTATTGATTAGGAAGGTGATGGTTTGAGCTGTGCAATGACAAAGGAGTTAGCAAAAATAAGATCTTATCACACCCTGAACTCACACTACCTTGACCACACACTATGTACTTTCTGAACTGTAGCTCTAGTCAAGTAGATGGACAAAAGAATATTCTGGGTATATCAGGCTTCTTGATATTCATTATGTACCACAAACATGTCACCAAAATCCTTAGTCCTGCAACAAAAATAAGGAGAAATACAACAGAGATGTAGTGAGAATTTTGATTTCTTTGAAAACCCATTTATTATGCAAATAGCTTTTTTGTCTTAATCCCAGGTGTGGGATATGAGGCTGCTTCAGATTGCCCACAGCTGCTAACTATGATTTGTCTACTGCTCTAAGAGGGGCATGGTTTGGTCAGCTGCAGATAGTCTCTGCAAGTGTGTGATGTTTGGAATTCTGGGAACTTTTGAGAGGGGACAAATTCCAGAGCCCCAAGAGAGGTTGGTGGCACTCTGAAGATAGGCTGCTTCTTCTCCTGATGTTGCTGGTTGCTGTTGTTGTGGTTTAAATGGTTGTACAGAGTTGAGGAGAAGAAATTGAATATCTTGATGGTGAAGATCAAACCTACCCCAAGAAACTTAATGCCCCTAACCAGCAGGAAGTAGTCTAAAGAGTCTATGCTCCATTTCTCCTCTAACCTTCTTTCTTCCCTTACCTATTGTTTTGAGGTTGGGAAGGATTGGGATGGAGAAAGATGATAAATATGGGAACCCAATAAAGTACCCAAAAAACCTGGTTACAAATGGCATCCAGATGTGAGGCTAGGCAGAATGGGAAATCTGATTGCTAATGGTACAGAGGAAGCAGCAAGGGAAGAAGGAATGGATTAACCCAGGATGTCAGCAAAAAGTTTATTATGGCTACTGCTGGGTTGTTTTGGTGTTGTTTGGTGTTATTCTGCTCTCCTCCTCCTCCTCCTCCTCCTCCTCCTCCTCTTCCTCTTCCTCCTCCTCCTCCTCCTCCTCCTCCTCCATCTCCTCCTCCTCCTTCTGCTTCTTCTGCTTCTTCTTCCTGTATTCTGTCTCTCAAAAGTTTGGGAGAGTGGCTAAGCAGTTTGAAAAGTTGCAAGTGGAAATGAAGGAATCTAAGAAACAAAAAAAAATGGATGAAAAGGTTGCAGAATTGACTATGCAACTGAAAGAGTTCTGGATAGAAGTGTAAGTGCTTGCGAAGTGATTAGCTCTGGAAAAAGTATCAGGGCTCAGATAAAAGGGCAAACAAAAGGGCTCAGGCCTGCTGACTGAGTAAGAGAATGGGAACTTCCTACAAGATCAAGATAGATTGTGGCATTGCCCAATGCTGGGAACTTTTGTTTTCAAGTCCCCACAGACCCTGGGCAGGGCAGGGACCCAGGTGTGTAGCCAGGAGAAGGCAGAGGCCAGGCTGGGTGACAGGGTTAAAGAAAAACAGTCCATTTTGATAGAAAGGGTTAATCTTGAGCCAACTGCACCAACAGAGTAGGGGTGGCCTGGGATTTCAAAATCACCATTGGTTTTCCATTTAATTGTAATGCACATGCCTGTAATGGTGCTGATCATGATTATGATGAGATAATGAGGCATCCTATGAGAAATAATAGATCTGAGGTGTATTAAAGAGGATGATATTTCCTATAGAGTCCTTTCCCCTTTTGTAAAAAAAATATTAAGCAACTGGGATACCCAAAATAGAGTTATTCCCAAGACTGGAAAGGATTGGTAACAGCTGTGCTAGAGGCTGGTCATCATATACTCATGTAATATGTCTATTGGTATTTTCTGTTCCCATTTCATTATTGTATGGTGGAAATCAAGGATAATATGTCATAACTCAATTCTGAGGCAATATCATGGAGACTCCATCCAGATCAAAATAAGCTACAATGTCATCTAAGAATTATAGAAATCTGGATATAGAAAATACATGAGACACAGGGTTATGTGTCTTAAAAAGCAGACCAGTATGTAACATAATGGGAGGAATGAGTAAAATAATAATGCATGAACATATGGCCATATTTTGGCAAATCCAAGGCTATATTTTCTGCAGTCTAGTGCTATGCCACCTGAGTTAATTTGGACTAGCTAAGGCTAGATTTCCTCATGAAAAGGCATCTAATAGCTCCCTAAGCTTTCATGGTAATTAAGAGACACAATTTCATTACACCAAACAGAGTGTGAGCAAACGCACTAAATTAATTCTAGTTTGGGTCCCTGGAAATTCTGTCATTGTTGTCTGTGATCTCTCTTCCTCTTCAAGGTCAAACAATAATTAGAGTGAACATGTAAGAATGAGCTCATCCTGAACCCCACTCAGAAGGAATCATCTGAAGAGAAACATCAGCACTGGGTTCTGTACGGGAAATAATTGCTGTCATACAGATTTACTGAAATGTGTAGGTTTGAAAACTCAGATTAACACGTAACTTAGTACAATACTGAAACAGATAATTGCCCCAACTATGGGGAAAGCTCTTTACAGAAATTCCAATTCAAGTCCTTATATTTGTAATTACTGGCTGTATAATACTTACACCACCTCTTACGCCCTCTAGTCCCATTAATGGCCCTCCTTTTGTTTCTGACATTGATCACCTGTGACTGTCCCCTTTTATCTTGGTCAGGCTGGCTAGGAGATAATCAATTTTATTGATCTTTTCAAAGAGCCCCTTGTTGCTTTTGTCAATTTTTAATAACATTCTTCTGTCCTCCGTTGCATTTATTTTTGCTCTAACACTTATTTTTTTCTGCTTGAATTCAGCTTAAATTGCAGCTATTTCTCTAGTTTCCTGGGACTTAAGTTATTGATTTTCTGTATCTTTCTTCTCCACTGTATGCATTTCAGATCTAGAAACTTCTCTGTAAGCACTTGACTTTATTACACTCACATTTTTTCTTAAGATTTCTTTTCTGTCTTGTGGCCTGTTTATATACATTTTGCTTTATTTGTAAATACTTATGGCCCAGAATTTGGTCTGCCTCACTCACTGTCTCCCACACATCTATCTTATTTTTGACTTTCATCTTCCATTTCCTTAGGGCAGTTGAACTCACTCGCTACAGTGGTGAACACCTGCTTCTCCTTCGACACTCTGCTGTCAGACATGCAGACACGAGCATCTCTACCTTTTCATAGATTCACTGCCTCTATCATTTGCTCTCAGTCACTTCCTCCCAGGGACCTTCATCATTCTGAGGTTGACTTGACTTGAACTGATGTAGTTATTCTGGCTTCCTTAGCTTCATATGGGCATAGTTAATATTTTCAAAATTAGTTCCATATTTACAGCATACAATAGAAATCAATTGTTGTTAAATGTAATCTTGCTCTTTTACTTATAAGCCAGTGGCACAGTAGCGACTGTGCCAGTGGTGGTGACGGGAGAGAGGTAGTACCAGTATCTGAACCCAGAGTCTTGAGCATGCTAGGCAAGCACTCTGCCTTTGTGCTTAATTCCCAGACCTGTCTTTCAATTGGAGTATGTATATCATTCATTTTAAATATTTACAAATACCTTCAGGTTATTGTCCACCGTATTATAACTTCTTTCTGTTTATTTCATTTGTTCTTTATACTTCTTTTGCTCGTCTTAGACATTTTATTTCTTGTTGCTAGACTTATGTTTCTGTATTTATTATTTACTGTTGAGACTCCTTGTAAAAATCCACTCATTCATTATGTTCACCTCTTTTTTTTAAGTCTTTTGGGAACATACACAATCATCGTTCTGTAATACAACTGATAGTACTCATGTGTTTCAGGTGACTACTTTTTATTAAAGGTTCTGTTATCACCCTTTACCTATCATCCATTTTTACATTTTTGATATTGTCAATAATAAGCCCTAGATTACACTATTGTCTTCTTGATAAGTATTCAGACAGGGAAATGAAATACCTGTGTATTTTTATCATTCTGTAAGTTTTGCTTTTATGATTAGATGAGATGTGTGTTTAGCTTTTTCTTAGTAGATACGAAAAGAATTTAAAAACAGTGGTTCCACCCTAGGAAGATTGCTCAGTGGTTAGAAACAATGGCTGCTCTTCCAGAGGACTCAGGTTCAAATCTCAGCATCCACATGACAACTCACAATCTCTTGTAACTCCAGTTTCAGGAGACCCAACTTCCTCTTCTGGCCTCCATGTGTACCAGGCACAAATATGGTACAAAAATACATGAAAGCAAAATGTCTATACATATATTTTTATTCAACATTTATTTATTTCTTCAAGTTACATCTCAATCACATTCCCCTCCCTTCTCCCTCTCCCAGTCTCACCCTCTTACCCTCTACCCCCTCCACTTCCTATCTGCTTTTTTTAAAGATATATCTTACTCTCCCAACACCTCCCCCCTTTTAGTCCAATAAAAGCCGCTTTTTCTTATAACAATAAATACAATACAAAACAATAAGAACAATTAGGCCACAATTATGAAAATTATAAGATATAACATACAATCTCAATGTCTAGTCAATACATATTTGGCAAATGATATTAATATTCTATTATCTATCTATCTCAATGAGTTTAAAGTTCTATACCTAACTCAATTTCCATCCTAACTTTCATTACCAACTTAAAAACATCTTCTTAGACTATAACATCCTTTTAATTCCTAAACAACTTAAAACTTAACTGTGAGACTACAATTATCTAGTCTTCAACCACAACAGAGACCTGAGAAGGATAAATATATCTGAATAAACTGGAAGTGCAGAGCCAGCAGCTCCCAAAACTAAGAAATGACAACCAGTTGCCTGGGCAGTCACCAATTTCTCTCAATACATTGGAGCATCTATATTGAGCCTTTTGGCCTAGTATCTCTGACAGAGATTAATTGTAAAGCAGGAATTATGAAGGATTTTCCCACCCTGTCTTGGCAGAGCTAGGCTGTCAACTTACCTGCCTTCAAGTTTTGTCCTTTTTGGACAGCATTCTGTCTACAGTTTAAGCAAGGGCTTTCTCTTGCCCAGTGACAAGTTTGCTACTAATGCAGCCATCTCCAAATGGAGATTCTTCAATGCTCATCATCTACTTGGAGTAGAATGAGGGGGTGTGTGTGCTGTCAGGAGCTGATGTGTCTCAATATAAAATAATCTTGTTAAGAAAACATCTTTAAATTCCACAGATCTCTTAAGGTTTTTTGAAGACCACCTATCTATCTCCATATATTTGGGTAAGCAAATGTTGCCTGTCTCTTAGCAACTTGATTTCCAATTAACTTAGAAAACATCTGTGATACACTACACTAGTACCTAACAAAATGACAAGTATGAATGACTATTAGGTTTCATTTAATTATCCTAAACAGCTTGTGACAGTTGCTATCAAAAGCCCAAACTTTCATATTGCATTTTAAGCATTACATAGATACAATACCTGAAAAAGAGTTATCCTTAATTTTCTATCAATATACAAAGATCTACACCAATGTAACCAAATATAACCTTAATTTTGTTTCAATACACAAAAATATAAGAGCATATTCAATAATATACCCCTTTTTCTTTATCATTCCTATATCATGTCTATATCCTGGTTTTTTTTTCTTTTCAAATCTTTCCCCCCCCTACATAAGTGAGAAAGAAGGATAGAGGAAAGAAAAAGAGAGAAATTCCTAAATCTAACCTCCTTGATTTTTTTTTGTGACTTGATGGGTTATAGATGTTTGTTATTACTTAGGTAACTGGTTACAAGTTGTCTATACATACTTTTTTAAAAAGCATCTTATGTCTTTGCATTATATGTACATGAAAAAGAACTTTGCACAATTAAATACACTATAAAAA
>CAJQZJ010033798.1:1849032-1869497 GCA_907164525.1 Lophiomys imhausi
AAAAACAAAAGTGAACAAAATATGGTGTGTTTGCATTACATGTACATGAAAAAGAACTTTGCACAATTAAATACACTATAAAAACAAAAGTGAACAAAATATGGCATACTACTTTTTATGAGTGTCACATTAACAGTGATAAAAATCTAGATTCTATACACAGGTTCCCTATATAACCAAATTCTCATGGTTCCATGTCACAAATGAGAAAGCCATGGGTTTTAGAAGTTAAACCCCTTCACAGGGGACTTTAGTGGCTTCTCAGAAAACAACCCACCAAGAGGCATATGATACTCATGGTTTTACATATAGGGTCCACCAACTCATATCAAAACATCCCTTTATCCAGAAGAATAATCAGTAAACAAGTAAAATTCATAAATAATCCAGCTGATTACATTTTAATTGCATTTCTTAATCTTTAAGTGCCATTTCTAAAATTTGACGAAAATAAATTTTGTTAAGGATGTTACTCTGTGTGTGTTTTATATGTGTGTGCCTTTAAAGCAATAGAGCAAAATGAATTGTCCCTAAATATCAATATCTCTCTAAAACATTAATGGTTTCTAAATCTCTTATATGGTCTTTTGAATTCTTTTCTCAAATTGATCAGTGATCATGACTAACAAGTTAATTAGAGTGAAAATTAGCCATGTATGATTTTTCATATACCAAAGAGTAAACAGACAAGCAGCCCTTTCCTACAGGCAAATGTGTCAAATAATGGCTTTAATTGTCTCTCATTCGAAGGAATAGGAGTGCATTTGTCACTACAAATTTCTTCAAAGTTACAAATGAGACTTAGATCAATCCACTTGGCCAAAAGAAAAGAAAGGAGTATGCACCTTACTGCTTCTGGCTCTACCCTCCATATTGCCTCAGCCTGAGGAATTTATCTTAGAAAATGCATGACACATCTTAAAAGCATGCAGGACATCAAAGATTACATCAATAAAGCCAAGTCTCAGTGAGGCTGCAGAAGGCTCAGGGGCTTGCATATTTATTTAATATTTCACCTGCTACCAACTGAAGACAATGTTCTAAGAAAAAGTAGTTTTATCCAAGGCTTAAAAAGATGCTGACACAACCCTCACCTAAAAATGCAGCCCAACATCTCAGTCATTATCCAACACTTAGTTTCTTAGCATAATGTTTAAAATTATCACAAAGATTTCATAAATATTTTATTTCCCAGATAGCATATTTCAGTGTTTTAAGAAAAGCTGTTTTGTCAAAGAAAAATACCAGAACTAGTGAAAAAAGCTCACTGGTACTGCAAAGAGCTACATGGATGTTAAATTTTAATATTAGATGCATTTTTCCCCTTTAACCAATTAAATCCAGTTTCATGGTGCTATTAAATGGCTTTTTTCCCTAGAGAAAATGCTGATCCTGAAGAAAACGTCACACTGCAAGGCTCAAAGGCAATGAAAGAGCAAATGGTGGATTGTCAGACCACTCCTTCAGCTTAAAAAAAAAAAAGTAGTAGAAATGTATCATTCTAGCTATTACAAATAAGGCTGCTATGAACATAGATGAGGTAACTTCCCTGTGATTCAGTGAGGAATCATATGTATACCCAGAAGTGGTATGACTGGGTCTTGAAGTAGAGCTATTCCAAGTTTTCTAAGATAGCGCCAGACTGACCTCCATAGTGTACAAGCCTGCACTCCCACCAGCAATGGAGGAGGGTTCCCCTTTCTCCACAACCTCGCCAACATGTGCTGTCATTAGAGCTTTTGATCTTAGCCATTCTAACAGGTGTGAGATGGAATCTCAGAGTCCTCTTGAGTTGCATTTCTCTGATGATTAAGGATGCTGAGCGATTCTTCAAGTGTCTCTCAACCATTAGGGATTCCTCCTTTGTGAATTCTCTGTTTAGCTCTGTTTTGCATTTTTTATTTGATTATTTGGTTTCTTGACATTTAATTTCTTGAGTTCTTTGTAAATTTTGGGTATTAGCCCTCTGTCACATGTGGGGTTGGTGAAGATGTTTTCCCAATCTGTAGGTTGGTGTTTTGTTCGCATGACAGTGTCTTTTGCCTTACAGAAGATTTTCAGTTTCATGAGGTCCCATTTATCTATCTTCATAGCAGCCTTATTTGTAATACCTAGAAACTGGAAACAACCCATATGTCCTTCAACCAAGGAATGAATTTAAAAAAAAAAAACTGGGGTACATCTACACAATGGAATACTACTCAGCCATCAAAAACAACAAAATCACCTGGTGTGGTGGTGCATGCCTTTAATCCCAGCATTTGGAAGGCAAAGGCAGGAAGATCTCTGTGAGTTCAAGGCCAGCCTAGTCTACAAAGTGAGTCCAGGACAGTCAAGGACACACAGAGAAACCTTGTCTCAAAAAAAAAAACCAAAAACAAAAAACAAGGAAATCATGCAATTTGCAGTCAAATGGATGGAACTAGAGAAGCTCATCCTGAGTGAGCTAACCCAGACTTAGAAGGATGCACATGGCATCTATTCACTTATAAGCAGATTTTAGCCAGGATATCCATACTACAGCCAATGCACCAAATAGAACATGAACATAGACTTTGTTTCCTGTCATTGAGACACTTTGCCCTAGTGGTGCTGCCTTGTAGGTCCCCAGTGTATGAGGAGGCTCTTGGCCCTCATATGACTGCTGAACTGGGACGGGACTGAAATATAGGGACACCCCACTCCAGAGGAATGTAATGAAAGGCATAGGGGGTAGAGGGTGGGAAAGCGGGCCTGGGAGGGGTAGAAAGATGGCACTGTGGTGGAGATGTAACCTGAAGTAATAAATAAACATTTAAAAAAGAAATGTATCATTCATAATTCTGGACTTTGAGTGGTCCCAGGTCAAGGAATTAGGAGACCCAGTGACACCTCCCTGTCCACTCCCAAAATGAAGACCTGGCACCCCTCTGCAGGAGACCTATGCACAGTGTCCTCCATGAGGAAAGATAAAAGAGATGCCCTTTCATCAAGAAATTCATCTCATCCATGAGGGCAATCCCTCATCCCCTACTCATCTCTAAGAGCCCAACCCCTTGAAACTGTGTCTTGAAGATTAAACTTCAACGCATGAGTGTGGAGGAAACACACATTGTAATGTAGGAGCTCACAATCAACAATACAAGAGAAGAATTGACAGCAAGAGATGTTGACCCCTGTTGCCAAGATGGAAAATGCGCAGATTACTCAGTGCAGAGAGAGAGAACTGTGAGTGAACCCTGTGTATCTGCTGATCCGGGTGGTCAGAAGGTAATGGAACCAGCAACTACTGTCAGTGACCTCGAGGTGACAAGTACAGGGTGGGAATCTGATTAAGAATCTTTTCCTTACTGCATTTTCTTCCCATGTGAATAGCACAGCTGACTGGCTTTTGCTGCCTTGGCAAAGGCATTACGCGGAATTCTGATGATGCCTCTCAGTCATGCCTGCAAAGTTTGATCTCTTTGAATGTGCATGGCACCTACGAATATGTGGAGGTGTTACTAGCATTACACAGCACTGAAGAGATTACTCAGATGGACCCCACATGTATCTTTCAAAAGCAGATGCTCAGGCTCCCCTACATAGAAGGGGGTGGAGGTGTAAGAAGGACTTGATATGCCATTGCTTACAGTGAAGATCATGGGGCCAGAAACTCCTCAGAGGCTTAGACATGAACCCAGCCTAGCAAAGACCATAGTTTTAACTTTAGGAGACTCTAAGCAGAGAGGTTAAATTCCAGTAAAGTGTCACGTGAACAGCAACTTCCTTCTCTTCTCCCTCCTTCTCCTGTCACCCTCCCCTGCCCTCTCCCCCTCTTTTTCCCCATCCTCGTCCTCTGTTATTTCCTCATTCTTCTTTGGGATCTCATAAGAAGGGTATCAGGTGGCTTTGCAAGTTGTTCTGCAAGAAGAAGACTCAAGAGCTGGGTGGGGCAAGATTCCTCCATCAAGAACAGGAGCAAACAGTAGTTTCCACATAAAATAGACCAGTTGGACCATGTGCTCCCACCATGATCTTTCTCTAAGTCACTAAGTCAATAAGATTGGTATCCATCAGTGGCCCCGTCAACGGAGGCTCTTCCTGGTGGCCCTGGCTACCCTAGAGCTTTCTTTCTCTGCTCATATCAGCTGCAGAGACTTCCCAAAACCCTTGCTCCCAGCAGGAAATACAGCCCAACCCCTGCTCTGTAGTATTTCTGGCCTCCAGACCTGTATACTAATAAGGTATGTTATTTAAAGCCACCGTGTGTGTGATCTTCTGTGATAAAGCAATAGAAAATTAATAACACTACACAAATAAATATTTGACATGTTTGTATTTCTTATATACACAATAAATATATAGTTGTATATTAACATGTATATTATAATACATTACCTATTATTATGGATAATATACTACATATTACATGTGTTGTTGCTAAGTCTCTGAAACATACTAAAAGACTACTAAAAATTAGCATGTCCACTGGAGGCTGTTGAGATGGCTCAGTGGTTAAGAGCACTGGCTGCTTTTTCATTTGAACAGGGTTGAAATCACAGCACCCACTTGGTGACCCCCAACTGTTTTTAACTCCAGTTCCAAAGGATCCAGCACTCTCTTTTGGCCTTTGAGGGTACCAAGCATGCACATGCAGATATACAGCTGTGCAGGAAAAATACCATACACATAAAAATAAATAATAAACAGATCAAAACAGAAGATTAACATATCCTTTTAAGGACAGCCTTCAACATGGGAGAAGGAGACAGAATCAAGTAAGTTAAGGAAACCAGAGAGAATCAAGACAGTGGGAAAAGCAGAGGAAAACTCCACAACAGCTAATAGTAATAAAATTAAAATTACATAGAGAAGAGAAAGTATGATAGCTATAAGCAATTGAAAACCACGATAAAAATTTTAAAAAGAAAATCTAAGAGTCTGCCAATAGGCCTCAGTACAATGTTTGCAAATATAATGGATCTGTCTTTTCGGAATGATAACAACCACACTAACAATGAAATGGACATTTGTATAATAATAGTAGTACACTAATAATTAGTATAATAATGTTACCATAATAACTAGCTTAAAAATTACCTCTGCTGAGCATCTGTTCACCAATACTTACACAGAAGACAAGAGTCAGGCTTTCAAAACAACTTCCCAATCCAAAACCCATAGGAGCCCATGTGGTAATTCACACTGTCATCACCATCTCCAATTTACACTTACACCAACGTGTGTGTGTGTGTGTGTGTGTGTGTGTGTGTGTGTGTGGTGCATGTGTGCAGTATGTATGTGGTATGTGTTTGTGTAACATGTATGTGTAGTGTGTGTGTTTTCTTTCAGAAGTCACCAGCCTTCACTTGCTTTCTTTCTGTTCAAGAATATTCTCAGGCTTTGAATGTGATTGCCACTGTCATTCTCAGAAAGGTGTCATCATTTATCAGAACAGAACTCTGCTTGAACCAAAGCTACCCTTTCTCTAATTACTACTCCATGTTTACTCCAGCGGCCTTTATGGCCTTCAACCTATATTTGTATAATATTTGAATATTTTCAACTTAAAACCCTTTTGTTCTCAGTCAGGTGGAAGAGTTTATTGTACAATCCAACCTCTATACATTTTAGGCCTTAAGAAGCTCCATTTCACAAGTTCATATATAGTTGGTTTTGTAGAGTTATTAGCAATCAAACATTAACATATGATGGTGGCTGGAGAGATGGCCAGTGGGTCAGAGCAAGCACTGCATTCCCAGAGACCCTTGTCTGGTGGCTCACAACAGGCTCTAACTTTAGCTCAAGGTTATCTGACACCCTCTTTTGGCCTCAGTGGGCACTGACAAGCATGTGTTGCACATATAGACATGCAGACACACCACACACACACACACACACACACACACACACACCCCTAAAAAGACATCTTTCTAAAACAGAATTAGATTACTGTAGGAGTTAGATAAATTAGATTTAGGAAATATATAGGAGTTTCTGATACTGTCTCTTAATTTGGGGCCTGAAGAGCATTATCAGCATGAAGTCAACAAAAACAGAAAAGACTCAATAGACTAAAAAACAAGTTTAAAGTCAGGAAAAACAGGAAAGACTCAAGACTTGAAGAAACAAAGTATCTGGCCTGACATTGTTTTCAGCTGCTAAGTGGGCGGAGCCCAAATTAAGCTGAAACAGAGTTCCTCCTATTTGAGGACAGTGCGTGGAGCCCAGAAGAGAAGAGGCCCCTGATGCTAGAGAGCTCCAAGAGTCCTGCTGAAAAAAGGGCTGGCCATTGATGGCCAGCTCTCTCCCTGAAGCAGAAAGAATCCGGTGAGCAAAGAAAGCCTTAGCAAAACACCAAAAGGCCAAGGCCTGGACCCTGTGGCTCAGCTTTTGCCTAGAGGGGTTTGATCTGTCCAAACAGTGGCCTAAAGGAAATTGTGCCTGGCTTTAAGGACTGAGGCAGAGCAGCTGAGTTCCTGATTCAAAAGAAGTAAGTTGGCCTGCAGATGGCTGGGGTCTCCCACAGAGAAGAAAGCATGAAGCCTTATTTAAGGTGAGACTGCAATAACCAGCTACCATGACGAACCTACATCTGAGAGATCCAGAAAAAGGACTGCTAAGTGCGTTAAAGAATCTACAACAAATACTGTGTTCCTGATGAAAGTAGTTGTTATAATTATCAATAGGTTTAGTGGATAGGTTAAAGGGGTTGTAGGAATTTATAGGATTAATAGTTAAGAAATTGTTGATGTTTGTTATAAGTGAATTTAGTAATAAATAAATGTTAAATAATAATTTAAAAGTTCGGTTACAGATTACAGTGGTTAGAAAGAATATATCCCATCCCATGCCCATAGTCCTAAGCAGACAACAGCATATGGCTTTCTGTTCCAGCCAGAAAGTTCCCAAGGAAGTGGAGAATATTTTGTGTACAGGCAGAATGAGGGACATCTGTCATATGACATATAGGTGTCAAGGATAGCTCTCACTCCCTTGTTTGGAAGGTAGTACCTAGCTCTCATAAAGCAGGCTTGTGCTGTCACCTGGATCTCCCAGGAACTTTGAAACCCTTCTTCTTTCTACCCAGAAGACAGGGAATGATTTATGAAGCTAGCTTCAAATTTTGTGCGTTCTTCTTTGCCTTTTACATTCTGAAAATATATTCTTTCACAGAGAACAGGACACGGTGCCATCTTTACCAGCACAGTGCAGAGAGCTAGTGAATGTGGCTTTCAGAACACTGTGTACCAGTCACCTTGCAAATGACAAAGCAAATGAAGACAAAAGCTGGAAAGAAAAGAGAGAGAGAACCTTTGCAACCTGAGAATCTGGGGCAAAAATTACTGCTTCCCCTGGAATGTTGATGAGCTGACTTCATTGCTTACCCCTCTAGAGTGTCAAATTCCACATTTATATGGGAAGAGAGAGAACACCTAAGCTTGTTAACAGTAGCTGTTGCTCTGAGGCTGCTGAGCTACTCTCTCTTCTCTCTTCCCAACCTCTCTCATTTCTCTTTCTTATCCTCTTTCTTTCTACCTAGCTCTATTTATAATATGTGCATATTCCTTTCTGACAAATGTACAATTTCAAGTATAAAGGGGAATTTTAGGCAGAATTGCAAAATACAGTTTTTTTCTCCCATTGAGCCATGTTGAACCCAAGGAAGCTATTTGGTATGAAAAATAACAGTTTGAATAAAAAAAATAAAAGATGGTCCTGAATATTTAAAAGCATGTTACAAAAAAAAACAAATTTTATTTTATACTAGTCACAAGGATGAAAAGTAAGTTATGTGTGGTGACCTATGTCACAAGGCACAAGGCCATCCCCAGAGCTGAAAGGGAAGAAAACACATGAGCAATAGAAAAGAACACTGGACCCTCACAAGCCTCTCATTGTCCTGGTCACCAGAGCCTCACACATTTGTCCCCATGGCACAGAAGTTCAAAGGACCTTCTTGTAAGTTGGTTGTGCAAAGAAAGGAATATCAAGCAATAGTCTCCAGTGGGGAAACAAGAGGGGAAAAGTGACCAGGGAGCAACAAAAACATCCATATCACCGAAAGAAATAACTAGGTGGTGTCAGTCACTTTTTTTCTGTGTACAGAAAGACACTGGCTAACAACATAACAAGAGAATAACACAACAAAAGAGAAACATGCACAGATTCGTTCAGGTCTAACTCCACTCTTTCTATAAACAGACAATGATATTAATGATAGATATTGCTAGACAGATAGAAATGATAGATAGATAGATAGATAGATGATTGAAAGCATATATATATAGAGAGAGTGCCCATATATAGAGAGAGAGTTCATGCCTAAATTCCCAGCACTTGAGAAATAGAGAAGAGATAATTAAGAGTTCAAGACCAGTCTCCACCTCAGCTGCATAGTGAATTTAACAGTAGTCTGGACTGTATTGATATCATGTCTCACAAAATTAATGAAATAACTAAAAAGAGGGATAGAGAGAAGTAAAGTTAAACTGTGGGATATAGGAAAATTTATAGCCAAAGATGGATGAGGAGAGAAGAAACTGAGAATGAAAGACACAGCAGGAGAAAAAAGAAGAGAGTAGGTCAGGAACTGGGAGGAGGAGGGAAGAGAGAGCATGCAGACATGAAAGAAAGATAAATCTCTAAGGGAAGGACTAAGCACGTAGCTTCATCTTATTATTCACAATGAAGGAGAGGGAAGGTCACATGGCTAAGAATGTAATATCTTGAGGGGAAAAATGAAATATTAAAAGATTTTCCCACTGCAAATAAGGCAATTAAAACTATTCAATTTGACAAAGCACTGGACCCAGTTGAATTCTGCAGTAATTTGGGAGGAAAAGGAGGTAGCGAGGGAAATACAGAAGCCGTTGGCAAAACTCTTTGATAGCTCAATAAGAAAAGAATAAAGGGAGTGATCACATTTGAGCTGCTAATAAGCCTTCTTATGCTTTTTCTAGAAAAAGAAAATCATTAAAAGAATGTGTTTTCCCAACTTCAATTATTAAACACGGGAACAGAGATTCACTGAAGAGAAGCAGTCTGAATTTAGCAATTGAAAATTTATTTTTATTCAGATTTCAGGAAAGCACTTTATTGTAGGAGCTAACCATCTAAAAAAAATAAAAAGTCACTAATGACTGAACTTCCTCCAAGTGATCCAGGATTTTACATGTCGATGAGGAATAACCAGTTGTCATAAATACTACGCTTAAAAACTCCATCTTATAACCATGGATGCAAGTAGACATTTTCCAGATTGTGATGAAAACTTCCTTTTTTTATGTATACACAGGTTGGTGTGCAGGTGCACACACATGTAAACCAGAAGACAGCCTCAGATATCATCCTCAGAAACCCTTGGAGGAATGGTCTCTTACTGGCCTGAAACTGATAAATTAGGCCAGACCAGCCAATCAGTGAATACCAGAGAACCTACTGTCCTCCCCCATAGTGGGATTACAAGAGGATGCCAACATGCCAGGTCTGGATTTTAAATCTGGATGCTGGGACTGAACTCAGGTCCTCAGACTTGCAAGGGAACTTTTTACAGACTGGGTCATCTCCTCCGCTCTGGAAACTAATCCTACAGTCTGGCTCTACTCATAGATCATTCACCCTCTGGCCTTATTCTCTGTTCTTTGTGCCTATCTTCAGGAATCTATCAATCTCTTTGATGCTGCAACTGCCAATGAATCTAACCCGGAACTCAGAATAAAGGGAAGTTTCCTATATACTCTTTCCAGACAATCTACCTTCATTTTTCTTCTTCTATCACTCATCCTTAGCTATACATCTGTTGTAACATCCTCATAGGAAAAAGAACGAGGCCTGCATGATGGCTGTTCTGCCCCCACTAAAGATAGAAACATGGGTAACATAAAAGCAGAAACCAGAAGGAAAAGCAGAAGCTAAGTCCAAGAAATGCAGAGCTCACTTTACTGGATAGTGAAATGATGCTGGACTACCCAAGAAAAATGTGGAGTGGCCCCACCCCTCAGAGCATCACTCTCTGTGAAATTATGTCATTTGCCAAGAGCCAGGAGTGGCTACCCATTCTAGAAAGAAAGGACATGCATTCCAAACATCAAACATGCCTGGAAAACTTCTGCTCTGAGAGTTTGTGGCTCTTGGTTTCTGCATCCAAAAGTCAATGTCAGACACTCAATATGCACAATTCCTACTACAGCATACACTCTAACCAATTTTGCCAGTAACAACCAGAGAGGAAGACTGCTATTCCTTGAAGCCAAGTTTAAATTTCTCTTTTTCTTTCAAATCATAAAAATGCCCTTTGAGGGCTAGTGGTTAAAGCACATGTTCAGTGTATAAAGCACTCTGACATCTACATGTATGCTATGGAATGTGTGCACATGCACTTGCACACATATCACACACACACACACACACACACACACACTCACCAGAGAGGGATGTTGTCTTATAAACATGGGCTTGGGCTATAGCTGTTTGCTCAGGACCTGTGAGACCAAGTAAACATCAGGTTCTCTCAATAACACATGGGTATCAAGGGGGAGCAGAGCCTAGGATGCAGGGTGAGTTGTGCCTTCCTAATCTAGAGCAGCAAAAAAACAATCTGCACATGCTTTCTTTGCATAGTTAAAGGGCCCTTGCAAAATAGACTGCCTTTATGACCTATATGGTATGCTGGGCTATTGGATTGAAGAGTGTCCTGTTTCTAAGAAGAACTGGAACAAAGGCCAGACTCTACCAGCCAGACCCTCCTTGTCTAAGTAGGTACTTCCAGCACACTTGGGTCACTTGTAAGGGGTACAAATGAGATATATAGAGAGAGGAGTCCAGGCTGCCTCGAGAACTGTTCATCAGAGAGCATTCCGTGTGATACCTGTGTACTTGTTTATTATCAAGAGTCACTCAGGAAGGCTAGTTTGCAACACTCCTTGGCAGCATGTCTCTCTACTGCTACTTTTGTACATATGTAATTCATGTCTGAATTGACACCAGCAGTAAGTTAAGCAATGCTTATGAATTTGGTTCAAGCAAACTAATTTATGCTACAGTAACCAACATCTCAAAACCTCAAGGACTTACTTCTCATGGACACTAGCTCTTGGGAAAGTTGACTCCAGAGCAAGGGGTCTCCACACAGTAACTTTAGAGATATGGGATAACCTTCGTGGATACATAGATTTATGTGTGTTGAGGAGTGTGGGTTGTTATATATTGTGAATTTACAATGAGCTAATAAAAATCATTGTAATTTTCAGTAGGAAATATTTAAATATGAAAGAAAACATAAGCTCGCATAAAAACAGTTCTTGCTTGAGTGCTGAACTACAATCATAAAATTTACAGAAACTATTGAAATAGGTCAAATTTTCATTTTCCCCTTCCCTAGATAAAGTATTTCAATTGAAAGCTTATTGGCTCATGGCCTTATAATTCTGCCAACATTGATTTAATCCCCCCTTGGCCTCTGGCCTTAATATATTGACACTGTAAATCTACTAAGATAAGAACAACTAAGCTGAGTTACAATGAAGCCATATCAGGAAGAAAAAGGAGCACCTCAATGGTCCTCCTCACCTAGTCTCACCCTCATCTTCTTCAAAAATAATCCAACTGGCTAGAAGTTCCTGTGCCTTCCTCTGAGAATAAATCCCAGCTTACAGCTACTAAATTTTTATGAAGACATTGTACTCACTCTCTGGCTATTGCTATACTAGTGAACACCTGTTGTACAAGACAATCTAATAAATTCTCTTTATAATACATGTTCATTCCATCATTCTGATCTTCTAGAAAACTCTAGACTAATACAAAGATGTTGTATTAGTCCCCTGTATTCACTGAGATGACTATTACTCTCATAGACCCTCACTTGATGTTTAAACAGCACAGTTGAGTACCACTCTCCTGCTGAACATCCTGAGCTCAGCACAGATTTAGAGGTCACTGATGATCCAAAAGTTGTGCTTGGATCTGGTCAAGGCCGGTCTGAATCCAAGGTTCAAACTTATTCCATTAGGTTTAACATGGAGCAGCTATTATACTTAAAACAAAAAGAGAATCTAAAGACCAGAGAGCTTTTGTCCTTTGGCGTGCTGTTCTTATTTGGGGTTAGTTTCATACAAATCAACAGCCTTGCATAAGAGGGTCACTGTGCTGGACTGAGGCTAGTACTTCCTAAACCCAGAAGACACATATCAGAGTGACATACAAAGGCTCTCTTCCTGTCTCATGCTGTTAGCCTGATATAACAAATGCCTTATAAGCAATGGAAATTCATTTCTCACAGCAATGGAGCCACAAAAAAACCATAATAAGATGCTGACTCTTTCATCTTGGGGCCCATCTGTGGTTCATGGATGCCTCCTTCTTACTGTGTGCTTGTGTGATAGAAGTTGCATGGGGCTATCCTTTGAGTTTCTTGTTATTCCATCCTTTAAGGGTACCATTCCCATGGGCTATTCACCTCCCACTTTGAAGGTTAGGATTTCAACATGAATTTGGGCAGCACAGACATTAAGATCAGAATTCCTTTGAACTGAGAGAGCCAAGTCATTCTCCCTACAGATCATTTTATTGAGATAAATGATGGCATCCATTGAGACATTTGCATCAGTTAAGTGTTATTATAAAAAGGCATCATAACACAGCACCCAAGTGTGCTCATTTGAACAAAGATTAACTCTTTTTTTTGTTTCTGCAGGCAGTTGTCTACTCAGTTGAGTTGGCAAAGAGACCTTGGTATGGGCTAAGAAAGTTAAAAATGAAACAAATGTATGCTGAGCCATATAAATCTCATAATTGTGGCCTAATTACCTTTGTTGTTTTATATTGTATTTATTATTATAAGAGAAAGAGCCATTTGTTGGACTGAAAGGGGGAGCTGTTGGGGAGAAAAAGATATATCTTAAAAAAAAAGAAAGGAAGGGGATGGGTGGGTTGAGGTGGAAGAGGGTGGGAGGAGGGGACTGGAGGGGGGAGTAGGGAGGGGATTGCGATTGAGATATAACTTGAAGAAATAAAGAGGAAAAAAAATGAAATAAGCCTCTCCTTCCCATCCTGAGTGTGCTTCTGCTGAGTTGAATTCATTTAAGAAAGCATCAAAGAAAGAATGTGCAAACCCAAGCAAGAACTTATGAAAACATTCTAATATGGCCTTATAAAGCTTAGTGAAGTGCACAACACCATGTCCTAAGATCACGAGATAGTAATAAGTGCCAAAAGAGGAGAAAAGGAGGAAGAAGTGTAGTAGGGAAAGAAGAAGGAGCACGGAGAAGAAAAGAAGGGAAAAGGAGGGAGGACATGAAAGCCACAGTACATAGGCAAGATTGAAAAAGGAGTAGTCAAGCAAGAAAGACAAGATGGCTGGTGTATCCTCATCCTCACAGTGAGAGACTGTCTTTGCTCCCAGGTGGGTCTTCTCTTAGGAAGTAGGGGGACATCTCAGGCTGAGTCTTTATGCTTCCTCAATTTCTCAAGGGAACTACTGGAAAGCACATACTTTATTTCAAGTCCATTTGACCTTCAGGGAGAAATGACAATACTTGCTAATTTTCACCCTTAGTGCAGAAAGATATATAAGAATTAAGATATGTTCTCCTTAGACTAACAATGGGTAGTCCAGTGAGACTATGTGAGTTACAGCAACAGATAAATCAGATTTTTTTTAAATTTCATTTACTACAATTGGCAATATCTCCATGTAGAACATAATCATGACTAAAGAAGAAAATTAAACTAAAAAACTTCATAAACTTGCTCAGTGTCCTGTGTTCACAACATGCAGTCTATGAAGTTCCAACTAGGACTCTTGTCCTCCAGAAAATAAAGGTACTGTTCAAACAGCATCTGGAGTTAACCCTGCTACAAAGGTAGTGTGAGGGTGAGACGTAGAGTCCTATGAGAACAGAATACAGCAACATGAACTTGATCTTCATTGTTCATAATTCCTCTGAATTTCCAAAAACACACAATAATTCGTTTTAGTATACAACCCTCATACACCCACATGAAAATTCCTCAAATACACACACACACACACACACACACAGAGAGAGAGAGAGAGAGAGAGAGAGAGATCTCAATAGTGGTGATTAATAGAGTGAATAAAAAATA
This sequence comes from Lophiomys imhausi, assembly GCA_907164525.1. NCBI lineage: Eukaryota > Metazoa > Chordata > Mammalia > Rodentia > Muridae > Lophiomys > Lophiomys imhausi. The sequence continues at coordinate 1,863,103 of CAJQZJ010033798.1, forward strand.
GCAAGAAAAGAAGTAGGAAGAGTCCTGAAGGGCTTTCGACTTAAATACCTAGTTCCTAGAAACTTACATACATCTGAGCAGAGATGGCCCTCCTCAAGGATATTAGAGTGGTCAGCAGGCACCCGTTGCCATCAGATAATTTGGAGCAGATGTTCAGTCACCTTTGCTTCTCTATGGAACAGATGTGCAGCCAGCTGTGCTTCTCTGTGGAGCAGATGGATGTGCAGCCAGCTGTGCTTCTCTTTGGAACAGATGTGCAGCCAGCTGTGCTTCTCTGTGGAGCAGATATGCAGTCGGTAGGTTCTGCTTCTCTTTCCCAGGTCCCTCATATTGCAGTAAGAAATGGTGTAGACAAATGGGAAGCTGTTGCATTGGCACTTCTAGCAGGTGCTGAGCACAGCATAGAAAAAGAGACTAAGTTGCTGGAGTTGACTCTCCAAAGAAAATACAACTCCCAGCTCTGGAAAATAGAACACAACAAAAACCAGGCAAGAGATATTCTCCCAGCCAGATAAACAAGGGCAATTTGACATGACAGAAATGCAATGAAATCCTATTTGCCATTGCTATTTCAGCAGTCAGGATCCGGGAAGGGAAAGGCACTGACAGAAAAAGGAAAAAGTTCTCAGGAAAAAGAACATGATCAGAGTCATCACTAATGGGGCACAGGGAAGAGTGGGGTCCCAGCCACAAGCACTAAGTCTGGAGTAAACTGGATTTATTCTGAATGTGTCCCCCTAATCATCCAGAACCACTCTCTCGTTTCTGGTCTGTCGGGAGCCGAATGTTCTTGAGGCTCCTTCCTTCATGTCCATCTGCTATTCTTAAGCCTTTAACATAGAGTGCTTGAACACTACAGAGATGACTCAGCAGTTAAGACTGCTTGATGCTCTTCCAGAGGACTTGAGTTTCATTCCAAGCACCCATGTGGATGGATGGCTTACAATCCTCTGTTCCAAGGTTCTAATGCCCTCTCCTGACCCCTACAGGTACTCACACACAGGTGGCATACACACATATAGACCATACACACATACATAAAAATAAAAGGAAATTCAAGGAAATGCATAACTAGTGCATCCACTATGCAGTGATAAAAAAGTATACATGCAAACATTAGCTGTTTTCCTAAACAGTGATTCATTGCTTTGTGCTTTTCCAAATCTCCTTACTGTCTGGTGAAACCAAAATCATTGGAATCTCATGCAGTTCCTCTCTCAACATACATGATAGATTCATTTCAAGACCCCAGAGGAACCAAAATCTGTGACACTCAGGTCTCTACAAAATAGTTTAGTATTAATATTTGCATATTGACTGCACATCCTCCTAAATGCTGGAAATCATCTCTAATCCCATATAAAATCTAAAAGAACATAACTGTTGTATCACCAGTTGCTATCTTGTGTGCTTAGGGAACAAAGACAAAAAAAAAAGTCTGTTCATCTTCACTAGAGACAATTTTTCAGCTATTTTTGTTTGTTTTGCTGTTTGTTTTTTAGACAGTATCTCACTCTGGAGTCAGGGCTAGCCATGAATTCATTGTAATTCCTTTGTCCCAACAATGCTCAGATTTTGGCTATATTTTATGTATATTTGAAATACATATTGATATATATGCCTTTTGCCTCTCATCACGCTCAGATTTTTTTCTTTCAACATTTATTTATTTCTTCAAGTTACTTCTCAATCACAGTCTTCTCCCTCCTCCCCTCTTAGTCCCACACTCCTACCTTCTTCCTCCTCGCCCTCCTATCTGCTTTTTTTTTAATTTTTCCCCCAACCGCTCCTCCTTTTAGTCTAATAAAAGGCTCTTTTTCTTAGAATGATTATTACAATACAAAACAATAAGAACAATTAGCCCACTAATATGAAACTTATAAGGTATAACATACATTCTCAATGTCCAGTTCATACATATTTGGCAATTAATATTAATATTCTATTATCTATCTATCTCGATGAGTTTAAAGTTCTACACCTAACTCAGTTTCCATCCTAACTTGCATTACCAACTTAAAATCATCTTCTTTGACCTAGAACATCCTTTTAATTCCTCATGGTCAGATTTTGACTATATTTTCCACCCAGACTTCACTGAGTCTGGAAATACAGACCTCATGAACACAAAGCAGCTGTGTTAGCTCCCACCATCAGTCTGGTGCAATACAAAGTGCTTTGCAGCCTTTGGAAAACTTCATTGTTTGCTCATGAGACAATCTCAGAATCATAACAAAAATAATGCCTTAGTACTTCCTTGATAATTTTGTAAAGGCAATTTTTACCTCCTGGACTTCCTAAATCATGGTTGTAATTGGCAGGTTCTCCTTTTACCTTTCACCAAGGGAAGCAGTTGAAGATCAGGTGAGTCTACTTTCCTCAGGTAATTCACTCAATCCAAGAATGCTTTAGCAAATTTGAAAACATAAATCACACTAAAACATGCTCTAAACCTTTCTATTGAGTTGCCCTAAGGAACCTTTGATAAGCCCTTGATTCATTTCCTATCTAATTGGCCAGAACCACCTTCCACATTGGACTCTTGTAGCGACAAGAACAGAACTTGCTTCCCACATATCGAACAGCTTTAGTATTAGTGCAGAGAACCCCAAAAGGCCCAAGTTGAAAGCGAGATTCTCATCCTTTCCTCCATCACAGGGGGGTCTGCAGATGCCACTGTTGGTAGTATCATCCTACAACAACAAACCAAGGAAGTGTCACAACACTTAACTATGTCCACAATAAGTCAGAGTCTGGACAAGGGGTGTGTATCCCAGCACCTCACTGCGATGCTACAATTGCCCATCACATAAGAAATCCTGGTGACGATGGCTTGCAGCTGCGCAGAAGATGGGGAATTGCTAATGGAACCCTGAGCAGGCTGCACTACTACTGAAAATAGTAGCAAATGCTACAGGGACCACATGGATCTTCTATGCCTCAGTCTTGTTTCATGGAACTACTCATTTTCTTAATGAGAAGTAACTTGAATATCAGAAGTTGTACCTGAGAGTAAAAAGACTTTGTACTGCAACAAATAGCACTAGGTGGAGATTATGACTTTTGGGAAGACATAAATCAATGAGAAAACTAATTCCATTACACATAATGAGCCATGCCAAACTATGAGTTCAGGGCCTGAGAGACCACCCAGTGGGTACAGTACTTGCCAAGTAAACATGAAGTGAGAACCTGAGTAAGAATCCCCAGAACCCAGGTGTAGCCATGTGTGGTAGTGTGTATCTTTAATCTCAGCATACCTACACTGAGACAAGGGGACACAGGACAATATCCAGAAGCTCACTAGCCAGCTATCCTAGCATACCCAGTGGTAAACAAAACACCCTGTTTCAAACAAGGTAGCTGGCAAAGACCAATACTCAAAGTTTCCCTTAACCCTGTGACACGTGTGACCAACTGACACATATGAACTTACACACACACACACACGCGCACACATGCACACACACACATGCGCACGCACAAACACACGCGCACGCACACAAACACACACGCACACACATACACGCACACACGCACACACACGCACACACGCACACGCACACACGATGTTTGTGGGGGAGTTGGTGGAGGAATTTGTTTTGAGTACTTTTTGTAGGGCATTGGGCTTCTGTTTTTTTGTTAGGGTAATTTTGTTATCATTGTTGTTTTGCTTTTTGGGTGGTAAAAGGAAAGAACTTGATTCTGAATTAAACCATGTATGAGACAATGTTGTCTGGAACAGGAATTCTGTTAACTCATAAAATTCTCCAGCTTCGAAAACACTTATACAATATTATAGTCCTAGAAACTTATAGGAAATATTATCTATGAATATTGCCCATCATTTTTACACATTAAACAGTTTTTCTGCGAGGTGCCATGTACTGTTGTGTAACTATATATACAACAAAAAATAATAATCATGGAAATTAAACACTAGAGGCAGAGAGAATAAGATAAATAAGAATACAAAATAGGAAACAATCTCTCATAGTAGCATGCGCTGTGACAATGACAAAAACCAAGGTTATTGAATCACTGTTGATTTGGAATCTTCTAGCGCACAAATTTCTAACTCGCTCAGAGCTATGCATAGCCAGTTAGACTAAGTTAAGAATAGAACATAGGTCGCAAAAAAGCAAAGCTGGTAATTATTTAGGAAGTTAGATGGTGCAGATGAGCTTTCTTTTTATTACAAAATCAATTTAAAAATCATTTCCATTGGTGCTTTTTTAATAAATTATTCTGCTTGAATTTTCTCATAAGATCCGTTTCCAGCCAGTTCACCCACACTTCCACGCACGGGCCATAGCACTTTTGTGAAAACGAAATAACCATAAGCAAATATTTTAGGTCTTGAATGTTATATAGTCTTTAGTTCACATAGGGCAGGGGCAAACGGGTCCTTTAACAGACTACCAGACCACAAAGCCACTCCAGAAAATAATTTGATATATTTATATATATATTTGAGGCTAAAGAGAAGTTTCTAAAATAATCTTTCCAATTTACACTCTTAGTAGCAGAATATGTGACCCTCAGAAAAATGTTTATTTTTCTCTATTGTGGAAAAAAAGGTCATATCTGCTGTTTTCTTAGAGTCATATTGTCTACAGTTCAATTCCATAAACAATTTGTATTTTCTTGTAATTTCTGTTAGGGACCACTAAGGAAAACCAGCTTAAGGAGGAAAAGTTTATTTGGCTTATATCTCCCTGTCACAGCTCTTCATAGATGTAACCACAGGCCAAGTTCCTTCCCTGCTGGCAACTCTCATTTGTGTCATGTTCACCACCCACTACATCACTCAGTGATTAGTTTCAATGATTATAATACCCATCATGCTGATCGTTCTAGGGATACTGATAATCTGATATGCATTTCTAGATCTGACACATGTTGTATTTAGCCCAACAAATATACTTATGAATTCACCTTGTAAGGTTACCATACCCTGATATGAAAGAAAATTACAGACCAGCATTTCTGATGGAGATACAACACTCCTCAACATAGTGCCCAAAAGAGAAGACCTGAACAATACATTTATAGATGAAAAGAGAGACATTACAACAGATACTAATGAAACCCAGAGGACTGTTAAAGAATTCTGGAAAAACTTGAATTCCAAGAAATTGAAAAAAAAAAACTAAGATAAATTAATAAATTGTTAGGCACATAGGAAGTACCAAAATTAAACCAAAATCATAACCAGATCAATAATGCACAGTAAAGTTGAGGCAGCAATACAAATTTCTCAACTAAAGAACCTGAGGGCTGTATGTTTCATGGCTGAATTCCATCAGAACTTCAAGGGTTAACTGACACCAAAGCTTCTCAAATTATTTCATAAACAGAAAGGGTAGGAAATCATCAAACTCATGTTATGATGCCAATGTTACATTAAAAAAAAAGAAAGGAAGAAAGAAAGAAAGAAAGAAAGAAAGAAAGAAAGAAAGAAAGAAAGAAGGAAAGAAAAGAAAGAGGGAGGGAGGGATGGGGGAGGGAGGGAGGAAGGAAAGAGAGAGAAAGAAAGAAAGAAAGAAAGAAAGAAAGAAAGAAAGAAAGAAAGAAAGAAAGACAAGGTTCAATTTCCATGGTGAACATGGGTGCAAACTTTCTTAATAAAATATTTACTAACAAAATTTGAAAACATTTAAAAAGCTCATACATCATGAAAAGTCAGCTTCAAAATAGTCTTGAAAATTGCCAAAAGATATTGAGTAGTCTCAAAATGAAATATTCAGTACATGAGGCAGTGTGTATATTAATTACCTTAATGTAGTCATTATATATTTCATATATATTAGCAACACAGCATGTTGTACATAGTTACTATTATACAATTTTCTATGACAATAAACAAATTCTTCCACAAAGAGTTCAGTAAGAGAAGAGGGCTCTGTGAGTCTACATTCCCTAATCAAATATTCAAATCTCCTGGTTTTCCTCAGCAAATGTAAGTCAGGTTCAGAAACCTAGTACAGGATCCAGACACAACACCGGACCTGCCTGCTCTAACCCGGAGCCTAGGGTCAAACTGTGCTCCTGGATCAACAGCATCACCCTCCCCGAGCAGCATGCTTACAACAGAAACTGAGTGTCCTGCCCCAGATCTACTATTTGCATGTTCATTCAGCCAGACTCTTGTGACAATAAAATGACCATCCCCTTCACCCAGGTATCAAAGTGAAACTAACAAATTCTGCTGCAAGGGCAAAGATGCCATATTTTATTGATTTTAGAACTTGTTCACATCCAGAACCTAGAAACATCTCACAGTCAAGATACATTAACCTACAAGATGGTAGCCCGTGCACACCTCAAGCCATCTGTGTGTGTGTATGTGTGTGTGTGTGTGTGTGTGTGTGTGTGTGTGTGTGTGTGTGTGT
>CAJQZJ010033798.1:1873292-1900792 GCA_907164525.1 Lophiomys imhausi
GTGTGTGTGTGTGTGTGTGTGTGTGTGTGTGTGTGTGTGTGTGTGTGAGACCCATGCATTTCATCAGGAGTGCTTACAGAAACATTTCTAAAAGGTCCTCTGTAGACACATTGTCACCTTAACTGTTTCTGTACAACTGAAACTCATGTCTCTCCCTTCTCCAGCAGTGATTAACTGACTGTAGACCCCCAGGGAGGGGAGGATCCTCAGGTATCTCAGACTGGCTTGGAACTCACTATATATTGAGAGTCTTTGTCCGAGTTACTTTTTATGCTGTGAACATACACTATGGCCAAGGCAACTTATAGAAGAATGTATTTATTGAAGATTACAGTTCCAGAGGGTTAGAGTTCACGACCATCTTGGCAAGGAGCATAGCAGCAAGCAGGCATGTCATTGTACTGGTCAGTGTTGAGAGCTTACTTCCTTATCATCAAGTAGGAGGTAGAGAAAGCTAACTTGGAATGGCATGTTTTGGCAACTTCAGTGCCCACCTACAGCCCTCTGAGGACACACCTCCTCCCATTAGGCTGCACATCCTAATCCTTCCTAAACAGCCTAAACAGTTTCACCAACTGGAGACCAAGTATTCAAACATAAGAGCCTCTGGGGGCCATTCTTATTCACAGCACAGGCTTGAAATTCCCATCCTCCCGCTCCCATCTCCCAAGTGTGAGGGCTACACGTATGCTCTACCATACCGTGCTAATGTGTTCAGGAACTGAACTTCCAGCTTCAGGAATGCTGTACAATCACTCTACCAACTTCAGCAATATCTTTCCCTAGCCTACTAGCTGGCATTTTTTTTTTTTTTTGAGACTGGGTTTCACTGTACACCTCTAGCTTGCCTGGAACTCACTACATAGACTACACTGGCTTCAAATTCATAGAGATCATCCTACCTTGCTTCCCAAATTCTGGGATTAAAAGTATGCATGTATCAACCATGCCCATCCTCTAGCTGGCAGTTTTTAAAGGAATGGTGATCAACCTAGTTAGTTTTACTCTGCTTTGATCCAGCTAGTCAACCTTGGGCAAGTGTCTTCTCATCTCTAGGGCAAATTAATTATTTCCTCAAACCTCCTAGAGGAGTTTTCTGCCATCTTCGTGACTAATAATTAGAGATAACTTTGTCCATGCTGAAGATCCCTTCCTCTTTCTGCGGTGACCCAAGCATATACCTGTACCTGGAATGTTGGGTACACAGCATATATTAACAGATATGTTTGTTGAATGGATGTGTGAGTCCTCTGAGATACACTGATGTCCCTAACTCAACTTCTTATTTAAATTCCTGTTAAAAACAGATAGGCTTAGGCTTGGAGAGGTGACTCAGTGTAAAGTTTCTGTTGTGTAAGCATATGGACCTGTGTTTTGATCCTCAGAAGCTATGGACACAGCAGAGCATATCAGTCCTCCTTCAAGATGGAGGGTGGAGACAGGAGAATCCGCAGAAGCTCACAGGCCAGCTAGCCTGATGTGCACATTATAGACAAGGTGGAAGGTGAGGACTAACAACAACAGCTGACTCCCACATGCCTGTATGTCAGTGCACATGGAAACATACATTCACACATACAAACACACCTAGACAAATACACAGAGAGAGAGAGAGAGAGATTAGGAAAAGCACATATAATATACATAGTATATGTGTGTATGTGTGTATGTATGTGTGTGTGCTTTCCCTAATATTTGTGTGTGTATATTCTCTTTGTGTGTGTGTGTGTGTGTGTGTGTGTGTGTGTGTGTGTGTGTGTGTACTCTTTTCAAATAGATACTTTCTATTAAAACCTACACATCTGCTTAGTTGAAGAGAGGAAAATAGACATTAATTGCCTGAGTAGTTTTTACCAAAATTAATTGCCTGGCAGTTTTATCAAAATCACTTAAGAGCCACTACTCTGGAGTACCTGGAGGAAGACAGGACACACTGGTGTCATGATGTCACAGTCACTACCTCAACTTTTATACCATGTCATTAAATTCAGTGCTGCTAATGACACATAAGTGGGTGGTGACCCATTTTATAGATGAAAGTATCACTGAGTTTCTGAAAATTTAAATATCTCATGTTAAGTAAGATAACCATTGGCCTTAACTTCAGATACAACCAAAACAGAAAGAAGCTGTAATAATATCCCTGCCACCACTCAGAAGATAACTATGCTCCCTTCTATTGCTACTGAAAATTTATTGAGAAAATTAACTTAAAAAATATTCATTTGGCTCACAGTTTTATAGGTTCCAGTGCAAATTATCTTGTCCACTACTTTTAGGGGTATGATAGACAAGCATCTCATGGCAGGAGTGTGTGCTAGAACCAGTCTAGTCACAAGTCAGGGGCAAAGGGAGGAGAGAGCCAGAACCCCACCTCAATGCAGCTGCTAAAGGCCTGAAGGCCTCCTGGTAGGTCCATGCCATTTATTTTTGAGACAAGGTCTTATGCATCTTAGTTGGCCTAGAACTCACTATGTGCCTGAGGATGATCCTGAACTCCAGCCCTTCCTCTCTGCCTCCAAAGCCCCAGCATCATAAACATGTGCCACCAAAAGGAGTAAGTGGGTCCTTTAATGGTTTCACCACTTCCCAATGTCTCCACAAATGGAGGCAAGGCTTCGGAAGTTGTTTAAGACTCATAGTACAGGGGCATTCATTCTGTACTTTGCACTACAGAGTCATACCTCGAAGTTCTTGTTAAAGCCCCATGTAAGGTCAGATACCCTGCATTTGGATCCCAGTGTCCTCATTATTATTATATGTAACTTCAGACAAGTTACATATGTTACTGGTACTTAGTTCCCATGTGTGCAAAATGGCAATAATCATAATGCCTACTTTGTATTGTTATTCTATTTTATATTTTGTTTGGTTTTTTATTAATTTATTCTCTCATATTAAATCTCAACCACAGTTTCCCCTTGTTCCCTTGGTCCCCCTCTCCTCCATTTCCCACCCCTAACCTCCTCCATCCCAATCTACTCCACCTCTATTTTCCTTCAGATATGGGCGGGCCTCCCAGGAATATCAACCAAACATGGCATATCAAGTTGCATAAGATTAGCCACTTCCCCTCATATTAAGGTTGGACAAGGCAAGGGTCGCAAAAGCAAGCAAAAACATGAGAAACAGCCCCTGCTCCCTCTAGGAGTCCCACAGAAACACCAAGCTACACAACTATAACATATATACAGAGAGCCTAGGTTAGACCCATACAGATTTAGTGTACTGTTATTTTAAATATAACATTTTACTAGACATTTGAAATAATTTACATAGAGACAGTACTTGATAAAATCAAGACAGAGAGTATTCAAAACACTCTTTAAGAGGGACTAAAAGAGGTCTAAATTATATATTTTAATACCTTTAAAATAAATAAGTCTCAGTACAAGTTTTATAAGATAATAGAGCCTACATCAAAAGGACAGGACGTAGCTCTACAATCAATATTATTTTTATAAAAAAATAACAATATTAGCTATTAAGTCAATGATAACCAGCTACAATTCAAAGAACCACAGAAGGTAGATATAGAATAAGGGACTGGGGGTACAGACAGGTCTCATTAGGAAAAGAAAACAGAATAGACAGTTATGGATGTGGGGGCTGGAATGGGATGATCAAGAAGGGAAGTGGAAGGGAAATAAAGATGAAGGAGGGAATACAGGGAGAAACAACTAAAATTAAGGAACATCTGATGGGTAGTATGGAAACCCGATACAGTATAAGCTTCCTAAAATCTATACATTATGAAGGAAATCAAGTGAAATTGCCAAATACTGAAGGAGACAAAGTCCCACCTGGCCATCTCTTGTCACCAAATGAAGACTCCAGTACCAGGACTGGTTTACTGAATCTAATTGAGTTTTGGTCCAAAAGGTCCCATGGGAATTCCCAAACAATCCAGGGTGTTGTGAAGACTATAGGCTGCTCTCCGCAAACTGACAGAAAGACCCCATTGCTGAAGACAACACGTACAAAACTATTTGAACAAGGAGATTTTTGATCGAGCTGGTACCTACATAGACTCCTCAACTCTATGCTTTGGGGTCCTTAGTGATGGAAGATATTCTGCACACTACCAAAAGAGGAACATAAACACCAATCCAGCCACAAACCCTTTGATCTGCAATGATGTCCTGCCTGCAAAATATGATAGAGCAATTGTGCCCCAAAGTGTGTGGGAGTAACCAACCAATATTGGATTAGACTTAAGACTCACTCCATGAGATGTAACCTATACCTGATACTTCTTGGGTGACTAAGAACCAAAGATTAGATAACCCAGAGACCTAGGGGAAGACCAAATACTACTGTTCTAAAGAAAAAACTCCTAAAGACATTCTGCTATACTCATAGACAGAGTGCCTTGCTCAGCCATCATCAGAGAAGTTTCCTCCTGCAGCAAGTGGGATCAAACTCAGAAATCCCAGCCAGACATTATGCACAGAGTGAGCAATTTTGAAACATTCAGCCCAAAATGGGATGACTCCAACAAACTCCCCTCAGGGCGCAGAGTACCCTGCAGAAGATGAAGCAGAAAGTGTGTAAGAGCCAGAGAGTATGGAAGTCATTAAGAAAACAAGGTCCTCTAAATCAACAGGATGGCCACACATATGAGCTTACAGAAATGGAGGGAGTATGCACAGGGCCTACATAAATCTATACCAGATGGGGTCCTAGAGATGAAGGGAAAAATAGACACATGCCCCCCCATACCTAACCCAAAGCAATCCCAATTGATAGCCACTTGCAAATGAGAAATTAATTTTCTTCAAGTGACTGTCACTGGGGAAACAAACCTCTCTTAAGGGCAAGACCCATGTGCAGTAATAGATGTCCAAGACTGGATGAACTCAAAGAAATCCTTGAAAGTTCTTTGTCTCATAATGTTACATCAGGATGTGTTTGCTTGCTTGCTTGTTTCTTTGTTTATTTGTTTGTTTGTCTGTTTGTTTATTTGACTGTTTTTTTCCTACCTTACACGTCTGTATATATATTGTGGCTTCCAGTTTGGAGTTTTTTTGGGATTCCTGACTGCATGACCATGTGTGTCTCTGTGTCTCTGTGTATTTCTTGTGCTTTTTCTTTGACTCTTTTTCTTGTTTGGTTGTTTTGTCACATTCTGATTTATTTGTTTCTGATTTATCTTATCTTATTTTATTATTATTTTTAGATTCTTATTTGTTTTCTAAGGAGAAACCAAAAGGGTGTGGAGCCAGATGGAAGGAGAGGTGGGGAGGAACTGGGAAACATAGGAGGGAAGGAAAAACATAATCAGAATACATTGTATGAAAAAAAAATCTATTTTCAGTAAAAGAAAAGAAAAAAATTAAAAAAAAACCACACACACAAATATCTGTTATAGTGTCTGTGCAGGTAAGATAACAATTTTACTTTTCTCTTGGAAGCTCATCAACATCCTCCATCTTCACTGTTCAGTCCTCAAGAAAGAGGACTGGACAGAAAACAAATGCTGTTTTACATTATTAGAGAAGGCAAAATAATATGTCTTTAAATAATCCCAAAGATTTCCTTTATAAAAGCAAGACCTTCTCCCCCCATCAAAAAAAAGCCTTTTTAATGAGCTCTTCAAATAATTAAAAGACTGGCTCACAGAGAGATGAGCCAAAGCAGTCGGACTAATTAAGACACATGCGTGTGAAGAGCTAAGAAGGAAGCTTGATTTCTACCTAACAGAACTGTGGGGCAAGAGGAACTAGGGTGCTGGAAGGATGAGAGTTCTTAGAACTGAGGTCTTTGAACTGAGTCTGAGGTCTGCCTGCAGATGTGAAGTGTAGAGGCCACTCAGCCACTGCAAAGCATTCTGCTGCTAAGACGAAAGGGGTGCTTTGCCACAGTTCTGAAGTTTGGGCAGCAATTAAGAATTAATAGTTTCTAGGAAGGTGACTTTGACACATTCCTTGTCTTCCAAAGGAAAAAAAAATGCCTTTATAGCTTCCAAATCCATGACCCAAGGCTGTGTTCAGTCTCAGAAACAGACCTGAGCCTTTAAAGTTAGATCAATACCATGAGCACTGTCTCCTGCGGTCAACCAGTAACTCCTCACTTCATCAGAACGTGAAAATCTCAAGGAATGAAGGACATACCTTGGCAGACAACAAGAAGTGACAACTGCAAGCTATAGGGGTTGTATGACTAGAAGCATAAATAAAAACCGAGAGAGAAATCAACCTAAGAAAGTATTTTACACATTAAAAAGAACTCTATAATTGCCTTCCACGCAAGACTGTCAAAGGCAAAAATCAGGACCATTTACAAAGCAATTAGGTGTTATCCTGGGGAAAACATAGCATTAAAAAGAAGATTACAGGCAATCATTCAAAGTGTTTTCTTGTGCCCTGTAGTGCCCTTTCCTTAAAATGTGCAGTTGAGGAGTTGACCTATGAGGGTTATTGGATGAGGTTTACTCTTAGAACTGCTGATGGCAAAGCGCTGTTTCATTACAGCACACTTCCACTGCTTTTCGAAGACCTGCAGTGCCCCCCAAACACAACTGGGTGTTTTCCCCCATAAGAATTCTAGCATCACTGTCAGTCATTGGCAAGTGACAAATAGAGGACAAAAACATTATATAGAAATCCCAAGGATGAACAAACTAAGTGCAAGAGAGTGGATTGTAAATAAGGATCCGGGCGGTAAAGGAGGAGAAATGAATCAGGAGACTATCCCTGAGAACATTCACCTAGTAACCAGCTCTTTTATTCTCTGGGAATTTTTTCTTTTTGAGCTGAAGAATCTGATGTATGTGTCACTCACTTAAACTCAGCGTCCATTGGTTTAAAGCATTTACTGCTTGAATCACCTGGGACATCTCACCTGGAATCTCCAGCTGTGAATTACACCCTGTAATGAGGATGCTGTTTCTTGTTTTTACTCCCTGGAAAATGTTCATTCCTTCTCTTTGAATCGCCGATTCCCCACCCCTTGCTTTGTGTTTTGTCTTCCGTAGATGTGATGAGTCACCATTGCTGCTGTATCCCATGCTGTACCTTTGTTCCAAACATGGAGCCAAAACAATGTTCTCCCTGTTGCCATCTTTACAAGGAGATTACCAACTCCAACTTTCAGGATGGGTAGGATGCTATTTTCAGCTCAGTGTACCAGTGCACGTAGAAACTGAAGCCAGGCAGTAGCAGAAAGTACCACACTGCATTACAATCAGGAAGTTCCAAGTGTAAAAGGAAATCTAAGATGTGCCATGCATTCATGGATGCCTTCATTTGTACTACGGTCACTCAATAAATAAGAATTTTATAGAAAAATAATGAATATTAAACACAGACTGCTTAGATCTCAATGCCAACAGTTATTTGAACTTCAATGTCTTGCTAGCTTCTTAATGCTTCAGTGTCCCCATCCCTAAAATGGTGAGGAGAGTAGTATACACCAATATAATTAAGTTAAATAATCTGAACATCATATCACTATAAAAAAGAAATTGTTAAGAAATCAACCAACCTAGCTAAGAGCATTCTCTTCCACTGAGGCCCACTTGCTAAGGAACAGGAAGAAAGGTGGCCAGTGTTTCCAAAGGTTAGCACTTTCTTCTCACTCTCCTCTCTCCACAGCTGGATTTGCACCCTGCCAAGGCTACTAGGCTTTGCCTCCCTTCCATTGTACCACTTGAGTGAGGGGTTAGCTCAGAACTGGGGCCTATCATCAGTGTATCCATGGCTGTTTACCATGTATACACACATGTATATGCAAATGTGCCCTCATACTATAGAATAAAAGTGACCCTCTCTCCCCAAGAATCCCCTATGAGTTTCACCTAGAAGATTTGTTAAAATTCATACACCTCTGGAGTACCTGATTCAGTAGGTGAGGCCCAGGAATTTCTATTTGGAACAAGTTCTCCTGGTACGATGTTGCAGCTGAAATGTGAACTTCATACTGAGAGGTGAAACTCCAGCAAAAAACAAATGTGGGGGGGGGGGGTAATTGATTTATGGTCTGGCCACCTTCTGCATCTGGGACACTAACTGCATGGAGAAGCATTGATCCAGCTCTCTGGATCTAAAAGCTGTCTTTCTAAATCAGTCATGAATATTGCTATTCAATTTTAAAGGTTGAAAAAGATTGAGATATTCCTTAGGGCAAGGAAATCATATGCACTTACATGCGATTTGAGTCAATTCTGGTCAATCATTGATCATCATACTTAACAAACAGATTTTAAATCCACCCAAAACACTTTGGAGGTGGAACAATATATTCTGTCCTCTTCAAAATTACTGTGCAACATGGCTTGGCAGACCTAAGTGAGGTAGAACCATGGAGAAGTGGGTGATGGGTCAGGAAATTAAATCCATGATAAAGGTGTCAATTTCAACATTCCCTATTCTTAATCTAAATTTAGATTTTGGTAACAGGCATTAGTTACCAGAAAGTTTCTTTCAGGGGAACATGCTTATTTCCCTTACATGTAGGATGGTTCACACACACAATAGTAGGGCTTCAGCACTGTAGGAGAGGGGAACATTCCTGACTTTTTAGGGTAAGAGGATCAGAAGGGAAAGGAAGGGGAATTCACTCTCCTGCACTTGCTAGGGCCTGAAGGGACAGTTCCACTCCTTCTACCCCCTCAGCCAGGAAGCCACCTTGGTGACATATTTCATTCTAAACATTGTAAGTGGTAAAGGGACTGGCCTGGTCCCAACCATTATAGAGAGGTATAAAATGTTCAGGAAGGTAGTGTGGATTAGGTCACAAGATGAGACAGATGAGATTATCAGAAGCATGTGACTTGTGGGCGAAGTTACTACCCTTCTGGGCAACCTAGTCCTACCTTAGCAGGTGGACAGTGGACAGGGGAGGTGGATGGTGTTTATGCTTGGCATTGGTGATGTCCACAAATTCAGGCTTAAGAGAAGCACCAACCATGAGGAAGCTGTCTACATCAGGCTGGCTTGCCAACTTTCTCCAGGTTGCTCTAGTCACAGAATCATCCCCCCCCCCCCCCCCCCCCCCCCCCCGGGTCCCCCCCTCCCAGAAACCCCCCCCCCCCCCCCCCCCCCCACACACACACACAAGTGATGCATGTGCTCTGAGCCACCACATCAGAGACAATGGATTTCAGCCATCCTGGAGCTTCTCATGTACTTCTGGACCTATTAAGGTGTTTCAGTCTTGCCAGTATCAATGGTCCATACAGGTTCATAGGCCAGGACAACTTTGTTCCATTATCTACAATGATCTTGGTTTCGTAGAAAACCACCTGCTCGGTGATGCCACCTTTTCTTTCATCTAAATTCTCCCCAATGCAGGTGATCACCCCCAGTCCCTCTGCTAGGGCACGGGCCACTTTCTGCCATCTGACTCCCCAGAGACGTGCCTTCTCTCTGAGTGCCCCAGCACTACCCATGTGACTCACATGGCTTTGACCATGCCAGAGCTGATCTCCCCAGTGAATGCCCTGTTGGTCACTACATAGCAGTTCCACACAGCCACAGCAATTTCTGGATTTAACTTCTGCATAGAGAAGTTGATGTAAGCGATGGGGTGTACGCAAACTACTTTGTCTGCCTGCACCTTGGCCGCATTCAGGTTGCAGATGAGTTCTCCAAAGCACTTATTCCTCTCGTTCATCTTCCAGTTGCCCCACAAAGAACTTCCTGGAAGACACCATTGCTCTAGGACAGACAGTATGAGTAATTACCAGTAAAATTTTAATAAGAATGTTATGATTTATTCCAACTACTCTCCATTATCAATCTAGTCTCAAAAATATATGCTACACAGGAAAATTAAAAAAAAACTCAAAGGTTAAACATATGCTTAAATTTTGCCACACGTTAAAGAAAAAGCTCATTTAAATGGGATGGAGTAATTAATGGACTCATTAAACACTTGATCTCCAGGTTCTAGGGTAGAATGAGGTCTGCTCTATCCACTTATGTCTCTTATAATATTATTCATAACAAAATCTCTGAAGTGGGTTATGTCAAGAAACACTACAGAGAAGCTTGGTGGAGGAGCCAGGAGACCTCACCAGCAGCAGCTGGCTGCATAGTTTGCATTCTGTCCTGTTGACCACTAAGGCCTCCAGTAAACATCAAAGGTCGCAACAGCAGTGTGGAATTTCACTTTTCATGGAAAAGATGAAATTCTTGTCTCCAGTAAACTTGGCTTTCATAATAATGATGTAGTGAAGCAAAGCTGAAATGGAACTGGTGATAAGCTTTATTTGGGAAATTTTAGTCTCTTCCAACTTCAAATCACTAGTAAATAAATACCTTTTCTTATCACGATAGTAATTCAGTTTATTGCTAAGACTTTTATTTTTAGATTATGGGAGAAATAGAAAAATTAATTTTGAAGTTCTGAAAATTTATTTTTTAAATTAATTTATTTATTGCTTCAGGTTACATTTCCATCATAGTGTCCTCTTTCCACCTCTCCCAGTCCCGCTCTCCCACCCTCTACCCCCTAACCCTTCCATCCCACTCCTCTGGAGTGACGTGTCCCTACATAACAGTCCCCCACCCCAGTTCAGCAGTCATAGGAGGGCCAAGAGCCTCCTCATACACTGGGGGCCTACAAGGAAGCACCACTAGGGAAAAGTGTCTCATTGACAAAAAAAAAAGTCTATGTCCATGTTCCCTTTGGTGCATTGGTTGTAGTATAGATATCCTTTACGATATGGCTAATATTCAATTATAAGTGAATAGATGCCATGTGCATTCTTCTGAGTCTGGGTTAGCTCACTCAGGATGAGCATCTCTAGTTCCACCCATTTGGATGCAAATTGCATAATTTCATTGTTTCTGATAGCTGAGTAGTATTCCATTGTGTAGATGTACCACAGTTTTTTAATCCATTCTTCGGTTGAGGGACATCTGGGTTGTTTCCAGTTTCTAGGTATTACAAATAAGGCTGCATGAACATAGATGAGGAAACTTCCTTATGATTCCGTGAAGAGGCATTTGGATGTATACCCAGAAGTGGTATGGCTGGGTCCCAAGGCAGAGCTATTCCAAGTTTTCTAAGATATTGCCAGACTGACCTCCATAGTGGTTGCACAAGCCTGCACTCCCACCAGCAATGGAGGAGGGTTTCCCTTTCTCCACACCCTCACCAGCATGTGCTGTTGTATGAGCTTTTGATCTTAGCCATTCTAACAGGTGTGAGATGGAATCTCAGAGTCATCTTGAGTTGCATTTCTCTAATGATTAAGAATGTTGAGCATTTCTTCAAGTGTCTCTCTGCCATTAGGAATTCCTCCTTTGTGAATTCTCTGTTTAGCTCTGTTCCCCATTTTTTGATTGGATTATTTGGTTTCTTGGCATTTAATTTCTTGAGTTCTCTGTAAATTTTGAATATTAGCCCTCTGTCAGATGTGTGGTTAGTGAAGATTTTTTCCCAATCTGTAGGCAGCCGTTTTGTTTGAATGACAGTGTCTTTTGCCTTACAGAAGCTTTTCAGTTTCATGAGGTCCCATTTATTGATTGTTAGTCTTAGGTCCTGAGCTGTTGGTGTTCTGTTCAGGAAGTTGTCACCTGTGCCATGAGTTCGAGGGCTTTTCCCACTTTCTCTTCTAGTAGATTTAGTGTGACTGGGCTTATGTTAAGGTCTTTGATCAATTTGGACTTAAGTTTTGTACAAGGTGATAAGTATGGGTCTAATTCCATTCTTTTACATGTGGACATCCAGTTGGACCAGCACCATTTATTGAAGATGCTGTCCTTTTTCCATTGTGTGGTTTTGGCTTCTTTGTCAAAAATTAGGTGACCATAGGTGTGTGGGTTCATTTCCGGGTCTTCAATTCTATTCCATTGATCTACTGGTCTGTTTCTATACCAGTATCATGCTGTTTTTACTACTATTGCTCTGTAGTACAGCTTGAAATCTGGAATGGTGATACATCCAGATGGTTTTTTATTGTACAGGATTGATTTAGCTATTCTGGGTTTTTTTTTGTTCCATATGAAATTAAGAATAGCTTTTTCCAGGTCTATAAAGAATTGTGTTGGTATTTTGATAGGAATTACATTGAATCTATATATTGCTTTTGGTAGGATGGCCATTTTTATTATGTTGATCCTACCTATCCATGAGCATGGGAGATCTTTCCATCTTCTAAAGGCCTCTTCAATTTCTTTCTTCAAGGGCTTGAAGTTCTTGTTGTACAGGTCTTTACTTGCTTGGTTACAGTTACCCCCAGGTATTTTATATTGTTTGTGGCTATTGTGAAGGGAGCTGTTTCCCTGATTTCTTTCTCAGCCCATTTATTTGTTGTATAAAGAAGGGCTTCTGATTTTTTTGAATTAATTTTGTATCCAGCCTCCTTGCTGAAGGTGTTTATTAGCTGTAAGAGTTTGCCATCTTGAATCCTTGTGAAAAATTATTGACAAGACTTAGAACATCCTGAGAATCAATGAGCCTTTTTCAAAGGTCTAAGTAAAGATTAATTGTCAGCATTATTAATGGATTAGTACTGCTTACAACTTACCGTGACCTTTGATAGGTAGTTTTTTAAAGAAAAAAATCATAGTTTCTACTATAATCCAAAATTGGTTATTTGAAAAACACTTTTTGCTTGCTTGCTTGCTTGTTTATTATTGGTTTTTTGAGACAGGATTTCTGTACTTAGGCCTGACTGTCTTAGAACTCACTCTGTAGACCAGGCTGGCCTCAAACTAATAGGAAATAACTTTAAAATCAGAGCCTCCCACACAATCTTCTGGTCTCATTATGCCTCAAATAATAAATGGATTGTGTGTTTCTCCTCACCCTTGGTACCTAAGTCTACAAGACTGCCCTGTGATTCTTCAATCTTTAAACTCAAATCTTGGCTCTTTTAGGCAAGAACATATCCAATGTGCCATAACCTCACAAAGAAAATGAAAAGCCGGGCGTTGGTGGCGCACGCCTTTAATCCCAGCACTTGGGAGGCAGAGGTAGGCGGATCTCTGTGAGTTCGAGGCCAGCCTGGTCTACAAAGTGAGTCTAGGACAGCCAGAGCTGTTATACAGAGAAACCCTGTCTCGAAAAACCAAAAAAAAAAAAAAAAAAAAAAAGAAAATGAAAAGCATGACTAAAAAGAATGGTGATCAATCTCTACTTTGTTAATCAAATTCCTTTGATTATATGAGTTTGCTTTTTAGGTAGACAGATACTTGGAGAGAACATTGCTGTTGGTAATAGTTTGTTTTTCCTTAACTAAAGCTCAAATCACATGGCGTTTTCATTTTTGAAAACAGACAATTGTTTCCCTTCCCATGATGCAATAAATACATATTGGCTACTCTTTTTGAAACTCATTTCTAGCCAGACTGTCCCACACACATTTTTTAAGTCAAAACCACTGAGACCTAAGGAGAAAATGTTGCTGGTAGAAGACACGATTCTAGGCACATCTGCTGACTGCATTTCCCTACTGAATGGGAGCCAGATACCTAAGCAGGTTTTCTCCATGCTGTGTAATTACTGATGTTCAGACTCAAGTGAGCTGACCTCAGGAGAAAGAGCCAACTCTAAGACTCTTCTGTTCATGTTACATTCACTGATTGAACTACTAGCTATTTTACTGAATAACACACACACACACACACACACACACACACACACACACACATATACCCTCACACTCACACTCACACACACTATCCATCTTTGCTGTGTGTCTTCTGTGTCTTATACTCTATCCACACTGTTCTGCTTTTAGCTTGAATGTATAATGCTGTTTTTCCATCTCAGAATCTGACCACTGGCTCTGAACACTTTTTTCCATGGGGAAGTGTTCTCTGTCTTTATCATGGTACATAGCATATGATCTTCAGGTATCACGTCTTGAAAAAGCCACTTCAACCACCATGTTTAATGTCCTTGTGCTCTGTGATTTTCCATTACCACCATGTATCACAGCTAATAATCATATGTTAATAGAGGTCTTCAACTATGTCCATCTTTTCTATGTGTGAATATCTCATGGCTTTGATTGCTTGCCATCTTTACCCTTAAGAAATCACCATGGCAATGATAAATATTCATAAATCAGCTGCAACAAAAAATGGGCAAGTCTATCTGGACTTAGTGGGATATCAAAAGAGGAAAAAAATGATGTTGAGAGGAAGTAAATGTGGGGACACATGGAGATATTTGAAGGGGAACAATAGAGGTAAGTATGATAACATTTCATTGTATATGTACATGAATTTTTCAAAAATTAAAAAAAGCAGTAAGTACTATGAAAGAAATGCAAAGAAATGCACAAGATTTGTAATGGAAAAAAAAAAGCCTACTTTATAGAGCAGAGTTGAGGATGTGTAAAAAAAGATGTTGCCAAAAGAAACCATCCTCCATGTCCAGGGAAAAACCAGTGCAAGAGACCTTTATCCTGGAAAGAGATACCTATAGGAAAACTGAGAGGAAGCAAGGAGAGCTGCAATATACAAAGAGAGAGCATTGTGACAAGAGGCTGGAGACAAAGTAGGCCATGGGTCCTAGAGTCATTCCTATCCAGAAAAGCTAGACAGAGTTGTTGGGGGTTGAGATTTGGTTGCTGTACAGACAAGCACATCCTCACCAAGTGATTTGTAAACCTTGCCCCTCAATTATCTCTGGTTGGTTAATAAGCGTTGCTGACAGCCTATAGCTGGGCAGGAGAGAGATAGGTGGAGCTGAGGTTACTGGGCCTGGGGTCTCAAGAGGAGAGAGCAACAGAGAGAGATGGAGAGAAAGAGTAAGGAGCTCACCATTAGGCAGGATAGGCCAGGAGCACATCGTCAAGAGGAGCTTGCCCTGAGGACTGGCTGATAGAGCAGAAGTAGTCGAAATGAAATGCAAGTATTATGAGGATTTTGGCAGGGAAGCAGACAAGATCGTTTGGAGGGTTGATATCTGCCCAGCTCTAGTTATTTAAAGCTTATTATACATCTAAAAGGTCTCTGTGTTTTTTATTTGAAAAAATAGCTAGTCATTAAGGAATAACTGACACCATAATAATTTCCTGCATTAATTAATATGTACAGAATAATAAGATTCATTTTACACAGAGTAGGATGGTAGAAGTGATTCACTGGTTAAGATGACTGGCTGTCCTTCCAAAGGGCCTTGGTTCAATTCCCAGCACCCACATGGAAGCGTAACACTGTCTGAACACCAGTTTCAAGAGATCTGCTATAGGCACTGCACACAAAGTAGTGTACAGGCACACATGAAGGCAAAACACCCATATAAGTATAAGAACAAATGCAATCCCCAAATGAATAAATATAAATAATATAAAGAGATACACTTGCAATTAAACCCAGAGCAGGAGGGATTTGGGATGCTGAAGGGTTATCATGATGATGGCGATGATGATGACAATCACAAAGATGAAGACAATGTAACAGCTAACAGCTACAAGGAGCTTGTTACCTATCAGACACTGTCCTAAGCACCTTCACACATTAACTTTTGACCCCAGTAATAAATCTGTGAAGGAAAGGATCGTATGCTAATTAGGTGAAGAAACAGTTAAATATGCTGCTTCTTTGGTTTTTTTTAAGACTGCTGCTCTGCAGCCTGTGCTGTAGAGGGAGTACTTTCGACAAGCAGAAATACTACACACAAGGAGGGCATCCTGAAAAGAAGACCAATACATTCACCATATTCTACAATGCAATGCAAATTTCCCCTGCTGCAGTCCACCTTCACCTTCAGAGCAGAATAAACAAATAGAAATTCTAGTTACTATTTGGGCTTTTGGTCCGTTCCAGCCTTCAAACACATTGGGAACTTTTTAGGCGTTTTGACAACCACCATAGTTTTCTGCTCATTCAGATGGGTACATTCCTCTTGAATCCAGCAGGAGCCTGGTCAAATGCAAGTCATAGATCTTCTAGTGGATGGTGTAGAGGGATCTAACACTGAGCTGAAGGCAAAAAGTAAGGGAAGAGAATGGCAGGTATGAGGCAGATGTGCAGCTTGAGAGGACAGAAGAAACACAGGGCTGGGAGAAGAGAGCCCTGGTTTCTTAGCACATATTCTCTTTGACAGTTACTTCCACTGGGGAAACTGTTTACCTTTTGTGGATCACATCTGTTTGAGAGAACTGGGTTAGATCACCTTTAAGATCCTGTTTTTGACTTCTATGATGCCCAGGAAAAATGGAAGTTGAGCAAGCACACCCATGCCTATCCAGGACTGGCAACTAAAACTGCTGCAGCTGCAGGGATACCAGCAGTGATCGGTCCACTCTGTCCCATTAGTTTGTAATTCTTGGCCCAGACAAAGGGGACAACATATGATTTCTGGGACTTTCATTTCATTTCTGTTAATTAAGAGGAGAGTTGAAAATTAGTTTTGGGAAAGATTATTTTAATTTTTTTGGTAGAATTAGTGAGAGAGATCACTAATGTGTTGAGAAGAAGAATCAGCTCATGGTTGGTCTTTCTCATTGGGTCAGTGCTTTATCCTACCATGAGTGGATCAGTTGGACAGTCAGTACACACTCCAGCTTGAGTTATTATATTAATCACTTAGGATAGGCAAGGGCAATCATACAGCTGTTCTAAGGGGGTTATGAATTTGGCTCATTTCTCATTGCTCATGCATTCTGTTACTCAATCCCTAATAAAAAAGTAATGGCAGTCTAGATTCAGAAGGTCAGCTTCTGCTACTGGCTTGACGCTGATTGCTTGTGTGATTTTCTACAAATCTTTTAACTTCATAGAGTGTCAATAAAGTTGTAAGCTCAACCGCCATATGAACAAACACAGCACTCTTCCATGCACCATAGAAACTGGACTGACTACCTGTCCCTAACTGCCCAAGTGCAGTTCTCCTTATACTGGGAATAAAGCAGGATTGTATGAATGTACTTGGTAGAGGCTGTGATTTTGTATAATCAGTTTTACTAGACTTGGAATCACCTAGGAAACATACCTCTGGGTGTATTTTTAAGGAATTTTTTTTTTTTTTTTTTTGGAGAAATTTCACCAAAGAGGAAAGACCCACCCTGAATGAATTCTGAATGTTTTCAGAATTAAAAATTAATGGGACAGTTAGTTAACTGAGAGTGGTAACCATGCAATTACAGCAGCCTTGCTTTCTCCTGGGCAGAGACAGGCCTCCATGGGTTGAAGTCACATGCTGAATAAAAGGGAAAAAGAGAAAGCGATCTAACCTCTCTCTGCTTCTTGACTTCAGACACAATGTGACCATCTGCCTTAAGCTTCCACTGCCATGCCTTCTGTCTGGATGAAGTATATCCATTCTCACACCAGGCACTAAGATAAACCCTCTTTTCTTTCAGTTGCTTATGTTGGCATTTTGCCAGCATAATGAGAAAAGTAACTAACGTCATGACAAATTCATATACAAATAAGTGTCCATTGGAATTCAAACAACCGCCTTTGGAAACCGATGTCTGCAGGGAGCAGATGAAACCCTGTGTCTATGTGTGTTGTTGACACAAGCACAGACATGTCAAGGACCCACAGGAATGTCACAGCCTTCCCCAGGCTAGACTCAGAGAAACGGCAGCCCCTCCCCAGGTCAGGTTCAGAGGAATGACCAAACCTTTCTCTAGCCCAAGCACAGATGTTGCTAAGGATTCATCTTTAATCAAACCAGTGTATACAGAAACCATCAACCACATGCTTCCTAGGCCCAGATGTCTGCAACCTAAAGCATTTACCCTACAGAGATCTCCTACTGTGATTAGCTGACCTGCCTCCTCCTTGGCCATCTGTATATAATAAACCCACCTCCTCACTCAGAGGTATATAATAAATTCACTGAGATTCCAGGCTACTGGTGTGTCTCCATTAGCGTGCATGCCCACCTGATCCCAGTCTGTCCTTTCTTCATTCCTTTGTTGCCCAAGTCAGATCAAGCCAAAACCATGTAGGTCTCAGCACTTGTCTCTGTCTTGACATTTTTTAACCCTATGCCATTCTTCCTTCATCCGTCCTTCCAGCCATCATCTTCTGGTCCCTTCTTTTGAAAGACACAAGGGGAAAGACAACATTCCCAGTCAGTCTTTGTCTTTCTTACTCTTTATATGAACACACATTTGGATTCTCTGAAAAATCATCTTTTATTTCTTATTCAGTGATCAGATGCTGAGGATGAACAATATGAAGAACAATCCAGAAAGGGCGTAAAAAGACAAAAATTCCAGTCTTCAGGGACCCAGCAGAACAATGAGCATAGGAAGAGAGTTGATGCCGGGAACCACATGGGAGCTGGACTTTCCACAGAAAGGGAAAGCAGGAGCTAAGAGAGACATAGTGGAAGAAGGGAAGCTCTTACCACGGTACCTTATTTGTCTGTCATACACAGAGCTAAATAATCCTAAGCTACTTTTTCTTCTATTTAAGTGCTAATTTAGCTACTTAATTATAATAGTTTTTAGTGCCTCTGTAAGAAATGACTACTACAAGTTAAAAGGCCCAAAGTGGGCTCAAGGGGTAAAGTCAAAACATCAGATGCTGTCTTCCTATAGACTGAGAAGAGGGATTCAAACACTGACTACCTGCATCGACTATCCGTCAGCCTGTCCTCCAGTGCTTCTTCTGTTGTAGTCTCTTCCTCTAACTCACTCTCCTCTGTAGTACTCTATTTCTCCTTTATGGCTCTCTCTGAATACACCAGACCTGCCACCTTGCTTAGGGTTTCCAAATCAGCAACTGAATTCAACCTGCAGCCTGAACTTCCTTCTCCTATGTAAATGAACATGTTCACAAGTTTCTGTGAAGCAGCCATGGTGAAGCATTGCTCTACCACATTTTCCTTCAAGGATGTTGATGAACGGACAACAGAAACCTCACCTTGCTCAGTGTTGCTCCTCCAACAGGTGCAGCAGCACTTTGGCATTTCATTGAGGCTCAATATTTATTTGTTGACTAAATGACTCATTAACAGAGGTGACACAAACATGGACAATAATATTCATCCTTACCATGGGAAATTCTTTAAGCTCACTCTCTCTTTGGACATTGCTAAATTTGTATGCATAAATGTGATTGAGATGAATCAAGAACAAGACGGAGAATGACAGATCAGACACCCCAGAGTCAAAGCGAATGAGAGCTAAGCACGAGAAAGCATAGCGCTCACCATTTCATGGTGCTGAGTGATTGACATGACAATGAAGCCAAGGGCTCTAACACACTTTGCCCACTCTGCAGTGACTGCAGCTTCTACAAATTCAAATCTAAACGTATTTTCCTATATTGTAATTTTCTTGACATCTGGATGCTTAAATATTTAAATGTTTTTGGAAAGGAAAAAAAAGAGAGAGAAAGATAGGATTCCAGAAGTCTCTTTAGAGCAGGCCAAGTATGAATGTTATAGCTGTTGTTTGTGGATATAGTTGCAAATATTATGAATCACACGGCTTTAAGCAGCAAATGTTTATTCTCTCAGCTCATGAGACCAAAAGTACAAAATGAAGGTATCAGTGGAAATGGAGGCACTGAGGGAGAAATCAACCTACATCGTACTCATAATGATACAGTTAGATCCAGGATGTGCGCAAAGGCCCATGTGTTGAAGGCTTGGTCCTGAGACTGTGGGGCCGATGGGCAGTGGTAAAAACTTTAAAAGGTGTGGTCCAGTGGAAGGAAGTTGGTTGAGTAGCTGCTTGCCCTTGCTAGAAATACTGAGGCTGCCCTCTCCTTTGTGTTTCTGTTCCCCAGGTACTCTGAGGTAAACAGGCCTCCTCTGCCTCAAGCTGCTATGTGGAGCTTCTACCATAAAGTACTGTACCATCCCAGGCAAAAAGCCTCAGGCCAAACAATCACACACTGAAACCTCTGAAAGCATGAGCCAGAACAAACTCGTCTCTTTTAAGTTGTTTGTGTCACATATTTTGTCATAGCAACAGAACACCACATCTTGCTCAGAGATGTTGCCAGAAAACTCTCATTCCTACTCTTGCAAAAAATATCACCCCTAGGTCTCTCTGTGTCTCCTTAAAGAGACCCCAGGGTTCTCATAGGGACACCCTATGCTCAGCATGATCTCACTTCTGATTACATCTGGTTCACTGATTATATCTGCAAAGACTTTAATTCCAAATAGAGTCACTCTCCAAATTTCTGGGTGGACGTGAATTTAGGTGGGTGTTCTTCCGGTAACTGCAGCAAGAGTCTAGCTCTTACAGGCCTGGAGACTCTTCTCAACGCTCACAGTGGCAGTTGAGAGGGTTGCCTCTGGCTCTAGAATGGTAACATACATTTTCTGCTTTAAAGTTAATGGAATGTGTGCCACAGTTCTCTGCGAGTCACCTGAATCACAGCTTTTGAAATGCTCCTTTGAAAGGAAAGCTGTAACACACCTTATCTTTATCAATAAAACCTCAGGAAAATTAAGCTATAAAGAAAAGATTTTCAAAGTGCACTATGGACTTGAATGTAAGCCACAAAGGCTTCCAACAAGAACAAAGCCTGGGGCTTGTGCCCTCTCCCTTCATGAAGCTTTCAGCTTTTCATGCCAGGCACAAACGGACCACTGGCCTGGATTGAGGTGTGGGCGGATGTAAATAGCGGTGGGTTTGTTGCTGTGAAAAACTCAAAAGCTTCACGTTTTTCCAACACTTGGAGGTTTATAAAACCAGGTTGAACGGCTGTGTCCTTTATTTTATTTACAGTGTTTTAACGTTGTTACCTGCTTTTCTTTTTTTAATTAATAAATTTATTTGTTTGTTGCTACAGGTTACATCCTTAACATATTGTCCTCTTTTCCCGCTTCCCAGCCCCACCCTCCCATGCTCTACCCCCTGACCCTTCCGTCTTGTTCCTCTGGGGTGGAGTGTCCCTGCCTAACAGTCTCTCACCACAGATCAGGAGTCATATGAGGGCCAAGAGCCTCTTCATTCACCAGGGGCCTACGAGGCAGTACTGCCAGTGAAAGGTGTCTCCTTGCTTCCGGGGGGAAAACTAAAAAAAAGACCAACAGACACACAAACCCACAAAACCAAAGAACAACAACAAAAAAAGAGAGAGGAAAAAGAAAGAGAAAAAAAGGGAAAGGAAAAAGAAATAAGAAATGAAAAAAAAGTTTATGTCCATAATATATCCTTCATAGGATATATTTGCCTTATACCATTTGTCCACTTCTACCTCTCTAATTTCATTTGTATTTACTTATATCACAATGTACATTTGATGATATCAGGGCTTAATTTAGTTTTCATCTAAAAATATTCATTTTTTGAAATTCTCCTGTCACCCTCCTTAATCTAGTTTGCTCCAAACGGTACTTTTGGTCATCAGTATTGAAATCATTCACAGGAGGAAGCTCACATTGACTTGCCTTTTACCTGTCCTATAGTAGGCCCCTTCTCCTGGCCTCCCAGAATGACTTTCACTTTCCTATTATTGTATTCCACATTGTGTTACAATTGATCTAGTGCATTGAATAGCTGGTTAGAAAAACTTTGTTTTGTTATGCCTTGGGACTATGCAGAGGACCTAGGTGTAAGTACACATTTGATGAAGAAAAGGGACGAAATGGAGGATAGTTAAAATGAAAGAAGTTAGACAGACAGGCAAACAGGAAAGAAGGAGGGAAGGAAGGAAGGAAAGGATGGAACGACTGAGTAATAGAAAGAAGGAATGAAATGAAAAGACAAGATGAGAGGATCAAATGAAGGAGGCTCTTATAAATTGCCAACTTACCTAGAATAAATTTGCATTGCCAGCTTACCTAGAATAAATTTGCAAATTAGTGAATTAGGGTCTGAGAATGTTTCATCATACTGGCCATAGATAGTGGAAGAAACGTAGCTTTGGATTTTGTATCGATAATAAAATCAGTACCAAGCCATGAAAAAAAAAAAGAAAAACTCAAAAGCTTCAGTCAGGTTGACTTGTGTTTCATGTGACTGGGTGTTTCTATCATTGGTGATCAGAGAAATGCCTTTTGTTTAGCTTAGCACAGTATGCCAAGCATGTCTCTCATCAAAATGAGAGTAGAAAGGATGAAATTCAGGTGGCCCAGATCTGCAGATCCCTCCCTCACAGAAAACTAAGAGATCTGCTGTCAGAGAAGGTCAAATGCGTGTTGAACATTAGCAGGGTCACATCTACAGTGCTCCTTAGAGCAGCCACCCCGAGGCTGTCTTTCTTCCTTTTGTTCCTTGGAGCAGGGACAAGTGATGTAAAGAAAGAAATGTAAAATTACACCAAAGGTCTCTTGCTACTTCTTAGTAATTTGATTCCTGTAAACTTCACTCCCATACAATCCTATGCAAAGAAATTTAGGGAAGGAAATAGTGAGGGAAAGATTAAGAAAAGCAATGTTTCTATACATGCCTTTATTTTTCTCTTTTTTACAAAATCACTAACCATATTTTTTTATTTCTAAAAAACAGAATATGAGTAGATCTATATCAATGAAAAGTTATGAGCACATACCAAGTGAAATGGATTGAAATAAATGAGAGATAGAAAAAGAAACTGAACATCAAAAATTTACCAGTCATATTTTACAACAGAATTGATTTTTAAAAAAATTGAAGACTGGGGTATGAAGAGAAGGTTCAGTGGGTAAGAGCAGTTGATATATAGTCATGAGGACCTGAGTTCAAATCCCAGTGCCCATGTAAAATTCCAGGTGAGGTCACGCATCTGTAACCCCAGCACTGTGGGCTCCAGCTTCAGTGAGAGGCGCTGTCTCAAAAGAAGTAAAGTGAAGCATCCTAGAGGAGGGTACCCATCATCCTCCTCTGTCCTCTGTATGTGTGCATGGGCACACAAATGCACATACACAACTGAATATGCACCACACATGTACAGAACATACTCATACACCACACTCACCTAAGCATACATGGCACACACACACACACACACACACACACACACACAGAGAGAGAGAGAGAGAGAGAAGTTCCCGTTTTCATTCAATCAAGACCTAGATATTTTTGCCTCACAGGTATGGTCTTTGGAGTGAGAAAGCTAGAATCACCCCGAATATGGAACTTGTGGCTTACAGGTTAGAAAAGAAACAGAAAAGGTCAACACAATTTCCCTTCAAACCTATTTTCCCTCAGCTCCTGCACATACGCTGACTTTCTTAATGTTAAGATATTCCATTCTCAGGGTTGGAGAGATGGCTCAGTGGAAATAGAGCATTGAATGTTCTTCCAGAAAACCCAAGTTCGATTCCCAGCACCCACATGGCAGCTAACAACTGTCTGTAACTCCAAGATCTGACACCCACACATAACATATATGCAATCAAAATACCAACACACATAAAATAAAAGTAAATTTTTTAAAAAGATATGCCATTCTCTCCCCGAACCACCCTGAGTAATCAATAACAATCCTGGTTACAACACACAAGCAGTATTTTCTAACTTGGTTCTGAGTCACTCAATGCAAGAGTTTTTAAAATTCTGTTGAGGTGCAATCCTATAAAAAGAAATTTTTTATTTCTCTTTCAAAAATCAAAATTCCTCTCTGAAATAGAGTTCTAGAATCATGTTCTGCTAATCCTGAATTATAAGAAAAAGGTTCATGCAGGCCTGACAAAGAGAAGGCATCAAGGAAACAACCAGAACTGTTTCTATTGGAAGCTTGAAGAGAAGTGTTCAGCATTAAATCTGCCTTTGTTTCTTAATTACTAATTACTGCAGCTATGACATTTAGAGACCTGTATAGAACACACAATGAATCTAGAACAGCCAGTTTAGCAATTAAAGAATAGCTTCAATGGTTGGGTTGAGGCCAACGTTACACAAGGCAATGGATTCCACCACCAGAACACAGGGGACCATGGTAATAACAATTTAGACAAGCTGTGTTATTCTTTGTATGTGTGTACGTGAAAACTTTCTGTTAATGTTTTACAACTTTTTTCCAGAACATTGCCAAAGTAAAACAACAAATACATGTGTAACCACCACAGTTATCACAAGTATTCTGGTATGTTTGATTCAGATCTTTGTTTTCATTAAAGACTGTAAATACTATAGACTAAATGCTATAGACTTCTATAAGCCTACTCCTCTCTCCTCATTCCTGGAACGAATCACCGTACTATATATGTTTTTTAAGCCCACATACACACTTTTTTTGCATTTCTGATTATATTAGTTGCTTTTCTGTAGCTGTGATAAAAGATCATGACCAAAACAACCCATAGGAGAGTTTGTTTTTGTTATGGTTCCAAAAGAAGAGTCCAGAATGGTGGGGAGTCCTGGCATCAAGCAGCTAGAGCAGGATGCTGGCTGATCACATTTTCTCTGTACACCTGAAGCAGTGAGAGAGAACTGGAAGTCAGTGAGACTATAAACATCCCAAGTCCACTTTGAACAAGGTTCTGGACCCTAAAGTTTCCATAAACTTCTCAAACTGAGCCACAGCTGGGACCAAGTGTTCAAATGCATATGCTAATGAGGAACATTTCTTATTCAAACCATAAGACTTATCAGTCGGTATCTAAAAATATTATTTATATGTTTAAATTTAAATATAGTATTAAATATAAACACTATATTTTACACACACAAACACACACACACACACACACACGGACTAGAGAGGGTAGGAGCAAATAGAACAAAGTATCATGATATACATGCATGAAAATGTCACAATGAACTTTGCTGACCAAAAGTAACTTACAAGGGAGAAGTAAGTAAGTAAATAAATAAATACAATATTGTGGGTTTCTTTTGGTTTACATAAATTGTATTACATTCTGTGTAATAATTTGCTTTCATTTTCACTTGACCTGAGGTGTTTTTAAATGGATCCTTACATGTTTACAAGCTCTTTCAATTTAACTCCAATTGTTGAACATTCAAAGCTTTGTTTTCTCCTCTAAGCAATGAGAGCATATGCACATTATGTACCCTGGAATTTTCTAGAGCATTTATCCAGCAATGCAATTGCCAAGCCATGGTGTAAATGCACTTTCACTTTTATAGACAATGCTACGATGTTCTCCATAGGGCTGATCTCCCGCTTACGTGTCACTAGTGCTGTGAGAGTTACTGGTGTTTCAAATTCTCCTGCACACTAGCTTTCCTATGACTTTGTACCTTCCATTCTTACAAGGCTTGAGTAAAAATATTTCCTTTTCTGATTCTGGATTATTAATGAAGTCACCATTTTCTGTATATCTGTTGCTCCCTCAACTTCCTCTTTTGTAACTTCTAGCTCACGTAGAGTTTTCCATCAAGCCGTTGTTTTTTTTTTTTGTTTTTTTTTTTTTGGTTTTTCGAGACAGGGAAGCCGTTGTTTTATTTGAGGTTTTGACATGTTGGTATATTTCTAGGGCTGGACATTATCGAGCTGTGGTTAACAAAGTTGAGCAGATTTCTTCACTATAAAAACACTGGAGACATTTTTCTAGTAATTTACACTTTAAATCTCTAAGGGCAGGGGATTGTGTGAAGTTTTTACTATATTGTCTAACATAAATATTTTGTCTTTTCCTCATTGTACACAATTTCTACAAGAATTTATCTGTGAGTCCCTGAATTAGGACACACTGCTTTAAAGCGGAAGTCCACTCGACAATTTAATTTGGGTGGCTCCACTTACGTTTGCATCGCAGTAGCTTGTTTGCTGAGCACTGAGACATTTTGTTGGTTTTTACCTCATTGCATTGCAGGTGTATGTATGTATTTCAATAATGTTAAAGAACTCTGTGCCTTTAACTCTCTGATATGTTTTCCGAGCAAAACTTTTTCAACATTGCAAAACATGTCAAATTTTGTCTTTCTTTCTAATTTCCTGAAATATTTTATTTGAGATATCCTTCCTACCCTGTGGTCATGAATATATCCATTATATTTTATCCTAATTTTTCTAATGT
Organism: Lophiomys imhausi; assembly: GCA_907164525.1. Classification (NCBI taxonomy): domain Eukaryota; kingdom Metazoa; phylum Chordata; class Mammalia; order Rodentia; family Muridae; genus Lophiomys; species Lophiomys imhausi. Next base: position 1,899,087 of record CAJQZJ010033798.1, read on the forward strand.
TGAAGACACTGTCACATAATGTTTTGATGTGTATTTAGAAATTTTAGAACATTTATCAGTTGTATTTCTTTCTTTATAACTTCTCTAATGACTTGCTTATTTGTTCATTTATTTAGTTTTATGTGTAATCATTATTCCCTGCATAAGTGTATATGCACAAGTACATGCAGATACCCAAAGAGGGCAGAGGAAGTTGAATTCCCTGGAATTGGAGTCACGGGGGATGGTGACTGACCTGATATGGGTGCTCGGAACCTCGGAACACAATCGTGGTCCTCTGAAAAAACTGCTCTTGACTGCTGAATAATCTCTTCAGTCTCTCTTTATAGCTTATATTTTAGCAAATCCTTTCTTAGCCAAGAGGGTACACATGCCTATGGTCCCAGTGCTTGGACGGCTAAAGCAGGGTCACAAGTTGGAGGACAGCCTGTGTTCTGAGGTAAATTTCATTCCAGTTTAAGCTAGCCTTGTCTTGGAAAAAAAACTCTTCCCTACAAATAGTCATAAATATAATTATTGTATTGAAATAAGTACTTTGGATGTTTAGAATTTTAATGTGTATTAACATATTTAATGTATATTTATAATGTTAATACATTTTTCTAAAACACATCAATTTATACGAATTGAATTTTATATAGTAAATTGGCATTAAATAATATAATATTGCACAGTGATGTAATTTGTATTAAAACATTAACATATTTTATGTATTTGTGGTGTGATGAATAGTAATATAGTTTACATATGTTTAGGACACATAAGCTTCATAAATCCTTTCATAATAATTCTGTCCTTATAAATTCTATGGTCTTATTATTTTACTATATGTTATCCCAATAATCTTCTGTTTTGTTTTTCATCACAGAGGTCAAATAGTTCAAAAGCATTTGTTGAAATGAGTCTGGACCTGTGGAGTTTGGGCTCTGTCTGGGGTGTTTATCTGTTCTTTGTGTTTATTTGTGCAGAGACTGCAGGATTCATATCCACTGTCAGCAGGTCTGGAACAGGGTCTGGCTGCAGCGCTCGTGTCCTTGGGTGTGGCAGAAGTGATTCAGTTGGAGCTTGTCCAGTCACTGCCAGGGCATGCTTCTCTGAACATTCTCTTCTCACCCTGGTTTGCAAAATGATAGAAACGATCACTGAACTTTATTAATGGCAGTTTTTTCTACAACTATAAAAAATTACTGGATGTTTTCCTCTTTTATCTGTAAATGTGGTAGATTATGGTATTAATTTTTGTTATGAGTAAAGTTTTCAGTCCAAGAATAAATCCTATTTCATTTTATTGGCTCATTTCTTTCAAATTTATACACAATATTGTTAATATTTTATTCATAATTTTTAATCTCTGATTGTAAATAAGACTGGACTATAATTTTATTGACCATTCATTCTCCTTAATAACATCTTATTTATATTAAACTAATAAGATAAGCCAGAGACCTCTACCCCTTTCCTTCCAATTTCCAAACTAAGAAATTTTTTTTAATTCACTCACCAAACCTTCTGGACTAATATTCCTTTCAATGGGAAGAATGTGAAACTAGAAAACTAACGCCTTTGTGTTCCATTCAGATTTCTCTGTTCCCTCTTGAGGTGGTGTTGGTAACACAGAGTCTTTCCTATGTCCACACTCCCAAGGTTTCGCATCTGTCCATATGTCCACACTCCCAAGGTTTCGCATCTGTCCATATGTCCACACT
>CAJQZJ010033798.1:1900802-1933677 GCA_907164525.1 Lophiomys imhausi
ATATGTCCACACTCCCAAGGTTTCGCATCTGTCCATATGTCCACACTTGCTGTTTGCTCAGACTCTGCATTGTTTCTTTTCTAGTCCAAGCAGCTCTTTAACTGAGAGAAAAATTCAGGAAGTTTTCAAAAAGCTCAGCACTTCTGTACAGTCATCAATCACTAATTAATTCTTCAAATATGTACAGTCCCCAAAGGATCCACAGCAAACATTTAGCACATCCCCACCCCGAGTCCAAGGACAAAAATTTGAGTGAATTTCAATATATTTTATCATTTTTAATGGAAATATTTATTGTTTATATCTTATTGCCATTGTTTTTATATCATAGCCAGTCTTGGCCATTTACATATTGTTAGTTTAATATAGGCTTTTATATGCAAACCTAAGAAACTTAATTCTATAGGAAAGAAAAAACTTAGATAAAATAGTATCACCTTTCTTTTTTCTCTTACCACAGGCATCTGTCCTAAAGAGATAGCCACAACGCCAACTCTATCTGAAGGGAGATGTGGTAACTCCAAGGCATAGGGAAAAGTAACTTCTGAATCTCATATTTAAATATACACCTGCAATGCAATGAAGTAAAAACCAACAAAATGTGTCAGTGCTCAGCAAACAAGCTACTGAGATGCAAATGTAAGTGGAGCCACCCAAATTAAATTGTCGAGTGGACTTCTGCTTTAAAGCAGTGTGCCCTAATTCAGGGACTCACAGATAAATTCTTGTAGAAATTGTGTACAATGAGCAAAAGACAAAATATTTATGTTAGACAATATAGTAAAAACTTCACACAATCCCCTGCCCTTAGAGATTTAAAGTGTAAATTACTAGAAAAAATGTCTCCAGTGTTTTTATAGTGAAGAAATCTGCTCAACTTTGTTAACTTGAGTGCTTCCATATTATTTAATTATAGACTTTTTTTTCATGCTGACACAATTTAGGGTCATAAACGTGTTTTGAGAAAAACTATGGAAGATGTGAGTTTTGGGTTACATTTCTTCTGAAGTTCATAAGTTGCGGGCCCATGTCTGGGGTTCTCCCTCTCCGGGTTAGAATCCTAGAGCAACACAGAGCATCTTGCTACAAGAAACAGAATGTGTGAGTCCTGTGGTCACATCTTATGGCACTGCCATTAGGACTTCAGCATCAATCAGGGCTCCACCCTAGTAACCTTAATCGATCCTAACCACCTCTCAAAAGCCCCATCTCAAATGCCCTTCCAAAGTGGATGAAAATGAGGGAAGTAGACCATGAACATGTATGGGAATGTCACAGTGAAATGAAGCCACCCTATACAGCCAGCGTGGGCTAAGAAGTGCTCACTTACTACCTCACAGTGGGGGTAAATTCCAACACAAAAATCAATGGAAGATGTACTCAAAATCACACCAAAACACAGCAGGTACCAAGAGTCACGGTAATAAGAGTCCCTCAAAAAAAATTAGAAGTCTTATCGATTTGCACAAATTTTCACTTTATGAAGTACAGTATGACTCATCAGAGACCATGAAGAACACCCACTCCATCTAGTTCTCCCTATATCTTAAAGTATTTGTCTCTCTTCCCTTTCCCTCTCCTCCCTTCCCCTCCTCCTTCTCCTCCCTCTCTATCTCTCTTTCTCTCTCCCCCCCCATCTCTCTCAGAAAAAAATAAATAAACAAAAACCCTTGGGGTAGGATGAAAAAGCTATAACTCTAATCATCTACTATATCACAAAAGGCAACGCATTAAGTTACACACACACACACACACACCCAACAAGGCTGCAGTTTTAGATATCCATCAATATAATGAAATTTCTGTACTAGGCCCTGAAAATGTGATTGCCGTTTTTTAATGTACGTACTTCAGGCAGCTAACTAGCGAGAGCAGCCTAATTAAATAGACATATTTATTTAAGTAGCATGAAGATATGAAGGAAAGGAGAAAGAAAACACAATTTTGTCAGGATCTAGGGACTTCTGACCTGCCTAAATGCCTCTTTCCTTTCTCTGGATCATCTATCTTTACACTCAGGAGGACCAAGAGTAAATGAATAAATATTATCTTGTCCTTGGCCTTCACCAAGCCAAATCATTCATATCTGAGACGATTCCCCTTTAGAGCTTGAGATTTTAAAGTAAATTGTCAAACACTCTGCGATGATCTCAGTTCGGTCCTGCCATTTGCTGCTCTTTGAAGCAAGTCCAAGACGTGATATGAAACTCGCTACCAGGAAAGATGAGAAAAATATACAGCATCATACATAGTTCTCAGTAGCAGATTTTAAAGAATGAATCATCTCTGTCTATAATGACTCTTCAAGAGACTTTCAGAAACATCAAATACATGCCAAGCTCACGTACAGCTGTGAGAATTTCTTTTTTTTAATGTTTATTTATTACTTCAAGTTATATCTCCATCGCAGTGCCCTCTTTCCACTCCTCCCAGTTCCAACCTTCCACCCTCTCCCATCCATCCCACTCCTCCGATGTGGAGTGTCCCTACATATCAGCCCCTCTCAGTTCAACAGTCATATGAAGGCTAAGAGCTTCCTCTTGCACTGGGGACCTATATGGAGAATTTCATGAGACAACAGATATGAGAAAGTACAACGTAACATGCACAGGTTTGCATATCTATTTGGATAATAGATCCTTTGTTTAACCAAGTTAAGCTGGCTCTACTGCTGGAGATATCATAGTATCTGCCTATGTTTTCCCATCATGCATTGCCTGATTTTCATTCTTCCCCATCTTTTTGGTTTTTCCTACAAACTGCATCAGCCCTACTTATGGCAGAAGAAAAGTCTCCTGAATGGTGTTGCCTAATGCAAACAAAACAAATTCTCAAAACTAAAGATTGATCTTTTATAATGGTGGAAGAGGATAAAACTGTTACAATCTACACCTTAAAAGAGCATCCCAACCCATAACCTGTGTACCAATGCAATCCTAGTAGTGGTGCTGTGTCAACTTGAGACAACTTGAGAGTCTTCTGGGAAGCCTCAATCTGGAATTATTCAGATCAGGTGGCCCTAGGGGTGTGTGTCTGCAGAATATTATCCTGATTGTTTTGATGAAGAAAGACCCAACCCAGTGTGGATGGCATCCTTCCTTAACTTAGGGACCTGGGCTATATAAGAGTAGAGAGGACTAGCAGAGAACTGAGTAAGCAGGTACCATCGATGCACTCATTTTTCTCTCTGCTCTTGACCATGAATGTGATGTGACCAGTTGCTTCAACTCTTGCTTTGCCTTACCCGAAATGAGGGACTGTAGCCTGTAATTAAGACCTAAACTTAACTTTTCAAGCCCTAAGTTGGCTTTGGTCATGGTCTTTCACCACAGCAACAGAAAACACAGCCAAGAAAGTGAATGCTTTCCATTATCAAACCAGGAATAATTTTGAAATTACTGAATAAAATTAATAAAATTATTTAACACAGTTTAAGGTAGCAAATATGGAAAATACTTGACAGCCCAAATAAAACCAATAAAAATCACCTATATCTTAACTTTTTATGATAAAGCCAGTACCCAAATCAATTTGGGGAAGAAGGGGCTTATTACATCTTACAAGTATGGGCCCATTATCAAAAGAAACCAAGGCAGGAGATCAAGCAGGAGCCTGGAAGCAGGAACAGGCACAGAAACCATGGAAGATCACTGCTTACCAACTTCCTTCCTCCGTCTTACTCAGTTTGCTTTTTTCATATAACCCAGAATCACACCCCACAGTGGGCTGAACCTTCTCACATCAATCATTAATCAAGAAAACGCTCTACCCAGACTTGCTCATAGGCCAATCTGACTGAAGGAATTCCCCAAGAGAAGTTCTCATTCTAGATGACTCCAGTTTGTGTCAAATACACAAGAACCAGCCAGCACAACCCATAATTCAACTGTAGTTGTTGTTTCGTTAAATGTTCCATCTTCTCACTTTTCTAAACATTTGTGTATTGTTTTCAATATTGTAAACCTGCATACATTTTTTAAAACTTCTACACATGTATACAATGTATCTTAGTCATATTCATTCCCTGTTCCCTCCCTCCAGCTCCCCTACCTCCCCAATATTCCTCCCAACTTCACACTTTTTGTGTTGAAGAATATATTCTGAATTCTTAACAGTAAAAATGTAAACTTAAATTATTTGTAAATATAACAAATCAGGAAAAAAATGGGAAAGGGTGATTAGTTTGGCAATGGAATATCACATAATTTCCAAATATAGGATATAACCAAAATTTATCAACTGGTATCTCACTTGGATGTGGGGAAGCTTATTTTACAAGATTCACAAGAGGCAAAATTTAACAAGCTCCAAATGGATCCTTTGTTTTGCTCCATGGGAACAAAAATCTCTCTTTTCAATAACAGGTGGATATTGGCTTGCCCTGGAAGACCATTTAATAGAATGACAAAAATGAACACAGGATCACATTTGGTCTCCTCTGTTCAGCTAAGCCCTATTCAGTTGTTAAAGGGTAATTTTCCTGTTAATTTAGTCTTATGGTATTGGAATAAAATCATAATGAGCAAGCATTAAAGCTTTTAATGGAAAAATATGTTTTAAAATAGAACACAATATTGCAATATTTTATTTAAAATGCATGCATGCACTTTTTATTATGTTATACTGCTTAAGTAATTTCTGAACAATATCAGGAATAAAGTTTGGACTCACTAAACATGAAAAGAAAATTAATTATCACACTTAATGAGGTAAACATAATTAAATAAGTACTTTTTTATAGTAGAAGGTGTGAGAAAATAAGAAAAGCTCAAATAAAGATACTAAAAGCAAGCCATGGTTCTACCACAGCCTCTCTCTGGGTAAATATTTCTCCAGTTCTGGGATGTCTGAGGTTCACATCATATCAATAACACAGAGTGACATACCCAGGCTTGGTGCTTGAGATCTACCTGTGTTGCCACCCAGGATAAAATCCATCTTTCACTTCTTGTTTGGTGTAATATCTTTTAAATTTCAGATCACAACCCATTAATAGATCACAAAATCAATTTGGTAAGCTATAAGTGCATTCCAACATTTGAAATAAAAGAGAATTTGGAATGTTAGATAGCATCATGTGATGTTGTACTTTAAGAATAACTTCTAGAAGAGCTGGCATCAACCTTTGCCTGGGGAGTACAGTAGAGCTTACCCTGAGGACATGAGAGCTGGCCTCATCCTACATCAGTGGGTCAGAGGGGCATGGCATGGGTAAGGAAGAGACACCCTTCCCCTTGCTTGACCCTCAACTATAGCAGGTGGGTGAGCTGGCCCTGAGGTTGTGAGAGCTGGCCCCAGCTCATCAACAACTGCAGTACTCAAGAGAGCAGGTCCTGCACTTCTCTTGGCCAGCACAATAGAGTTGGTCCTAGTAGTGAAGGCGCTGATGAGCCTTACCCGAGGACATGAGAGCAGGAGAACTGCCCCTGCGCCTTGCCATTATGGCACTGGGTGAGCTAGCCAGGGCAGTGCTGGAAATCTCACCCTTGTGGTGCAGGCAACAGGACAGCTGGCAGGCTGACCAACTTAGCTACCTCCCAGGCTCAGATCCAGGGCTTTGGGTTGGACCACCCCAACCTCTACCCTATCTGTGATTTGCTGGAGCATGTGAAAGGGCCAGTCATGCAGATTCAAAGCTACAGGATCTCCATGACATAGAGGAGCAACAGGATATCTGAGGAGTCCCTATAAGGATCCAGTATTGATAGTGATGGAAGCCAGAGGCCTTGAAACAGACAAACGATCCACTGCAATGAACATGGGCAGTTAAGGTGTGTGAACAAATGGGTATACATTGACACACTGTGACTGGGACACACTACAGCTTCCATGACAAGGTGTTTTTGTTTTATTTTGTTTTGTTTTTATTCGATATTTTATTTTCCATGTCGGGGGAGGTTGCAAGGGCACAAGGGAGATATGAATGAATGGGGAGATGAGTGGAATTGAGGTTCATGATGTTAAATTCACAAAGAATCAATAAAAATGTTATTTTAAAAAATAAGAGCAACTCCTAAAGTGTTTATTCCAGGTATGTGTGCCAATGAACAGGTAGGTCCTGAGTAGATTTATATATCAAGATTTTTTGTATATAAATGTATATAATATAGCATATTTAAAATATATATACACATTTTTAAAAACAGTGATTTGGTCATAATACAAAGAAAAACATTTGTACACAATGTCAAATTACATTCATGATTCATTCAGGAGCTCATTCAGAATATTCCTTAGGTGCCAGGACTTGGTCTTAGTCACTATTTATAGAAATTTCCCCCTTTCCATCTATCTCCCTTCTGTAAACTCTGCTAGCTCTGCCAAGACAGAGTAGGCAAGTCCTTCATAATCCCTACTCTACAATTAATGTCTGTCAGAGATACTGGACCAAAAGGCTGAAGACAGATGCCCTAATGTATGGAGAGAAATTGGGGACTGGCCAGGCAGCCAGTTGTCTGTCATTTCTTAGTTTTGGAAGCTGCTGGCTCTGTACTTCCTGTATAATCAGATATATTTATCCTTCTCAGGTCTCTGATGTTGTTGAAGACTAGATAGTTATAGTTTCACAGTTAAATTTTAAGTTGTTTACAAATTAAAAGGATGTTATAGGTCTAAGAAGATGTTTTTTTTAATAATTTATTTTTTATTTCTTCAAGTTACATCTCAATCACAATCCCCTCCCTACTCCCCCCTCCAGTCCCACCCTTCCACCCTCCTCCCCTCAACCCCCCATCCTCTTCCCTTCCTTTTTTTTTTTTTTTTTTAGTTTAAGGTATTTCTTTTTTCCCCCCAACAGCTCTCCCTTTCAGTTCAAAAAATGGTTCTTTTTCTTATAAATATAAATACAATACAAAACAACAGAAATAAATAGGCCACAATTATAAGAGTTATATGGCTTAGCATACATTCCCAATGTCCAGTCCATATGTAATTGGCACCTGACTTTAACATTCTACTATCTAACCATCTCCATGAGTTTAAAGTTCTATATCTAACTCAGCTTTCATACTAACTTGCCTCATAATTTTAAAAACATCTTCTTAGATCCAGAACACCCTCTTGATTCCTAAACAACTCAAAATTTAACTATGAGACTCTAGCTATCTATTCTTCAACCACCTCAGAGACCAGAGAGGGATAAATATATCTGATTATATAGGAAGTGCAGGGCCTGCAGCTTCCAAAACTAAAAAATGACATACCAGTGGCTGCCTGGACAGTTCCCATTTTCTCTCCATACATTACAGCATCAATCTTCAGCCATTTGGCCCCATTTTTCTGACAGACATTGGTTGTAGAGCAGGAATTATGAAGGACTTACCTACCCTGTCTTGGCAGAGCTAGGCTGTCGACTTATCTGCTTCCAAGTTTTGTCCTTTTTGGACAGAAGTCTGTCTACAGTTGAAGCAAGGGGTTTTTCTTGCCAAAAGAATGGCTTACCACCAATTCAATCATCTCCCACTGGAGATTCTTCGATGCTCATCTTCTACTTGGAGTAGAATAGGGGGTGCTGTCAGGAGCTGACATGTCTCGATATCAAAAAATCTTAAGTTCAGAAAACATCTTTGAATGCCATATTCTGCAGATCTCTTGAGGTTTTTGAAGATGCCCTATCTATCTCTTATATTTAGATAAGCAAATATTGCTTGTCTCTTAGCAACTTGATTTCTGAGTAGCTTAGAAAATAACTGTGATAGACTGTAATAGTAATTAACAAAATGACACGTTTTCATGACTATTAGTTTCCGTTTCTTAATTATCCTAAACAGTTTATGTCGGTTGGTAGTGAGAGGTCAAAACTTGACATTTCATTTTTAAGTATTACTACGAACAATACCTTTAAGAAGCGTTACCCTTAATTTTGTGTCAATATACAAAGATCAATACCAATGTGACCAAATATAATCTTAATTTTGTATCAATATACAAAGATCAATACCAATGTAGCCCAATACATCTTAATTTTACATTAATATACAAGGGTCAATACCATTGTGGCCAAATATAATCTTAATTTTGTATCAAAATGGTCTTTTTAAATGGGTTTTGGAGGTTAGACCCAGGGACTTCTCTCTTTTGCTTTTCTGTATCCTCCTTTCTCTCCTATATAGGAGTGAACAGACTTGAGAAAAATGGGACATAGACATAGTATAGGAAAGATCAAGAAAAAAGGACAGATTATTGAATATAGCCTTATGCCTTTGTACATTGATACAAAATTAATATTATATTTGGCTAAATTGGTATTGATCATTGTATATTAATGCAAAATTAAGATTGTATAGGGCTAAGAAGATGTTTTTAAGTTAGTAATGCAAGTTAGGATGGAGACTGAGTTAGGTATAGAACTTTAAACTCATTGAGATAGACAAACAACAGAATATTATTATCAGTTGCCAAATACATATGGACTGGACATTGGGAATATATGTTATACCCTATAATTTTCAAAATTGTTGCCTAATTGTTCTTATTGTTTTGTATTGTATTTACTGTTATTAAAAAAGAGCCTGTTATTGGACTAAAAGGGGGGAGCTGTTGGGGAGAAAAAGATATACCTTAAATTAAAAAACAACAACAAAGAAAACAATACAAATCATCAAGAAAACCAAGAACTGGTTCTTTGAAAAATCAACAAGATAGACAAACCCTTACCTAAAGTAACTAAAAGGCAGAGAGACAATATCCAAATTAACAAAATCAGAAATGAAAAGGGGGACATCAAAACAGACACTGAGGAAATCCAAAGAATCATTAGGTCTTACTTCAAAAGCCTGTACTCCACAAAATTAGAAAATCTAAATAAAATAGATGAGTTTCTTCATAGATTCCACTTACCAAAGTTAAATCAAGATGAGGTAAATAATTTAAATCCTCCTATAACCCCTAAGGAAATAGAATCAGTCATTAAAATCTCCCAACTTAAAAAAAAAAAAGCCAGGGCCAGATGGTTTCAGCACAAAATTCTACCAGACTTTCAAAGAAGAACTAACACCAATACTCCTCAAACTAGTCCACAAAATAGAAACAGAAGGAACATTGCCAATCTCATTCTACCAGGCCACAGTCGCCCTGAAACCTAACCCACACAAAGACCCAACAAAAAAAAGAAAATTTCAGATCAATCTCTCTTATAAACATTGGTACAAAAATAACTCAATAAAATACTCATGAACTGAATTCAAAAACACCATCCAACATGATCAAGTAGGCTTCATCCCAAGGATGGTTTAACATATGAAAATCTATCAATGTAATCCACCATATAAACAAACTGAAAGAAAAATCACATGATCATCTCATTAGATGCTGAAAAGGCCTTTAACAAACTCCAACATTCCTTCATGCTAACAGTCTTGGAGAGATCAGGCATACAAGGACCATACTTAAACATAATAAAGGCAATTTACAGCAAGCCAATAGCCAACATCAAATTACATGGAGAGAAACTTAAAGCATTTCCTCTAAAATCAGGGACAAGGCAAGGGTGCCCACTCTCTCCATATCTGTTTAATATAGTACCTGAAGTCCTAGCCAGAGCAATACGACAACTAAAGGAGATCAAGGGGATACAAATCGGAAAGGAAGAAGTCAAAGTATCACTGTTGACAGATGATATGCTAGTGTACATAAGTGATCCCAAAAATTCCACCAGAGAGCTCTGCAGCTGATAAACACCTTCAGCAATGTGACTGGATACAAAATTAATTCTAAAATATCAGTAGCCCTTCTTTATACAAAAGATCATTGGGCTAAGAAAGAAATTAGAGAAAAATCACCCATCACAATAGCCACAAATAATATAAAATGCCTGGGGGTAACCCTAACCAAGCAAGTGAAAGACCTATATGACAAGAACTGCCAGTCTCTGAAGAAAGAAATTGAAGAAGATATCAGAAGATGGAAAGATCTCCCATGCTCATGGATAGGTAGGATCAACATGATAAGAATGATCATCCTACCAAAAGTAATATACAGATTTGATGCAATTCTTATCAAAATACCAACACAATTTTTTACAGACCTTGAAAGAACTGTCAACTTCATATGGAAAACCAAAAAATCCCAAATAGCTAAAATAGCCCTGTACAATAAAAGAACTTCTGGAGGCATCCCCATCCTGATTTTAAGCTGTAATACAGAGCAATAGTAATTTTTAAAAAGCTGCATAGTATTGGCACAGAAACAGATAAGCTGATCAATGGAATCCAATCAAAGACCCATAAATAAACTCACACACCTACAGTCACTTGACTTTTGACAAAGAAGCCAAAACCATACCATGGGAAAAGGAAAGCATCTTCAACAAATGGTGCTGGTCTAACTGGATGTCTACAAGTAAAAGAATGCATATTTATCAAGTTGCACAAAACTCAAGTCCAAGTCGATCAAAGACTTCAATATAAAACCAGAAATACTAAATCTATAGAAGAGAAAGTGGGAGAAAGCCCCAGATTCATTGGCACAGGTGACAATTTCCTGAAGAGAACACCAATAATAGCTCAGGCTCTAAGATCAATAATCAATAAGTGGGACCTTATGAAACTGAAAAGCTTTTGCAAGGCAAATGACACTGTCATTAGAACAAAACAGCAGCCTAGAGATTGGGAAAAGATCTTCACCAACCCCACATCCAACAGAGGGCTAATATCCAAAATATATAAAGAACTCAAGAAATTAAACACAACAAACCAAATAATCCAACCAAAAAATGGGATACAGAACTAAACCAAGAGTTCACAACAGAGGAATCTCTAATGACCAAGAGGCACTTGAATAAATGTTCAGCATCCTTAGTCATCAGGAAAATACAAATCAAAATTACTCTGAGATCCATCTTATACCTATCAAATAACTACGATCAAAAACTCAGGTTTGATGCTGGCAAAGATATGGAGCAAAGGAAACACTCCTCCATTGCTGGTGGGAGTGCAAACTTGTACAACCACTTTGGAAATCAATCTGGAAATATCTCAGAAATTTGGGAATAGTTCTACCTCAAGATCCAGCTATCCCACTCCTGGGCATATATCCAAAAGATTCTCTACCAATCACAAAGATATCAGCTCAACTATGTTCATAACAGTTTTATTCATAATAGCCAAAACTGGAAACAACCCAATGTCCTTCAACTGAAGAATGGATAAAGAAACTATGGTACATTTACACAATAGAATACTACTTAGCTATCAGAAACAAGGAAATCATGCAATTTGCAAGCAAATGGGTAGAACTAGAAAATATCATCCTGAGGGAGGTAACCCAGACCTAAAAAGATACACATGGTATGTATTCACTTATAAGTGGATACTAGCCATACAATACAGGATAACCATCCTACACCCACAGGCCCAAAGAAGACAGGAACCTAGCATAACTATCCTCTGAGAAACCTCACTCAACAGCAGATCGAAACAGATGCTAAGACACACAGCCAAGTTTTAGGTGGAGCTCTGGGAGTCTTGTAGAAGAACAGGAGGAAGAATAAGGGGATCAAGAGGAGACAAGAACTCCACATGAAGATCAACAGAACCAACCAATCTCAGCCCCAGCTTACTGAGTCTGAAGCACCAACCAAAAAGTTTATATAGACTGGACCTAGACCTCCTCCCCATATGTAGTTTGATAGGCAGCTTGGTATTCATGCAGATCCCTTAACAAGTGAAGCAGGAGGCTGTCTCCAACATGAACCCTGTTGTCTGTTTATGGAACTTTGTTGAGAGAAGGTCTAATACCATTGTTTCTGATAGGTTGAATTTAATGTTGAGATCTGGTTACTGTCCCTTCTGAGGCATTCTCTTGATTGGTTAATAAAAGTTGCTTATGGCCAATTAGCTGGGCAGAAAGAAGTTAGGAAGGTGGGACTTCCTGAGATTAGACAGGAACCCTGAGCACACACAGAGAATCCCTCTCTTTCTGCTGGGACACAGAAGGAGGCAGACATCTTGAGAACCCTGGAAGGTAATCTCAGGCACATGGCGGGTGGGATTAGGTGATCCGGGTTAACTTAAGAGTAGCTAATTGAGAGTCTGCCCAGCTAAGTGCTAAGAGTTAAAACATTAAAAGGACTTGGTGTATTTAATTATTGGGGAAAAGACTGTGGCGGCTTCTAGGCCCTCAGTCCAAGCAGTCCTGGGCCATCGGACTTCCAGACTCCCAGACTCCCCTCAAGCCCAGGCAAAGCTCCCATCAAGCTGCTAGTAATTCTACTGGCCTAATATAACAACTTATATTAATTAACAGAGTTTAGGTTACAGGTGGTGTAGGCCACCCTTGGTCCTGGGGCTCTTTCCCCAGGATAAATCAGGCAACTGATTAAGGCACATGGGCCAGGCTGCCTGCTCCACTGCCAAGCCACCAGCTACTCATCTGGCCTAATCTTGCAGTTTATACTTACAACTAACTACAATAATTTATTAAATTGCAGTTTCAGAACTTTTCCCTAGCGGGGCTGCCTTGTCTGGCCTCAGTGGAACAGGATGCCCTTAACTCTAATGTGATTTTATGGACCAGGGTGGGTTGATGGGGGGGGCTCCCCTCATCTAAGGAGAAGGAGAGGAAGGAGAGAGGGTTAAGGGTGGGAAGGTGGGACCAGTGGGGAGTACTGGGCCTTCAATCAGGATGTAACTTGAATAAATAAATGAATTTTTTTAAAAAAGAAACTCTGTAATTGTATGGATCCATGAAACAGGTGGAGTTGTGACTGTTTTACATATATTGTAGAAATTTACACACTACACAAATTTGAATAGTTGTAAACATACCTTTCAATTTTATGTCCTCTAATTCATACATGACAATTTAGGAATTCAAAATGATCATTATTTACAAATATTAATCAGAAGCTTCACTGCCATTTTAAACATAAACCTGATATGAAATGCTACTCACAGAAGTAAACTTCAAATTTTCTACAGAAATGATATGAAACCCAAATTTTGGAAATTTCACACAAATATAAGTATTAGTGCATTTATTATGTGCCATTACAATATACCATATCAAAGTGATGTTTAATGGGTGTCGTAGTCACTGCTCTATTGCTATGAAGAGACACTATGATCAAGGAAACTCTTTTAAAAGAAAACAATTTAATTGAGAACTCTCCTACAGCTTCAGAGGGTTATTTTATTATCATTGTGGTGGTATTCGTGGACCTGGAGCTGCAGCTAAGAACTACATCCTTATCGGAAGGCAGAGAGAGATACTGGGCCTGGTATGGGCATTTGAAGCCTCAAAGTCCATTTCCAGTAGCATACTTCCTACAACAAGGCCATACCTCCTCCAACAAGCCCACACCTCCTAATTCTCCTAATCCTTTTCAAATAGTACCACTTCCTGATTACTAAGCATCCAAAACTATGAGCCTATGGGGACCATTTTCATTAAAATTACCACAAAGGGCTTAATTCAAACCAATTAAACATCACACAACACACACACAAGAAAGAAAAGGCATTCTGTTCATTTTACTTTCATGACCCCTCCACAGAGTTTAAGGTGTAGGTATTTGAGTCTGAATACTCTTTACAGTTAGACTGAGGATATCCTCTGCTCAAGTACTTAAAACAATGGAATCTGACACAACTTTCCATTCTTCCCTCTCCAGGATCTCTTACACTGTTCTGTGAGCCATATCCATTGGCTACATCTTGTCATCAGCAGACTTGGACCCTCCAAATTTTGCAATCTGCCCCATTTGCTACTGAAGTGGCCTAGAGCTCACTTTATCAAATAGAGAGAGGCCACAGAGTCTGGATCGTTAATTAAGGTCATTCCTTGTATGAGAACTGCAATATGGGTAAGAAGACACCAATGGTTTAGAAGACAGAGGATGGGAGGGTTACAACAACCTTGTCCACTGAGGTATGAAAATGTCTAGCTTTCTATTCAGAATAGTCCAAGCCACTCTTAAAACTATGTTGTGCTCAGCATAAGAAGGAGATCTCGTCATAAGTGAGCAAGCTCCTAAAAGGGAATTTGAAAGGGATTCTGATAAAATCTGTTGCAAAATGTTACATTGTAAGCTCAAAGAATGGTATAGATCCACAAAATTACTGCCATGCTATCTCATGGAGCTGATCATTGGGAATGCAAAGAGAAACCTCAGTATGGTCCACAGAGTAAAAAAACTGGGTTCTGCTCATGGAAGTGAGATTTTTCCCTTTTGTATTAATGACATGAATCTCCATTGAGACTGTACTCCTCCTGCATAGCCAGACTGTATGTGCATGGGTAGATGTGTGCAGCTTCATCCCTCACAGTATTTTTTCCTCATCGATTACAGGCTCATTTTACTGACCAGCAAGGCATGGCTACCCTCTTCTTTTACACTCATGTTCTTCATTGTGAACCATGCCCCATATATTCAGACCACAGGTTCTATGAGCCAGTCCTGTTCATTTCAACAAACAGCCCCAACAGGCAGGTATACACTAAACGTGCATCAATCAACAATTAAAGGAAAACATACTTCACCTAAATTTAGTGAAAAGAATAATTTCCACCTACAACCCATCCTATAAATTCTCCCCATGACTATAATTTGACAGAAATTGAAGATTGAAAATTCTTGGTATAGCAATACAAGGAAGAAGTGTCTCCATTAGCTTCAGAGACGTTTCCAATTAACCTGTTCACACTGGATGTCTTGTAGATATAAGAAGCATTATTATCATAAAATCAACCAAAACCTATACTTGCAAATGGCAGGGAGAGAGGACACAGTTTTATCCTTTGTTTTACCAGATTGCAAACTGAATTCCTGGCCTGTTCTTTCCCATACATAGGAGCTCTTGATGAAGAACTATTTACCACATTAACAAAAATCCAGTAAAATCTGGAAAGTTCTGACTTTGGTATTTCGTGCCTTACAGAATCACACCATAAGCTTCCTGAGGATGGTGAACATAGCTTCTTATTCATTTTCTTTTCATCCTTCCCTTGGTCTTTTGGCATTTAGTACAATAGAAGGAAATAATATTCAAACATAAAACCTAGATCAGTAGATCTCAACCTTCCTAATGCTGTGACTCTTGAATAGAATTCTCATACTGTGGTGAGCCCCCCAACCATAAAATTACTTTTGTTGCTAACTTCATAACTGTAATTTTTCCACTCTTATGAACCACAATGTAAATATCTTTGTTTTCCCATGGTCTTAGGTGACCCTGTAAAAGGATTGCTTGACCCCCAAAGTGGTTGTGACCCACAGGTTGAGAATTGATGACCTAGAGTGTATTGTGCATTCATTGGTTCACTATGTATAATGCCTTAAATTCAATATCCACCATACCACACACAAAATAAAGAATGGATTCAGACTATAAATTATTTTTACAGAGATTTTTTTATTTATATGCATGTGTAATTCTGTGTGTTGGTTTATGCATGTGTGAGTACAGGTGTCCACAAAATACAGAAGAGGGTATCAGATCCCCTGGAACTTAAATTATAAGCAGTTGAGCACCAAACAACATGGATGCTGGGATCTGAACTCCAGTCATGTGCAAGAACAGTATGAGCTCTTAGCATTGATCCATCTTTCCAGCTTAGGCTATAAATTTGTTGTTCTTTTGTTTTGTCTTGTTTTAAAGTACAAGAACCCCTGCGAGCTCAATACCCAGTGGGTTACTGATGCCGTCCTTGTGCTTATGATAAGATGGCAGCACAGGGTTTTGCAGGAAGCCGGCTACCTGGAGGTGCTTCAATGCAAACAAACTCCAAGACTACCTCTCATTGAATACCTGATGACGGGCAAATTGCCCCCTCCTGGCCTGTTCTGTATATCTTTTTACAGTATTTGGGAAGCCTCACGGGAAGGGGCTGCCAGCCAAAAAGCCATTTGCAGCATCACCCGAGTGTCTGCTGGCTCCCTTGCTCCCAGTAGGCTGATCAGCAACAACATGACTACAGGCTCAACCTTGTGAATGCTGCGCTCCTAATAACCACCAGCCAGCCATAGCTGAAAACACCTCGGGTTCTAAATGGATCACGGACCTAAATCATCTCTCATTCCAGCCTGCTCATTTTGAGCCAACTCATTTTACAGAGTGGTTAGCATAGCCCTGCCACTTAAGGATGATTGCTCACAGCACTCGGGGTGATGTTGTCTTAGCCAGCATCTGCAGTGAGGCAGTTGACACAAATTGCATCGCATGCAGCTTGAGATTTAATGTTGATGTTGCCAGGAGAATATTTTTGCAGTGGATATCAATGTATAACAGAATAAAACATTCACCAAAATCAAATCCTCCACCATCAGTGGTGCTTGGTTCAGGGTTCTAATTACCTCACTCTTCTTACACAAAACCTATTAACCCAGAACACAATTAACACAACCTGCACTGTTAATTAATATCTGAAGCCTTCAATGTAATAAAACTCTGAAAATAACTACTCTCCACTGGATCTGCCCTATGGTTTTGAAACAAATTGTCATATCAAAGAAATTATACAAAAAAAAATGCTACTTGTTCATTTTTGAAAACCTTTTTAATACTACTAAACATGATCATTGCAGAGCTCAAAAAAATAACAGTGCTTAATGTATTCTATGAATCCTAATTGAAGGAAATGGATAAGGGAAGAACATTGCTAGCTATATGAAGCATGTTCAGGGCATCTTATATAGTGATCTCTGGGTAACGCTTCATTTCCTGAAAGTATAATGCAGTGGAAGTCATACATTTTAAACTACCCAATTAGATTTTATACCAAGAAATACCATTTAGCCTCTGTGGATCCATGAACTCTTTGTCCCACCATGAATTAAATGGCCCTGCAAATCCCCACATACAAGACAGCTTGCATGGATATTCATTTTCCTATTAATTACTTTTCCTGTGCTAATGCAATTAAGAACTGGACCTAATATGTTGGCCTTCTGTTTTAATTACAGCCCTACATCCTATAAAAATAGTAAAGAAAGCCCTTTTGAGCTTCGCTGACTTCATGATCAGAACTTTCTACTCCATAACTTCCATTTTAACTAGTCTGTTCACCACAGGTCTCATTCTAAAATCAGCTACACTTAGGTGAGCTGTGGTTGAAAAGGTTTGCTTCTCATCTAGCCTCCTCTATTCACTGTTTGTCCATGCAGGTTCCTGGAAACCACATGAATAAAACCAGGTCCAAAGAAGTATTATACTTCTTTACATGAAATGACTGCTTCAGCATGCTGCCCATCCATTTCTGATGATTATTTAATTGCATTGCTGAATGTTATATAAAAATCTTCCAAAACTGAAAAGTAGACTGGGAATCCAATATGGTTACACTTTTTTTAATTTTTTAATATTTATTTATTACTTCAAGTTACATCTCCATCACAGCCCTCTCCCTCTACACCTCCCAGCCCCACCCCCCCCTACCCTCTCACTCTTCCCCCAGAATGCATAATTCCTTTTTTTTCAGTCCAACAAATGGTTCTTTCTCTTATAACAATAAATACAGTACAAAACAACTGAAATAAATAGGCCACAATTCCGAAGTAGACACATATTCCCATCCCTAACCCAGATGCTATCTACAATTGATAACCATTTGCAAATAAAAATTTGCTTTTCTCCAAAGGAATCTCACTGGGGAACCAACCTGCTCTTAAGTCTACTGCCAAGCAATAGATAGCCAACAGAAAATGAACTCAAAGGCATCTTTGGAAGTTCCTTGTCTCATAATGTTGTGTCAGGGCCTTTCCTTATTTTATTTATTTATTTTCTCTTTTTACCTTTTGCACATGTATTATGTCTTCCAGATTAGGGTTTTTATGGGGTCCCTGAGTGCGTGAACCAGTGGCTCACTGCATCTATATCTGTTACATGTGCCTCTTCATGGGCTCTTTTCTTTCTGTTTTTTTTTTTTTTTTGTCTTATGCTGGTCTGTTAGTTTTTGTTTTACCATATCATATTATATATTATGTTTTACCATATCATATTATATTATTTTTATTATTCCTTAAAAGTCTGTTTAATTTCCAATAAAAGACAGAAATGAGAAGGATCAGGGTAGTAGGGGAGG
This sequence comes from Lophiomys imhausi, assembly GCA_907164525.1. Lineage (NCBI taxonomy): Eukaryota > Metazoa > Chordata > Mammalia > Rodentia > Muridae > Lophiomys > Lophiomys imhausi. The sequence continues at coordinate 1,918,821 of CAJQZJ010033798.1, forward strand.
TGGGGAGGAACTGGGAAGAGTAGAGAAAGGGCAAACTATAATCAGGATCTAGTATTTGGGGAAAAACCCTATTTTCAATAAAAGAAAAAATATATTAAATAGCTTTAAGAAACTTGAAGGATAAAATAAACAGGATTGCTTTAGTTAAGTTAAAACTTAATAAATTAGAATAAAAGCTTGATGTAAACATTAAATATCATCTAATAGTGATTAATTAAGAGTTATATACCACAACATAGGCAGACTTTGGAAACGTACTATGTCAAAAAAGCCAGCCATAAAATAACATATATTTTTTTAGTCCACTAATATGAAATGTCCAGAATAAACACATAGAGGAAAGGCAATTTTTGTTGTCTCTGGGGCCCTGAGAGAGATTCAAGGGATGGGAGGAATGGAAAATCACTGCTGAGAGATAGAAGTATTCTTTGGGGATACTCAACTTTGCAAAATTTGTTGTAGCAAATAGTCATCCAATTCTGCATATGAAAAATACACTAAAGGCTACTGAGTGATTTATGTTAATTGATTAGTTGAATGGTATGTGAGGGATATGTCAATAAAGCTATTATATAAAAATTCACAGTACTCAATTCTCCAGGAAATGAAGAAAAGTACCTGTATGGTAGCAGACACAGTCATGGTCAAAGTCTTTTTTTTTTTTTAAGTTTCTTATACTTGCTGGGGTTCTGTATTTCTATGACTTGTATTTCTGCTTTAAACAAGAAGTGAACATCTTGTGTATTTTATGGATCTTACTCGGGAAAGGGAAAGGGGAAGCTGAGAGTGGAAGCAATTATCTAAACCATCGGAGCAAATTCTTCCTTTCTCTTTTGAGAGGAACGTTGATCTGATCACAAAGTAGTAGAGCTCCCCAGTGTCTTCTCTAAACACGAGTCATCTGGGCAGATTGACCAATTTTGATTAACCAACAAAGAACTGCTCACCTCTCTCGCTGCTTCCGTAGGCTCCTAAATACCAATTTGTTTCTAGGTCCTCAGGCTCAGGGTACTATTATTGACAACACACTCTAGTATGTGCTGTGTAGACTTGCCTGTCTTCTGTCTATATTTATGACAGGAGTTTGCAACTCAACACACAACTGGAATACATCTAAAGCACTTCCAATGCCTGGTGTCCTACTTGTGGAGGATACTAATGTCTAGAAACTACCAAACATGGAGCTAAAGAGATGGCTCAGCTGGTAAAGTATTTGCCATGTAAGCATGACAAGCTAAGTTCAAACCTCATGTGAAAAATAAAGACAGGCCAAACAATGCACATCTATAATGCCAGCACTGAGGAGATGGAGGAAAACAGCACTCTGGAAGTCACTGATCAGCCAGAGTAGTCTGCCTGGGAAACTCCAAGCCAGTGAGAGAATGTATCTCAAAAAAAAAAGAAAAAGGTGACTAGTGACTATCACCTGAGCAAGGAAGTCTGAGGTGGCTTTCAGTCTCCACTCTCACAAATGCACATGTACCTCCTGTCATATGAACACACACACACAGGAAAGTACTAAACACAATGAAAGTACCCATAAGCAGAGTAAGGAGCTGTGTTCACTCACCCAGTCACCAATTCCACCTAAGCTGCAGATTTGTCTTGTCTGCCTTGATAAATTCTACATATGTCATTGGTTTCACTAATGGTTCAGGAAGCCAGCTCACAGAAACAGTGAACTTAAAGTTCTGTAAAACTAAAAATGAAGGCCTTTGCTTCAGTGCCACTAAGCGAGCCCACAATTTCACAGTGCTCTCAGCTCATCCCCAGGCACATCATGTGTAAATTCATTGGGTGAGTAAAATCCAACACGAGATTTGAAAAGTGAGTGAGCATTCAGATTAGAGGTAAAAATAAATGAACAAGTAAATGCAGTTCTAAGAAAAGCGCTTCATGGTTTGAACATAAGATTCAGTGAAAGTTCTACATCTAAAATTAGACCTTTACAACCACTGGCTCTCAGGGAGAAGAGACACATTATGTCAAAGCCAGTACATGTCAAGTGGACTGCTCTCATCTGTCTTTTCTTACTTAGCAAGAAGGGATGCCAACCATGAGCCTCAACAAAGTCACTTGTCAGGTGATGCTGGCAGCAAATGTCAGAAAACAGTGACCTTTGTTTTATCTGTCACTGACACCTGATCCCAGTGTTTTTGTTTCTTCACCACAGGAAGAAAAAGTCAGCTTAGTGGAAGGGGGACTGTCAGAGGAGTGATGAGGAAAAGACACATCCTGAAAATGATAGATGAAAACTCTCCATTCAGAGCACTGGAGACAAGATCTTATTATCATTCAACTATGAGTCAGAGAACAGCCACCAACAGGGGAACAGAACAAAAGTCTGTGACATCCCCTCCAGAGGAGACTGTATACAGAAGGGTGTGCTGCTAAACGGAAGACTGTCTCTTCATCTCCACATCCTGAAAGCTGTGCATAAGAAGGTTCTAGGCAGAAAGGGAATGAAAGTTTTGATTGTCATTATGTGGAGTTAAAATTTTTGGCATTCCCTATGGTGTTGAGCAGTATGGGAAATAGTGATTTCTATCCCATTGCAGTGTGGCAATATAGGAAAGTGGATGAACTGGAACCAGTCCCCAACTTAAGGACATGGCTTCATAAAGGAACAAAAGCAACACACATTTGGGAGGAACCACACTTAAAATGTTCTTTTGGCAGGCTGTGCACTCTGCTTTTCTCTGGTCATTCTGTGCAGCAACAGAGAGCCAGCTGGCCACATACTCAAGGGGAAAACAAGACTCTAGAGTGACAAGCGTCACTAACCAAGGGTGCTGTGCAGGTTAAGTATAGTAAATGCACATTTATATTTGAGAGCTTACATTTACAAAGGATTTATGTCCATGAGGGTGTTTCCAGGTAGGTTTAACTAAAGAGGGTAGTTGCACTCTAAATGTCATGGTATCCTCCCATGGGTTGTGGTCTCAGACTGAAGGAAAAGAAGAAAAACAAGAAGAGCATCACACTCATCTATTCTGGTCCTGACTTCGGATGCTGTGACCAGCTGCCTCACACTGTAGCCTCCTTGATTTCCCCACCATGATACAATGTATCCCTTTGAACTGTGAGCCCAAATAACCCCTTCAACTTCCTTTTGACACATATCTTAGCCAATGACATTTTCATTCAATTACATCATGTACTTTGACCACACTCAATCTGTTGCCCTCTCTCATACAAAATAAACTAGATTCCACTTTTGAATCACACACACACACACACACACACACACACACACACACACTCACTCACACTATTATGTTATTCCAGGTAAAGGCTGAATTTTATTTCTAAATATCTATATTTCCTCAAAGCTGTTAATTAAGTGTCTACGTTAATTCTCGAAAATGGGGGAGAAAATGAAATATAACACTCTACAAACCAGACTGATCACTATTAACACTTAGATATTTGACTTTTCCATTTTATTGCCATCATTTTTTCCAAGACTGATTACATTATTTATTTTTCTGTTGTTGTGATAGAATACGCTGACAAAAAGCAATTTAGAGGAGAAAAGGATTTATTTTGGCTTAAAGTTTCAAAGGGAATACAATCCATCATGGGAGGGAAGGCACGGGTGCAGGAACCTGAGGCCGGCCTGGCAGTGATTGCATTTCATCCACACACAAGGACCAGAGAAAGAGAGAACAGGAAGTGCGGCAAGGCTATAAAACCTTAAAGCCCACCCCCATTGACACACTTCCTCCAAGGCTGCACTTCCTCCAATCAATACCACTACTGGGTACCAAATGTTCGAATACGTGAATGTATGGGAGACAATTTTAATTCAAACCACAACACTAATAATAGTGTATATTTTGGGTTTTGTTTTAGACAACTTTTCCTGAATATAAAAGCAATATATCTACATACATGTAGACTCTCCTTTCAAAAGGAAATTTTAGCTCAGACTCTTCCCTATGATAGGGTACACTTTAAACCCTGTAGTAGAACACTCTGAGCACAGAAGGGCCTTTTAAAATGTCGGGGAAAATGTGTAGCTCCTTCCTTTTCATGGTTTATTTGTTCTTTTCAGAATGCTTTCTGATGTGGTGTACAGAGTGTATGGTGTTTCTCCTGGACATGTATGATGTTATCCTGTAGAATGATGCTTATACCACTGACCCCTGCAGACCCAGGCTGATTATGGAACAACACACAATAGTCAAGATAATGTTCATCTGATGTTTATCAGCATATATATATATATATATATATATTACTATAATTAACTAGTTGAAAGAAATCTGTTCAGGTTGGTACCCACTGGTCAGAACCCAGAAAGAGGCCAGTGATTTATAGTTACTAATTAACTATCCAGTGGATCTGGAGGCTACCAAAAACCCTGTCCTTCAAAGAATCATTCCTTTCCTAAGAGTCAAACAGTTCCTCCATCCCCCACTCTGATGTACTTGCCATCAGAATTATCTCTGCACCTCCCAAAAATACAGTCCTTGCAATTTACCCTTGTAAAATGTAACTGTCTATATTAGTAATTTTTCCCATTGCCATGACAAAATACATGACAGACAACAACTTAAAAGATGAAGGATTTACTTTTATTGCACTATGAGAGAGCTCCACCCATCAGAGCCGGGAAGGCACAGTAAAGGGAGAATGAAGCCAAGCTTACATATGATCACATTAGGAAGGCGTGGAAATGAATTCTAGAGTTCAGTTGGCTCTCTCCTTTGACCTCCATCTTTCGGTCTAGGCCTTCAGCCCATAAAGTAGCCCCACTCACTTCAGGTAGGTCTTCCCTCTTCAGTTAAGCCTCTCTAGAAACACTTGCACAAAACTGTCGAGAAGTGCATCTCTTAGGGGACCGGGGACTCTAAATGTAGTTGAGTTGATAATGAAGATTAACTATCAAGCTATCCTTGTGTAGAGAGATAACAACCACTAACAAATCAGATCTTGACCAAGCTCTGCCTAAGCATCCTCTCAAAGCAATAGTAAAATCCAGTCTACAGCTGTAACTCCTTGACCAGTCAACTCTTCTTCTGTGCAACAGAAAGGGTGAAATCCAAGTTCACTAAGAATCTTTATATAAATTCTGTCAGCAAAACTTCCTAATTTAGATAGCTATGCCAGGAAAACCAAAAGCAGTGCTGAGGAAGCAGACAGGAAGGTGAGTAAGTGTTCAGGGGAAATGAAGAGGAAGGAAGCCCAGGAGGCTGAGACATCCTTAGGAGTGAACGATTGGCATCAGGGCTCCTTCTCAATGAAACATACCACACATCTCATCATGTTCCTAAGCTGATCTTAATTCCCAAACAAGAACCTCAAATTGCTCATCTCCACACAAAAATGTTCTTACAACTTGTTTTCTAGAACTGACGAGAGTCATGACCTCAGCAACACTCATAAATGGAGGTTACACAGTCCTTCCTCCATGTTTCATGAACACAGGGTAAGGTAAGGTAGGGTTCTTCCTAAACATTAAAGTATCACAAAATAAAAATGAGTGAAGAAGATGCTGATAAATAGTAGGCTTTCTGTTCCAACAAAGGAAGTTTTTTTTTCCTTTTCTATAAAAAAAAAAAAATCTCTATAAGGAAAGAACAAAGGTGAAACTATTTTTTAGAAGAATAAATCAACTGCTTCTCTTTTGAACTATTATTATTTGGGGAGAAAGGTACTATTATAATTCAAATGAGTTTCTATACTTCTGTATAACCGCCTTTCTATATCCATGAATGAATCAATATTCAATGGACAAATATAGCAAAAATTAATCCTACAGACCTTAAATGGGGCCCACTCTCTCTTTTAGCTTTGAATAGCTTCAGTGCAACAAGGTGTGATCTAGTCATGAAACTGACCATGTTCCTAAATTGAAAGTTTCCTTTCACCAAGTTCCTCTTCCTAGTATCAGGCTTCCTACCGTGATTCATTACAGTCCCACAGGCCAGAGTTCTCCCAAACTAGACAAGCTGAAATGTAAAATCACCCAGTGAAAATCAAAAGTCTAAAATAAATTGAGATGATTCATTCTGAGGCCCTTGGGACAGACTTCCTGACACTCAGAAGCAATAAATGACCCTGACATGACACCTTAATTTGTGAGCTCAGAGAGATCTGGTCAGCCCCATGCTGTGAGACTTCATGATGCAAAGGCTATAAGGAGGGGGAATGTGGCCATGTCGCCATGAAAGTTCTACACATCAGTTCCTCCTTTGTTTTTTTTGAGATAACTAGTGTGACAGTATTCTTTGAAAATTACCAAAGCAGATTCCTGAGAATGATAGAATCAGTAACTCATTGTTCCAGGGATAAGTATAGAGAACGTCACCGATTTCTTGAGAAGTGGAGTTTAAGGAATGGATCAAGGAATGTCTGACCATACAAGCTGAGCTGTGAGATCCGTCATGACCAGTGAAAAATAAACATCTGCCACCCCACTTGAAGGGTGAGCCTTGTCAGTCACCCCAGAAGTGCCAACAAAACTGAGACTATTTTATGTATATAACATTCATTTCTGGGTCAGGGCTCATGATGGTCTGTTCTCAGTGACCAATGTCTTATTTAAGTCTTTGATGTACCATCTTGCAACAATGCACCCTTGGTCAGGTGATGATACTACTCATAATATGCATAAAATAGTCTGAGTTTTGTTGGCACTGCTGGGGGACTGAGAAGGCTCAAATTCCACAGCACGATTTAAATGATAATGATTTAAATAGTATGATACAGAGATGAACCAATCATCTGAAGATAACAATGCTAAGAAATCAAAATCACCTTTTGTGTTTGCTAAGTATAGCCACATTATACCAGGATCCAGAACATGAGTTGAACTTGTCAACACTTGCAACAGTATAGCTAACATCTACATTGCTTTTACAATGCCAGGAGTGACTACAAAGTACTAAAGAGTACATTTATTTTTTTTCCTTTATTTTTTATTTCTTCAAGTTACATCTCAATCACAGTCCCCTCCCTATTCCCCTTCTTATTAAGTCATGTAACTTGAACCAACTCCATCATACTTCAACTAGATTCTGGTGCTGGGTTAAAGGTCAAGAGTCTTGTCTTTAGAGGCAGTTAAAGCCCTTTTCCTTGTAACGACCTTAATATAACTCTCCTGTAGCATGATCCTCACCTCCCTTATAGTGTCTGGAAGGTGAAAAGAACATGCCCATTTGAAGCTTCTCCCCTTTCTAGAAACACGGCTAGTAACTGAGACCTGAGGCTCTGCCTACACATGTGGAGCCTGCTTCCTTACCCAAGCAGTTGTCTTCCCTGGAACGTGATAATCATTGGATGAATATATTTAAATGGATATAAATGAATATTAATTATCTCATTGATCTTCCAGCACATATCTAAGTACATGAACTTTTGGACCATTATTTGGTTTTATAGGGAATTTTGATATCTTTGGGCTTGCTAATTTCACATTAGTTTTTTTTGAAAAGTGAAGCTGTCTATCAAACTCTATTTACATGGAGTAGCATATAAATAAATCATACTACAGGAAAAAAATAGTGTCCTGTGGATAGGTTTGTGATAGTGGCATTTTGTTTGAGGATTTTTAAATTCTTAAAACATTGATACTTTGATTGTTAAACACTTTAAAGAGCTTCTTTCAATAATATTGAACAAAGCTTTTCAAAAAATATTTTTGAGTATTTTGGAGGGCAATGGAGACAGGAGAGATCAATCAGAAGTTAAGAGTACTTCCAGAGAACTGGAGTTCAGAATCCAGCAACCATGTCCAGAGGCTCATGACTGCCTGTGACTCCAGCTCCGGGGAATCCACTGGCCTCTGTGGGCACCTACATATACATGTGCATATACATGCAAAGACAGGCATACATTAATGCATAAATCTTTAAAAAATAAACATGGCTAGCATTTTAGTTGACAAGCAGAGGCTTAAACAACACCTGAATACCAAGGCTCTATTGGTCTCCCATGATAGGCACAGTTCTTCTCCCATTTGTTTAAATCCGGGTCTATGTTTTATTGTTTAATTACAACAACACCGTCATGTTTATAGACTATGCCTTCTCAGCACAGAGCCAATTCTGAGCATGGAAAGAACTGGTGAGTCTGTTTGCTGGATGCAGAGCCAGCTAATGAGCAGCAATTGTGAGCGGAAGCTTTTCTATGAAGACACACAACACTGTTTAGTGGAAAAGCCTATGTGCCATAGAGTGAGACTGGTGGTCCCTTGTCAATGCAGAGACTTCAAGTAAACCTAATAGTTGGCGTTGTCATCATTTAAGATAAGCTCAAGAGCCAGAATCACTATTTGGTCTCTGTGAAAGGAAACAGCAGTTGAGTACAAGAAAGCATGACATCATCAGCTGTACTTGAATATGAAAATGCTATCATTTTGCTTTTCTGGAGGTAATGTTAGGCACAATTCTCTAAAGGATCACAATAGAATTATCTAGTCTAATTATATTATAAATCATAATATTTTCCATTATTAGTAATAGAATAATAACAGAGCAATAGGATTCATTGCACTGGCCTATGTGGGGAATGGGTAGTTCAGCAACATCTATCTGCATGTTGGAAAAGAGGATCTAGCTGGCTGATGCTCAGTCTAGGAAGTAAAATGTGGAGTAGGTAGGGAGAGCCTTGCTAGTAAAGACACTACAATACCTCAGGCAACCCCCATGTGTCCATCTGAACTGACAAAGTGCCAGGTTGAAGAGCCTTGTTTTAGTGGAACAAAGATGTTTACAGAAACACCCCTGAATATTGGTAACATAGAAACTTAAACAATTCCCCCTCCTGGTGGTTACTACCTACAACACCCAAGGAAGCACTTAAACTCTTTGTGGACTAGGACAAAGCATAAAAATTGAGATTGTGGGTCATGTAGAATCTGGTATAATCCTATGCTGCTATATAACACCTCTCCCAGTGAGAATCAAAATGCTCTTCAACATTATCATTCCTAGAGCACAAGGACCTGGGAGACAGAGGGGGAACCCCCTCCCCATCCCACAGGTAAGAAAACAGGAGCTGGAGAAACAACATTTCCTAAAGGTTGTTCTGTGAATCAAATTCAGAGTTCAAGAAACCAAGAGTCAAGATGTTGGGGCAGATTCTAGAAGAATCCAAAATCATGAAGAAGGTTTGCGGCAGTGTGCCATTTGAAAGAATTTTTCTATTATCTGAGTCCCTGGTATCAATATAAAAGGCTCTTCTATGTTGTACAGAATCTCCAAGATCCCCTACACTTCTTCCCTACAATCCAAAGAGCCCACATCTGACAAATCCAATTCCTAGAATGATTCTGCTGACGTTTAAACTCCTGGGGATTTAATGGAGACAGACACAAGCTGGTGTGTTCTATAGCATAGCCACCACAGTGAGAAAAAAAAAAGGGGGGCCACAATCTGCCCTTATCTTCTGTCAGTCTGTCACCTGTGTGGAGCCCCATCTGATCAATCATCTTCGTATGCATTATGTAAAAAACAGGCATGAAATGTCAGCCTCTGCATCTAACTGATTTCATGAACTTTATGGGAAAGCGACTAGTGGTCCCTGCTGCTCCCCTTACACCCAGCATAAATTGGTATTGCTGTCATTTCACCATAGAAATCTTGATAGGGATAGTTTTGATGACCCAGTAACACTCTCAAAGGAAATGTGATTCGGGCTGACTCCTGGTGGATCACCACTCTCTGGACTTGGTGATATGTACCCAGGACTTTCTGTTGGTCCTCCATCACTTGTATTTACTCACAAGGTGAGAGCATTCTCCAAAAAACATGGAGATGAACATTTCTGTGCTTTGATCCCAGAAAATAAAAAGAGAACCCTAGTAGAAAGAAGAGAGATATATCCTCAGTTAGTGTCAAATAAAGCAAAGGGATTACTCTCTCCGGGCAATTCCTGGGCTACTTGGCAACATACCATTGTCCATCTTCAGGAAGAGAATGATGGAATACTAACATAATAAGGGACTTCGTCATTAAATTTGGCATCCTGTTGGGCTATGAATCCCCCTTAGGATATATCTCATAGCAAGGTACCCATTTCCGTGAAGAATTTCAGTTAAGGGCCAGGACTTCTTTACAGTTGCTGAGATGCCCCAGCCATTCACCATGGCAGTGTTGTGAAGAAATCCCTACATTTCTTAAAGGGACTCTGTTCACACTTCTTAAAGGAAAATCACATTAAAGCTACCCGCGAGTCCCTGCAGGAGTAATGAGTCTTCACATTTTCTTCTTGAAGGACAGGGTTTGTTTTATTTTTTTTTAACCTAGTACAAGGAGAAAAGAATGCCTCTACTCCTAAGTTATGATCTGTCCTGTTCTGCGCACATAGGAAAACTACTCCAGAATATTCTATGGATACCTCTTGCCAAGAACCTGAGTTAGGCTAGCAGGTAGCCCCCATCACTACAGCCTGTAACTTCAACTCCAGAGAAGCTCGTCTCTGGTCTCCTCAGGCACCTACATGCACGGGCACAAACCCTCATATATAGTCACCCATACAAAATCAAAGTTAAAAATTATTTTTTAAAGCTATGTGTGGAGGTGGAGAGGCAGATCAACAGTTAGGAGCACCTGCTGGTCTTGCTAAGGACCCAGATTCAGTTCCCAGCACCCACCCTGTGGCTAGCAACCATACATAACTCCAGTTACAGGGGATCCCATGTCTCTCATGACCTCCACGGGCTCTTACATACACACAGTGCATATACACACCCTCAGGCATACATACAAACCCCTAAAATAAAATAAACAAATATTTTAAGGCTATGATTGTAATTACAAGTGCAATATGAAACTCAAGACAGAAAATTCTAAATTTTCTGTCTGTTTTGTGCTTTTTCTTTTTCTTTACTTTGGGAAGCTTCCACCTTTGTTTTTAATGCGAAATCTTGCTATGTAGCTAATGCTGGTATCAAATTCTTGGCTCAGCCTCAGCTCTCCTCCTGAATGTCAGAGTGGCAAGTACATATCACCAGACCTGGTTAAAAATCTCGTACTTCTAGTTGCTTCAAAAAATCCATGTAACATTATTGGCAATAAGTAATGACCAATAAGTCCATATATTAAATGAAGTGAATGGCAAATTAAACCCCCAATGACATTTGAAATCAAAGTTTATTTTTAGTAGAACATAGTAGTGCTTACGTGCGAACCCAGCCTTCGGGAGCCTGAGACGAGAAAATTGCTGTGAACGAATTCAAGGTTAGTCTACACTACATAATGAGTTCAATCCCAGGCTAGGTAGAGAGTTAAACCCCATCTCTAAACAAACAAACAAACAAACAAACAAACAAACAAACAAATAAATAAATAAAGACTGCTGGGGAATTTTCCATGATCCCCTTAAACAAAGCTCCTTTCGCAGTCTGTGAAGAAACTGTGTCTCTCCAAGAAGGGTTTAGGGATGGATACCAGGCCCCCACACTGCCTTGTGTTTTCCCTCCTTGTTTATTTGAGGGAAAAAAAAAACCCAACAAGCGATCCATTCAGGTTAAAAAGACAGCATTGAGGAGTGTCGCTGTGATGGTTGTACAGCAGCTTGCTCTGGCACTCTGCTGAATAATCTAGGGCCTCCTTTAAAGGAGCTTTTCAATTTTAATTAAAAAAAAAAAGAAAGAAACAGGCCCCGGAAGACAACACATCTCATCCAGCAAAGATCATGTGAGGCTTGTTCTCTGTAATTTCGCCCATCATGCTGCTGGTTGTTGCTTTTTCCACAGTTCTTAAATGGTGTCTAAATTGACCAGTTCTGTTGCCAAGGCAACGGACAGGACAATGCTAATAGAAGTATTTAGGACACACTGTGAAAAGCTTGGAACTAAAATTGTTTGACACGAAAGGCACCGTGTCCACATCCAGGCGACTCTGTTAAAGGCTAGAGTGAGCAGGAGATGGTCCCATGCCCTCCCTGACTCTCTCCTCTTTAAAATCTCTTCTAGAAAATAGATTTTGTCCTAAGAGTCTTGACAGCTTTTCCTATCAGGATCACTTGGGTTTTTAGCTAAAAGTAAAGGGGAAAAAAGCTTTATTCTGTGGCTTCCAAGCATCTGGAATAGATTTGATGTCCAGGCAAATGAGTCAATCTCTCTCTCTCTCTCTCTCTCTCTCTCTCTTTCTCTCTCTCAACAAAGTCCTTTCCTCTCATGAGTAAATTGCAAATATTCTTGTGAATTTTCTAAGACTCTTAATTAAAATCCACTTGATTTAAGTGGCTTCTCCCATTTTGCTCTCATGAACCATAAATTACGGGGGAGGTCAAAGAGTGAATGGCAATTTGACATGGAAGGGCTGATTTATTGCTTCAAACGGAGTTTTATACCAGATGTGGCAGGAGCCATAAATTAAATGCTAAATGTTATGTAGTATTATGCTTTCAGGAATATAAATTGTCTAAAATGCTATGCAGGTGGAATGATAAAATATGAATCTACTCTCCTGGCAATTTAAAAAGACGCTTTAAAGCTGTCAGCAGGAAAATAAGCAGAAAAACAATCGAGTGAGGCTTTTCAGATGCCTCTGACAGCACATATAGATTGCGCTGACTTATAGAATAACCCTTTCCTGCAATATTCGGTGGCGGTGTGTGGTGGCTTGGATGGAAAGAACAGATAAAGAATTCTTTCATCTGGAAACCATAGAAAATAGAAAGGGGAGAAAAACATCCCAGAGCTCTGCCCAATGACACCGAGACGTGCATTCAAATCGTCCTTTCTCAACCACTCCTCTACAGAAGACCCTGATGTGATTTATCAGCTCTCATTTGGAAGCCAGTCTGTACAGAACGAAACTTGACTGACTGCACCTCGCAGCTGCTGTGGCTGTAATTACTGCATTGAAAAAAAAAAAAAAGATACAAAATAGGACTCATTTCAGGTAGACGAAAACCCAGAGCTGGCAATGACAGCAGTACAAAAATTCACTAGGGGGCAGAAGCTGTAAGTGGAAGAATTCCTCCTGGAGTGTAAGAGTACTGGCTCCTGTAGTTGAAAGGTGATGACAATGGCAGTGGCTGACAGCTAAAGCTGAGATTGCAGTTCTGGGAAGAGCTGTGAAAAGGATAGCTGGAGAGACTCCTCTGTACCTTTTCCTATTCCTCCCCTGATGGGGTGATATTATGCATTCTAAGTGTTAATTAACCTGCTCCCAGAAGCCTGCTTGCTGTACTTCAAGTAACGCTGTGTTGCCTTGCTTTCTAATCATTGTCTCTGATTGGCTTTAATAAAATGTCAAGGCCTGTGTTTGAGTAGAAAGTTCTGGGGCAGAGAGGAGCTTGGGTAGAAGAGAAAAAGCCAAAGAGAAGGAAGAAGGAGACACACAATGGGGTAGATAAAAGATCATGCCATATGACCTGGAACATCAGTATAGCATGGAGAAAAACAGCCCAGGAGACATATGTATATTATATGGGATAGAATTATAAGCTAACTTAGATGGGCTAAGATTGCTCAATTCAGGATAAGGCTTGTCAGGTGTCTCTGTGTGCTAATTTACAATGGTGGGTTAAGGATTAACACCACCAACCCATTAACTATAATTTAAATACAGGTAAATAATTTAAATATTTTTTACACTCCCCATCCCCACCCCCTGCCCTAGCTCTCTTCTCCTGGGATGGCTAATACTGATTCTGTACCTGACAGGATGTAGGACATTTAGGACACCTAGGACACCAACCATTGTGAGGGAGATTTTAGAGTTTAGAGTTTAGACTGGATTCATTGAGAATGAATGACCAATTCTAACTTTGGGTTGCACCGTTCTATGGGCTGAGCGAGCATAGCACCAACACCCATCTCTCTTTGTTTTCTGACTCTGGGACTGAGGTGATACGCTGTCTCATTCTCTTGCCACCATGACACCATGCTATGATGAACTGAACCCTCAGTCAACCAAAACAAACCCTCCTTCCTTAAATGACTGTCATCAGATGCATCTGTCACAGGGACAAAAAGGGCAACTGATCCCACCCCCTCCGTGGAGCCCAGACACCATCCTGTTCATCCCTCCTGTAACAAAGACATTACCCTTTACCCTGTGTCTACCAGATTTCAAAAGCACCTCCCTGGCCGTATGCACCCAAACACCCGTGAGGAAGGTCGGTAGACAAACCCCCTGGCATCCATGTGGAAGATCAGCTCCATTGATAGAAATTCCGTGTGGCTCCCATGTAAATGTTCTCACACTACCTTGTGAGGCAGCTATGTAAGTGGAGGAACAAAATATATCTGTTTTCCTCAAGTCCTTGGAATGTTCTTCATAAGCCTCACTGGCCATGTTTGTTGCATGTGTACATTGCTGGGTGCTGACCCTTGAGAGACATGGGTCAGCTATGAGCCACACTAGAGGAGCAATGCTCCCTAGACTGAGTGTATGTATATGTGTACTGAAGAACTCTCTGATGAACATGTATGACTCTGAAAAAGGTTACCAGATTTGCCACATTAAGAGAACCCAGTCAAATCTGAATTTCAGATACACAACAGTTTCTTTATGTAACTATGCCCAAATGCAATCCTGGGGATGCACTTACATTAAGCAAGAAGATTTTGGTTTGGTTTTATTTTTGTATAAAGCATTTACTTTTTTAAAATAAAGTATTCATTGTTTCTCAAATAGACATTCAGTCAGGGTATTCTGTATTTCTCTTGCCAATTCTAGGTTTCAGGCAATAATAGTTAATATAAGGAGATCACTCATTTAAAATAACAATGGTTGTCAGCTTCTCAACAAACAAAGCTTCCATCCATGACCACCATAGAACCACCATCCTTGTGCCAGGCTTCAGTTCCACAGATAACAGCAATTCTAGCAACCCCCACCAACACACACACACACACACACACACACACACACACACACACACACACACA
>CAJQZJ010033798.1:1933687-1988727 GCA_907164525.1 Lophiomys imhausi
ACACACACACACACACACACACACACACACACACACACACACACACAGATCAAGACAGCAGGATTTCAGCTTAGCTAAAGCCTGGAGAAACAGTGATGAAATTAACATATTCTTCAAATATTCCAGAGGCAAAAATGGAAAACTACTTAAAACATAAGATTTCTCTTGGTGGTCATCAAGCCCTCCCTCTCTGGAATAGTGTAGCAATAAATGAGCAAACACAAAAGACAGCACTGGGCAGGGCAGGAGATAACAGCAGCCTTCCCCAGTCTGTGCCCTGGTGCCTCTCAGCATCCCTGCAAAGGTTATTGCTCTGAATGCCTTTCTCTTCACTGTGCCCAAATACAGGACAAGGGTGGAGGGATGGTAGAGAGTACTTCTGCACCTTAAGAAGCAGAGAACAAGGCCTGGAGAGGTAAGCATTCTACTTTGCTTTCTGTTGCTGAGGTAAACGCCATGACTAAAATGAGCTTTGAGGAGGAAAGGCTTTATGTGGCTTACAAGTTTATGGTCCATCCCACTCAAGGTAGGAAGCTAGAGACAAGACCTAACGCAGAGAGAGAGACCACACAGGGGTGCTGCTTACTGGCTTGCTCCCCACAGCTTGCCCAGCCTGCTTTCTTATCCCATCCAGGACCTCCTTAACCCACAGTGGGCTAAGCCTTCCCATTCAAATCATTAATCAAGAAGACGCCTCACAGATTTGCCCACCAGACAATCTGATATTGAGATTCCCTCTTCCCTAACTAGGTGTGTATCAAGTTGACAAAAATTAACCAGCACAGCTAGGGATAGATTACACTGACAGACCCTTTTCTGGTGACCTGCTTCCTGCAGCTAGACCTCACCCTCTGAAGTTTCCAAAGCCTCCCCAAACAGCACCACCCTCTGGAGCCCAAGTGTTCAAACACATGAGTCTAATGGGCATGGGCATATTCCATGCAAATATAGTAGGTATTATGACATGCTATGTTTGGCTGGTGACCTTCTTTTGAATCTGAGACTAAAAGAAATGGAACTATCTTATTCTGTATAAATATACTGTCTCACCAACACCCAAAAAGAAGCCCTACAAAGGCAGAGGAATTTCTGCCAAAGAATTTCACAAAACCTTTTCATATATGTTAATAAGAAGTGGGGGGGGCTAATTTCCACTTGCAGACATGTAACTTCACTCTTCAAAATATTTAACATAGTCCTTCCAAGAGACCCAGAAATTCTACTCACATATACATACATATATATATATTTTTTTTTTAATTAAAGCATAGCAGGGCTTGTGGTGATGCCCGTGATTGTAGCACTTACAGGCAGGAGGATTGTCACGAGTCTGGGACCTCCCAGGACTATATAGAACCAGTCTCTATCTAAAATAAATAAATATTGTTTAAGAACTGAAGAAAGAAAATGATAGATACCAGATGACCTTGTTCTGTATTTTTGTGTGTTCTTAGAGCTCAAATCCAGGGTCTCAACGTATACTAGGTAAGCATTCTACCACCGAGCAGTGTTCCTAGCTCTGACTGTATATATTTTTATACTACCATTCAAAAGGTAGAAACAATCTAGATGACAAATACAATTAAATGTGGTATATTCATACAACATAATGTTATTTAGTCACACAAAGGAATGAAGGTCTGATATATGCCACAACATGGATACACCTTGAAAATATTAAGTAAAGTAAAACTAGCCAGACATGAGAGGATGCATATTTTATGGTTCCCCTCACATGAGGATTCTGGCATTGGAAGGCTTGTAGATAGAGAGCTTGCCAGGACTTGGGAGAATGATGATGCAAGAAGCTCCCTGTTTATTGGTACCTTGTGTCCTGCCTAGATGATGGGAAGATTCTAGAAGAAGATGGTAATGATAGTTAAAACATGGACAATAACAACCTTTCTTGACATCTTTTTTGGAAAAGAAATTATTTCCCTAACATCTAAAACCCTTCCTTTTTCTCACACCGGATGTCACACCCACACCTGACTGCCACCACAGTGATATGGCCTCCTTATTGACAAACACAGAAAGAGACAAGGTGTCTGGTGCAAGTAGAGAGACATTGTAGAGCCTACCTCCTCCCACAGCCCACACCTACTGAAGAATCTGAAGGACAGGCCCCCAAGGCTGCTTTTCTTCTGGGAGCTTCAGAACGCTGTGGGAGGGGAGTGTGTGTGAGCTCTTCTGTCTGTGACTCCTGAAACCCTTGACCATGACAGCATCTCATGCTCCTGATTACATGTGCTAAGCTCCATTCTCCATGGTGATCCATCACAGGGAGGCTAATGTCACTTTCTGACAAACTGTGCTCCAAGCCTGCTTTTTCTCAAAGTACTTATTAAGAAGAATGGTGAGTTTTTCCTTCCTTCCTTCCTTTCAGAATTGCTGTTTCTGCATTGCTTCTGGCCTCTGAATTACCTCTCCTAAGAGGACATACTAAATCCTTCTGAATAGAATTAGTGCTCATGATCCATCTTTTCTGTGAAAGTGATCATTTTGTGAAGATTTCTGATAAATTCAATTACAAAGAGATGACAAGAGAGTGGAGATTTTTCTCATTTCTTTTTTCCGGATCCATGTTTTTTCTTGGGTATGTTTAACTGTTAGGTACAAAAGAAGTATTTTCCATATTTTCCTATATCTCAAGCGGTTTTTCTATCTTCCCATCCTGTCTTTTTCTCCCTCTGAGATTTGATCCTTAAATCTTTTTTCTATGTTTACCTATTACTTAAATCACATAAATTACATCTCCATTACAGTCCCCTCTCTCCAGCCCTCCCAGTCCCGCCCTCCCACCCACTCCCATCTATCCTACTCCTCCGGAGTGTGTTTCCCCTACATATCAGTCCCCCTCAGTTCAACTGTCATATGAGTGTTAAGAGCTTCCTCTTGCACTGGGGGCCTATATGGCAACTCCATTAGGGCAAAGTGTCCCACTAACAGGGAACAAGGTCTATGTTCCTGTTCCTTTTGGTGTGTTGGTTGTAGGATAGTTATCCTGAACTACATGGCTAAAATCCAATTATAAGTGAATAGATGTCATGATCTGCCTACCTCTGCCTCCCAAGTGCTGGGATTAAAGGCATGTGCCCACCATGCCCAGCAAAAATGTGTAGCCCAGGCTGGCCTCGAACTCGTGATCCTCCTGCCTCTGCCTCCTTCAGCAAATCCTACCAGTATGTGCCACTACAACTGGCAATTGTTAAATCTTAATGGTTGCTAAGTGAAAAGTTTGGCATCTAATACCTTCTTCCATGCTGAATAGGGTGTTGACCCTACCTACCAGGGACCAAGGGTCTCAGCCAAAGTTAAGCAAGCAAAGGGGGGCATTAGAAGCTGGAGTGTGGAGAGCAGAGGGCCATCATTTGAAAGCCTGAAAAAGAGTATTCCTTGAGACATGAAATCACATAAATCATAACGCAAGCACTATTATCATGAGTAACATTAGCACCAAAAATAGCAGGGCCTCCTCATCATTGTGTGCCTGCTAGCCATTACTTCAGTGAATCATTAATGCTTAAGGCAAAATTTTCCCTAACTAATTGTGAGTCTGTAAATCTTTGCAGGCTGAAAACACATGGGCCCAGTTGTCTATTTCCACAATACTGACACCAGTTCTGCTTGTGTTCTTGTTGGACCAGAAAGAGCCATCCAGTCTTGTCAGATAGTGTTCATCATCTTAACATTTGAACTTAGGACTGAGCAAAGAGAACATGTCAACAGCTACATCCCAATTAATGAGAAGGAATCCAAGGGTCGAGTGTGTATAACCTTGCTGGTGTCAAGAAATAAAGGATGTGTGATGTTTCGGCCTTTTACTACTAATTGTCATAAACTGTTTAGGGTAATTAAGAAATGCAAATTAATGGTTATGCAAGCTGGTCATTCAGTTAGGTACTATGACAGACTATTATAGTTACTTTCTAAGCTAATCAGAAATAAACCGGCAAGAGACAAGCAACATCTGCTTACCCTAATATAAGAGATAGATAGGGCCTCTTCAAAAACCTCAAGAGAGCCGGGCGGTGGTGGCGCACGCCTTTAATCCCAGCACTCGGGAGGCAGAGGCAGGCAGATCTCTGTGAGTTCGAGGCCAGCCTGGTCTACAAAGCGAGTCCAGGACAGCCAAGGATACACAGAGAAACCCTGTCTTGAAAAAACAAAACAAAACAAAAGAAAAAAAACCTCAAGAGATCTGCAGAATATGGCATTCAAAGATGTTTTCGTAACTTTAGATTTTTATATATCAAGACATATCAACTCCTGACAGCACCCCCTATTCTCCTCCAAGTAGAAGATGAGCATCGAAGAATCTCCAGTGGGAGATGATTGAATTAGTCGCAAGCCTATCTCTTGGTAGGAAAAGCCCCTTGCCCCAACTGTAGACAGAATGCTGTCCAAAAAGGACAAAACCTGGAAGCAGGTAAGTCGACAGCCTAGCTCTGCCAAGACAGGGTAGGTAAGTCCTTCATAACCCCTGCTCTACAATCAATGTCTGTCAGAGAAACGGGGCCAAATGACTGAAGATCGATGCTGTAATGTATGGAGAGAAAATGGGAACTGTCCAGGCAGCCACAGGTATGTCATTTCTTAGTTTGGGAAGCTGAAGGCCCTGTACTTCCTATAAAATCAGATATATTTATCCCTCTCAGGTCTCTGAGGTGGTTGAAGAACAGATAACTAGAGTCTCATAATTTAATTTTGAGTTGTTTAGGAGTCAAGAGAGTGTTATAGATCTAAGAAGATACTTTTAAAATTGTGTTGCAAGTTAGTATGAATGTTGAGTCAGATATAGACCTTTAAACTCATGGAGATGTTTAGATAGTAGAATGTTAAAGTCAAGTACCAAATACATATGGACTGGTCATTGGGTATGTACATTAAGCCATATAACCCTCATAACTGTGGCCTAATTACCTCTGTTGTACTGTATTGTATTTATTATTATAAGAGAAAGAGCCATTTGTTGGACTGAAAGGGGAAACTGTAGGGGGAAATAAGATATACCTTAAACTTAAAAGAAAAAAAAAAGGGAAGAGGATGGGGGGTTGAGGGTGGGAGGGTGGGACTGGAGGGGGAATAGGGAGGGGACTGCGATTGAGATGTAACTTGAAGAAATAAAAAATGAAGGAAAATAAATTAAAAAAAAGAAATGAAAAAAAATAAATAAAGGATGGTTGCTGCAGTTCTTGGTTGGTCTAGAAATGGCACTTTTGATTGGAAAGTACTTTAGGTATGCCCATGATTTGCAGGTGAAAGTAGCCTTGTTGCTAGGATGAATTTTTCTTTTACTAACTTCTTCAGTTCTGAAGATACAGGGTGAGATGTTAGCACACACTAGAAAACACATATTGCCTCTGACAGCACTTGGGTGAAGTCTAATTACCATCATGCTCTCAGAAGCTGCCTGTCTTTTGCACCAAATTAAGAAAAGACTTGGGTTTAGTTTCACATCCTGGGTTGTCATGGGGAAAGAACATGCAGGCCCTTAAGACTTTTGAATTATGGACTTGATAGTCTTTTTTTTTAAATATGTCCTCCCAGCTGTCATGAGTCATGAAGTCTCTTAATATACTTTTTATCTATTTCAGGGAAGAGTGTCTTATGGACCATGTTAGTCACATCCTGCTGAATGGCCCATTTCTTTTCAGTTTCTGTATAAGATGAGCTTACACATAATTTTGGAAAAGAGGTTTCAGAGCCATGTCTGTAGCCTCAAACTATTACTGCAAGCTGCTACAGTCTGTAAGTATTCTGGCTATCTTAGGTAGACTATTTTCTTTGCAGGGGCGGGGGGTGGCATTCAAGACAGGGTTTCTCTGTGTAACAGAACTGGCTGTCCTGAAACTCATTTTGTAGGCCAGGCTGGCCTCAAACTCACAGAGATCTGCCTGCCTCTGTCTCCCGAGTGCTGGGCTTAAAGGTGTGCACCACCACACCTGGCTTATCCTCTTTTATTAATCAGAACTTTTCAAGACTAAGAGCAACAGCAAGAAAAACCTTTTTACTGGGGAGGCGATTTGAGCGTTCCCATCAATATTCAATTCTACACAAGTTTTTTTTTTTTTTTTTTTTTTAGAAAGAGGCTCTAGGGCACCAATTAAGGTAGAGAAAAAGTCTCCACATTGCAAAGTTAACACTTTCTTTCCTGCCACAGTTAAGAATCACCAGAGGTGCCTGGTGGTCACTTGAGTGGGGTTTCTCTTGAAGCCCTGTAGCACCTCCATATCTCAAGGACAGTCACCTCTGGGGTCAGAGAAGGTTCATCCCCATTCAAAGTATGAGATAGATATTGCTTCCACTTTACCCTCTTCCCAGTGGGGCAAAGCTCTGGCCTTGTAAGGTCTGTTGCAGACAGTCCCTTCTTCAGTTCCCTGAGAGTCCCACAACAGTTACATATGTTTGCCCTGAAAAATCTCCCTTCAACCAGGCCTCTCTACAGAGGCAACAAGTTGTTATGTGATGAAGAAATGTATCTTTCTGGGATAAGCCCTCCAAAATGTAAGCAGTGAAGGGATAGGGCCCACTGCTCCACACTGCCACTCTCCCTAGACTAGGGAGTTTCCCCAGACTT
Source organism: Lophiomys imhausi (assembly GCA_907164525.1). NCBI lineage: Eukaryota > Metazoa > Chordata > Mammalia > Rodentia > Muridae > Lophiomys > Lophiomys imhausi. Next base: position 1,940,268 of record CAJQZJ010033798.1, read on the forward strand.
GGATCTTGACTCAGCTAACCCAGGATCCATGGCTTTGACACTAAACATGTGTTCATAGGCCATGGTCAGTTATATCTGGCTTCAGAACAAAACTGTTTTCTGTTTAGAGCTGAGAATTGTATTTCTATGCTGACATCTAAACCTGAATAAAGTATCCAGTTGGGTAAACAGTAGGACAATGAGGGGAATTAAACAGTGAATATATGTACTGCATTTTTGTGTAAACATTCAATACAACTTCCTACCAATTCTTTTCTGTGGGGAAATCTAGTTATATTAAGGCAGGATAGAAAGGGCAGTAATATTGAGAAACCCAATAAGAAAGAGAAGCCCCTCACCTAGGCACAATTGCCAGCAGCTGAGGAAGAATTTCAGTGCAGTCAGCATCTAGTCAATGTCCTTCCTTCCTTCCTCCACCATAAACCCATCACTTTCTAGAAAGTTCTCCAGAAATCCCATTTAGGGGAAAGGAGATGCCCTAAATGCCTTGTATGGCCATGGTAGTTTCTGCTTTCACCTCATTCAGATTATAATTCTATCTAAAAAGATTCCAGACCCACCTCATGTATCTCTTTTATCAAGAGAGAAAGAAAGGCTAAAAATAGTTTCTTAGTAACCTTGTGAGATGCAAGTCCCTGAGAAATGGCTAATGCTAAGACAGTTAATGGCTTGCGCTCCCACAAGGACTCCATACCCAGACTTGGGTATATCTTACTTCCCCAGCTTTTCCTTGGAAGCACCTAACTCTATTTAAGTGTGTCTTACCTTCCTCTGAGTAGCTCTCCTTTTCTTAACCCTATTGCTTCAGCCTATGTTAGCTTTGATAAAATCACCAATTCTGCTTTGCTGTAAGCTAGCTAGTCCTGAAATGCTTTTGAGTATCTAAGCAGCAAAAAAAAAAGTGATTAATCCAACTGATGAAAACATCAGGTAAGTGGGATCTAGAGAAGTGGGGAAATCTTAAGTATTGGCCTCAGAGGCTCTCTGCCCTCATACTTAGCATCTTGGTTGGTGGGAAGTGGTTCTCTGTTTAACCTCCAAAGGATTCACCCAGTAGTCACAAGAATGTCAGGTCACACACAGAGGTGACAATAAATGGCTACTAAGGGTGCTAAAGATGGCCTGAGATAATATGGCTCTGTACTAGTGACATTCCAAACTCTCCACAAATGCTGGAGTCCTAATCAACCTGTGGCCAGGCAGGTGTGCCTTCTTTCTAAGAAGTGTCACCCACACAAGTGTGGGAGCATGCAAAGTGTACTGTATCATCTCTTTCATGGGGCATTTGTGTCTTAATGTTTCATTCCAAAGAAGGAATACTTAGTACAGATTTGGTAAACATTGTAAGTTATCCCACAAGACAGGTCAAAAAGCACAGGGAACCCTGTATTGAAACACGTCCATTGGCACCCATAGCTAATTTCTTCTCAGTTCAGTTTTGTGTACAAAAAATTTCCTCTACACAGCAAAAAAATGCTAAGACACACTTACATTCCTTCTTCTCACCCTCTATACCTATAACACACTTCCAAGTACAATGACCTGTTATCATAGCTCCTCCCCAGCCTGGTGAAATTTTTTTAAATATTTATTTATTACTTCAGGTTACATCTCCATCACAGTGCCCTTTTTCCACCCCTCCCAGTCCCGCACTCCCACCCTCTACCCCCTATCCCTTCCATCCCACTCCTCTGGAGTGGAGAGTCCCTACGTAACAGTCCCCCACGCCAGTTCAGCAGTCATATGAGGGCCAAGAGCCTCCTCTTACATTGGGAGCCTAAAAGTCAGTACCACCAGTGCAAAGTGTTTCATTGATAGGAAACAAAGTCTATGTTATTGTTCCCTTTGGTGCATTGGCTGTAGTAATGTTATCCTGTACTATATGGCTAAAATCTGACTATAAGTGAATAGATGCTATGTGCATCCTTCTGAGTCTGGGTTAGCTCATTCAGGGTGAGCTTTTCTAGTTCCATCCATTTGGCTGCAAATTACATAATTTCATTGTTTCTGATAGCTGAGTAGTATTCCATTGTGTAGATGTACCACAGTTTTTTAATCCATTCTTTGGTTGAGGGACATCTGGGTTGTTTCCAGTTTCTAGCTATTACAAATAAGGCTGCTATGAACATAGATGAGAAAACTTCCTTATGATTCCCTGAGGAGTCATTTGGGTGTATATACCCAGAAGTGGTATGGCTGGGTCCCAAGGCAGAGCTATTCCAAGTTTTCTAAGATATCGCCATACTGACCTCCATAGTGGTTGCACAAGCCTGCGCTACCACCAGCAATGGAGGAGGGTTCCCCTTTATCCACACCCTCGCCAGTATGTGCTGCATATGAGCTTTTGATCTTAGCCATTCTGACAGGTGTGAGATGGAATCTCAGAGTTGTCTTGAGTTTCTTTTCTCTGATGATTAAGGATCCTGAGCATGTCTTCAAGTGTCTCTCAGCCATTAGGGATTCCTCCTTTGTGAATTCTCTGTTTAGCTCTGTTCCCCATTTTTTGATTGTACTAAACAACTCCTGAAGATCTTAAGGAGTGTGGGCAACCAGCTGTGCAGCCATAGCTTGCCATAGCTTCACAGTTCACTCTAACATTGTGGCTGCTGTTGCCACCATAACCTTTAGTTCTGATGGTTTTCAGACCACTTGACATTTTGGGAAAAATGAAGGGGGGGTGAGGGAAGAGAGGGGAGGGGAAGGAGCAAGAAAAAAGTGAGAGAGCCCTTAGACTTTTAGGGACTTTGACTCAAGCCAATCCAGGTTCCAGACATATACACACACACATTTGTCTAATCTAGTAGCGGAAGGTATCTAAAAAATTGACCACACACACACACACACACACACACACACACCTTAAATGTTATATATAATTATAGCAAGCTGTGTGTTTATAATGTAAAAATGTGTCATGAGAATTCTAGTTGAAGAGGATGAACACACACTTAAGTCTTCTTCCAGCCATGTATTACTTAAGCAATAATAAAGAGAATAAACAAGAAGAAAATAGGAACAAAGTTCTGAGCATAAAGTAGAAGGGTAAAACATTCCTCATTCACTAGATCTAAGAAAATCTGATTTGTAGTCTCTGAATCACTGTGGCTATCACAGACCTCCCAATAACCAGGAACACTTATGTGATGCCAGTCATTAACGTTCATCCCCTTGGTGATACGCAGTCTATCATTACAACTTCATGTTGTACTCTAAAGACCTAGTCTAAACTAGTAGGAAGAATAGATGAAAACTAATCAAATCACAGCACAAGATTTTTAAAGCAAAAGGGCATCAGTGCCACCAGACAACTCTAGAAAAAGGAACAATAAGTCTGAAATAGGACCGCTGGGAATCCGTTTAATGGTTCTGCTTCTCTCTCCCCACCCCTCCCCCTCACCTACCAGAAACCAGGAGACAGGTTCTCTGGAAAGATGGAGCAGTGGTCCTCTAACTTCACAGCTAAGGAATGGAGTGAATGGCTGTAATAAGAGAACTCCATCATGTTTTGCACTGTATCTCTCTGAACTCTGGTACCCGTGCCTGTGTGATCTATCAGTCAATTGTCTGTTACTGTAATTTAAAAAAATGCCACCGATTCAACTTATAGAAAAAAAAAGAGCTTACTGGGGTTTACGGTTTGCAGTTTAAGAGGGATAAAAGTCTATCTTGGTGCAGAAGAATGGCAGCCACAGCAGCCAGCGGCTCTGTGAGGTGTCACATCCTCATCTGCAAGCATCAAGAGAAAGACTGAATTAGAAGTAGGTGAGTGAGCTTTTTTCACCTGATAGCCTTCCCCAGTGGCACACTTCCTCCAGCAAGGCTGTTGGGCCCAAAGAGCACCACAACTGGGGACTGAGTGTTCAAATGCCTGAGACTATGGAGGATATTTCCCATTCACTTCACCACAAATGTATAGGTTGGAAGGGGATCCTTTCAAAACTCTTAGTATCCAAAAAGGAATTTTTTGTCTAATCTAGTAGCGGAAGGTATCTAAAAAATTGACCAGAAAAACAATTCTACTCAAAAGGCTATGATCCATGGGCCCCACCTGTGTGCATAAGCTAACCATGGTCTTGTATTTTTCCTCCAAGTACAAACAGTGATGATCCCCAGGTGTTTGAGGACAGCTTCTAAGATGAAAATCAAAAAAGGGCAGCCTCTCCCCCAAAGAAAAGTGGAAAATGAATTTGGTAAGTAAAGAGATTTTGCTCTGAGAGACAACTGTAAAGCCTGCAGAAGCTTCTTTGATTGGCAGGATGGACCTCAGGAAATGATTTATCATAGAGATCTTGGGTGAATGATCATGGGAGTGAGGCAATAAGACAGGATGGTGTTCAGGGTTTGTTTTCAAATATTTCTGCAAAACAAATGAGAAACAAGGTGTAGGGTGAGACAATGCAAGTAAAAAAACTCTTCCATGGTCACTGAAGCTGATAGTTTTGATTGAGTGCATGGAATTTCCATGAAGTTCCTTTTCTGGTATTTTCACAAATTCTTATCATAAAATATTTGTAAAAGCTCAAAACCAAAATGATTTCTGAGATTCCTAGCCTGTCCACTTTTTATTAGATACAAAACTTTTTAAATGTGCAGACACATGAAATATCAAATCACTTACATGCCCAGTCTTTTTATAATTTCCTCAGGACTCTACCAGAAGAGAGTCATAATGAAAGGAGCAATCAAGACAGTAATGAACTTTAGATATAGGAATACACTGAAGAAGCAAAGACAAAGGGAAATCTCACAATGAGAAAAGAAATGGGATTTAACCAAATGAAAACATGCCAGCCTATGTTAAAGGATAATTCTTTAGAAGAGAAGAACTGGTCACCTATTAGACATGAAAGAGTGGAGATTTATAAAACGATGAGAGAGGCTTGAGAATAAAATATTTCCAAGTCCAAAAAATATTAAACAAATATATTTTTAAATAATCAAAAAGTACTGAAAACAGCAAATGCTATGCCAAACAGCCAGGATAATCAAAGTGTATTAGATGGCTGAGCTTTGAATAATTTCAACACAGTCACACAGATAATTTTGATGTGTCCAAAATTATGATAAAACCACGTGGCATGGAATGGAGAGATGGCTCAGCAGTTAAGAGTGCAGACTGCGCTTGCAGAGGACCTGAGCTTGTGTAACAGGGTTCACATCAATTGCCTTAACTATCTGTACCTCTAATTCCAGGGAATCTGATGCCCTCTTCTGGCTGACACAGGCTCCTGCACTCATGTGCATATAACAACACACAAACACTTAATTTTAAAAATAAAATTTTAAATATTGTTAAAACAACTTTAAGGAGGATAGAGGGTAGGAAGGATGTCCTATACATAATGGCCCTTGTCCTGCCATATATATAAAAGAAAATTAAATTCTCATCTTCTAAAGCATAAAGATTAAAAATAATGTTTAAAATTAAAGCATGAAAAATCCAATGATTGTTAAGTACAATCATACAAATAAACATGAAAAACTATTTCATCTAGTGAGACAAAAAAAGGTATAGGGGTAAAATGGCTATGTTCCTTGTACTAACAAATACTATAGAAATATATGACTCTTCTAACAAAGTGCATATAACTTTGATTTTTAAAAAATAGGAAACTTGGAGAATTTACTTAGAAAAAATATAAAGTTGTTACTTGGAGATTGAGATTCATACCAAAAGAGTCAACACACACACTGTTGGAGTAATTATCTGAGAGAAATACAAAATATTCAAGCTGGCTTTGATTTTTAAAGCTAAAAATTAAGCAATAGAAGTTCTAATGAGTCCTTCTGGGCACATCTTGACCTGGCCAAGTAAAAATGGATCTGGTCAAGAGACAAGGGTTTTTACCTTATTTCTGTGAAACAATACGGGCTAATTATTACAACAACCACAGGCACTTTTCTTCCCTTTAGGGAGTGCCTTATTATTTCAATTAGGCATATATTCACTAACAGGCCCATAAATATTTCTAATTAGCCTGTTTGCTTCCATTTTATGAGGCTGCTTTCAAATTAGCACCCACATTCTATAGAATTAGAAATAGAAGCTTGGGAGATGGTAATTTCCCTCTCAAGGAAAGAAGCAGGACAATGGATGGCTTGTCCACAAAGAGTATTCATTAGGTTCAAGCCATTTGTAATCCGTGTTATTTGGTGTGATGTACTGTCAAACTTGGATAAAAGGCTAAAAGTGAGGAGCAGTTTCAACCAATTATTTTCAGGTCCAAATGTAAGCGTGATGGAAGGGTGTAGGCAAAGTGCTAGGAGCGAAATAACATAGTGCACTCCACAGGCTTCCTCAGCTGGGATCTCATCCCAGCCTTCCTTATTGAAGGGAAACTATGGGGGCTTCAGCAGGGAGGCTGCCACAATCCAAAAAATGGACCTATAAATCAAGAATTTGAAACTTCCTCAGAGCCTGGAGTCCAAATAAAGTTAGCTTTAGCTAAATTAGCACACACAGGAAATGCACCTCATCACAAAAAGGGCTCCATAAGGAGTGAGCCCCACCACCACCATCACCATAACCACCACCACTACCACCACCACCACCACCACCACCACCATAACCACCACCACTACCACCACCACCACCACCACCACCACCATAACCACCACCACTACCACCACCACCACCAACACCACTATAACCATCATCGTCATAATGATCACCAATCCACGTGTGCAGCACAACTGAGAGGTGTGACTTGCAGAACAGCAAAAACAGGAAATAGAACAGTGACGTCTTGTACCGGATGGAAGTGCTCAACTGTAGCATGTGTCAAAGTAAAAACATAGTGTTGGTGTGCAGTAGATTTGCTCAGAATATAACAACTGCATCTTGCTGAGAGCTAAGTCTGTGTCGGCTACTGTACTCAACAGTCTCTGTGCTTTGTGTTTTAGAATCCCAGAAGTGTTGAGAAAGTGACTAATCAGCCCAATGAGACCCTGAAACTCAGAGAGAGGAGATGATGTCTGCACTGCCCCACGAATAGTTAGCTAACACTGCAACGTGATTTCTCTGCATCCCAAGTCCTTCCTGCCTTTCAATTCTGCCTCTTTTCCTATTGGATAACAGACTACAGGTGATCCTTCCCAAGAACCCTTGAAAAACTAACCATGTTATATTCAGATATATAGAGGAAAGACTTGTGATGCTCAGTTTTCATTGAGATAAATCAAGGTTGGAAGAGGCTGAGCAATGAGTCTAAGTTTCCCTAGCTAAGGATGCCAGGCTAAGGATGCCCATATAAGGCTAAGGCTGCCCTTGCACAGCTAAGAATGCACAATGGATGAAAGCAGAACTAGACTGCCATCCAGACAGGCATTCTGGTTTTGTCTCCTTTCTACTGAGCCCATCACACCATCTATGAAAGATCAGAACCAATGCCTATCCATGACCCAAAGTTCCAAAACAACTTCCTTTTTAGGCTTTAAATGGGTTGATCATATGTAACATTTTAAACAAGTGAAAAAAAAAAAAAACTCTAGGATCTATAAATCTGAGTAACTGACCTGAGACAGTCTGTCCCAGTCAAACTTGATACTTACAATTAATCTATTAAGAGATTAATAGACACTGTGCCCATGGAGTTGCTCTTGACACAGTGGAAAAAAAAGCAATTTATATCTTCCCCGATTACAGATCTATGTAGAAGCAGATAATTCAATTAAAAGCCAATACTTATATTATAGTTAATTGGTCGGTGGTGTTAATCCTTAACCCACCATTATAAATAAGCACACAGACACCTGATAGATTTTAACAAGCCTTTGCCTGAACTGAGCAATCTTAGCCCATCTAAGCTATCTTATAATTCTATATCTGAATAAAGCCTCATTTCATATACATACACCCCTGGGCTGTTTTCTCCATGCTATGCCTATGTCCCAGGCCACGTGGTGTGATCTTCTTTCATCCACCCTATCACGTATCTCCTTCTTCCTGATCCTGGCTTCTTCTCTACCCAAGATCCTCTGTCTGCCCTGGAAGCGCTCTAACCTTTGCCCCACCTACCTTTCTCTCTGCTCAATCACAGGCCTTGACATTTTATTAAAGCCAATCAGAAACAATGATTAGAAAGCAAGGTAACACAGCATTACTTGATGGACACCAAGCAGGCTTCTAGGAGCAGGTTAGTTAACATTTACAATGCATAACATCATCCCTTCAGATCAGCTTCATACCTAATAAGGAAGACCTTTTAGAAGAACTATGCCCCGTGCTCCATAAGCCTTTAAACACTAATGTTTCTCTATTTTCTAGAATAGAGAATAAGTAAGCAATTGTCTGTAGAACATATATTGATTATTTGGGGCCTACTGTAAACAAAAATGTATTGAAATACAGTTGCACCTCTTTGCTTACATATGTCAGTGGCTTCTTTTGAGTAATAATTGCAGTTACCATTCAAGCTGCAAAACCAAAAACTCACTGGTGGGTCCTTTTCAAGAAGTTTGCTTACCTAAGCTTGAGAAGACAAGTTTTATGAGGAACATAAAGTCCTTGGGAAAGCATATGAAGCCCACTGTGATCTGACTCTGAGTCTGATTCCAACACCGTGCCTCACCTTCCAGTATCTGCTGTAGCTTAGATACTCCTTACTCCCCAGCACCTTGAACACCACTAACTGCTCTTTGCACACCCTTCTCCCTTTGATTGAAATATCAAGTTCTTACTACTCCTTCTGATGAGCACCCTTCAAGTTTGCAAATCTTGTGAGACCTCCTCAGAGTATCTGACACCTGAGAAGCACTCTGCTAGTGCTAAATACTACTTCCATTTGAAATAGAATTTTCAGCTAGTCAGTCCACTTCTTCCATTTTCTTTTTATCTTTTCCATGAAATAGCAAAATGTGACATTGTGTCACATGGAAATATTGTACACACAGAGGTTTGGGGAAATTCTGAGGTATTGTACCCACATGATGTTTTAATATTTTAAGTTTTAGCTTTAAGGAGCAAGATCCTCCCCTCCATTATTTGTTCAGCCAGTCCAAACACTGAATGAATGAAGAGATTGTTAGGTGCTGAATCTGGAGTCTGGAGACCCCTGGGGGATCTTGGTCTAAATAGAGCAGAGCTAATCCCAATATCAGCATTAAAGATGTGCCTTGAAATACCAGCAATATTCTTCACAAGTCACACAACATCTCCATCATGCAATCCTTGGATTCATGAATGACTCTTTTACACTCTTGTTTTACACTAATTCCAACTTTTCTTTCTTTATTTGAAGCACTGAATAGAACATTAGTCATGCAGTTTACTGATAGCAGGGAACAAAGAGCATGTGTTAAAAATACACACACCACACGCTTCAAGTGGATCAGTAATTTTAGGCTGCCATTCCTTTCATTGAGCACTCCTCAGGGTTCCTGCCATGTGAATAATAACAGAGTAACTGCCTTGCTTGTTTTCTTACAGATGCATAACCTGAAGCTGGAGACATTTATCAGAATGGGAAGATTCTTCCAAAAAAAAAAAAAAAAAAGGTCATAGAAAAAACATCTGTGAAAATCTGGGTAGAAAGTCCTATTCCCAATTCGAGCTGGTCTTGTGTAGCACACACCCAAAGCTTAACTCTGTATCCGATCACACTGAGGCCTACTAACATAAAGAGATGCACCCAAAGCCACATAAAACTGTCCCCAAGGCCTAACTGTCAAACTGCAGATCAATCCTGGCCAATGCAGGTTTTAGAGTTGATATGGAAAATAACGCCTTCTAACTTCCAGAATTACAGAATACTTTAAAGGAAAATGTGTTTTGTAATATATTTTCAAATCAAGATGAGGAATATAAAATCGTCCAAAGCCAGTAAATTGTGAAGGGAATACCAAGTCAAAGTCTGAAGGCAAAGTTAGGACACAGATGTCTCTTTGGGCACCAAATAAGGCATGGGACCCAACAGCCTGCCCTGGAGATGAAACAGCCCAGGAGAGGAGTTGTCCCTTTGTCTAGGCTGCAAGTGCTGTAAGCAGAAAGGCTCACAACAGTCACAAACTGAAAGAAGGTCTGTCAGTGCAAATACTTTAAAATGTTGCAGTTTTCGCTTAATCTAGCTAGCTCCCAAATAATTGAGACGAGACTATTATATTTACTTAACAGTTTTAAAGCACAGCAACTGAGCAGTATTAATCTATTTAATTCCTTTAAACTAATCTGGCTTCCTCCCAGCCAGAATCCCCAAGATACTTGCATTTTATGGCTTTCTCTGCTCCAACAGTTTTCTCATCATGTCTCCCAGATCTCTCCTTTAGGCTGTGTACTTCCTCTCTCCCCCCACCTCCCATGGCTGGCAGGAAGTCCAGCCCTATTGGCTCCCCTGCTCAGTCATTGGCTGATCAGCTTCTTTATCGATTAATCAGGGAATAATTGAGGAGCACTGTTAATACAACATTGAGGCAGGAGATTTTCAGAATAAAGACTGCAACCAGATAGGGGGGGCACAGAAATCAGCATTTGTGTCTTCACACAGTGCACGATAACATTATGCCTACAAAGGTTAAGAAAAATTTCTTCTAGCATTCACATCAGAGAAGGAAGCTTCCTGCCCTCCCATGTCACAAATGAAGAAAGCAAAATTGTCCTCTGAAAATTCACTGTGGGACATTAATAAAAAACTGAGAAGGAATAAAGCCTTCCTCCAAGAAACAAGTGAAAAACACTATTAAGAAATACAAGACATTAATTGTAAAGAAGGACTTATGAAGGACTTGCCTCCCCTGTCTTGGCAGAGGTAGGCTGCAGAGGTTACCTGCTTCCAAGTTTTGTCCTTTTTGGACAGCGTGCTATCTACAGTTGAAACAAGGGGTTTTTCTTGTCAAGTGACAGGCTTGCCACTAATACAACCATCTCCAATTGGAGATTCTTCAATGCTCATCATCTACATTAATGTCTGTCAGAGAAATGGGGCCAAAAGGCTGAAAGATTGATGCTCTAGTGTATGGAGAGAAATTGAGAACTGTCCAGGCAGCCAGTTGTATGTCATTTCTTAGTTTTGGAAGCTGCTGGCCCTGCACTTCCTGTATAATCAGAAATATTTATCCTTCTCAGGTCTCTGATGTGGTTGAAGACTAGATAGTTATAGTCACAGTTCAATTTTGAGTTGTTTAGGAATTAAGAGGGTGCTCTGGATCTAAGAAGGTGTTTTTAAAATGGTGATGCAAGTTAAGGTGGAAGCTGAGTTTGATATAGAACTTCAAACTCATGGAGATGGTTGCATAGTAGAATGTTAAAGTCAGTTGCCAAATACATATGGACTGGACATTGGGAATGTATGCTAAACCTTATAATTTTCATAATTGTGGCCTAATTATTTTTGTTGTTTTGTTTTGTATTCATTGTTATATGAGAAAGAGTCATTTGTTTGACTGAAAGGAGGAGCTGTTGGGGGGGGAAATATACCTTAAACTTAAAAAAAAAGTAAGTGGATCAGGGGGTTGAGAGGGAAGAGGGTGGGAGGGTGGGACCAGAGGGGGGAGTAGGGAGGGGATTGTGATTGAGATGTAACTTGAAGGAATAAAATAAAATAAATTTAAAAACAAAAAGAAGAAGAAGAAGAAAGAAATAGAAGAAACCTTTTGAATAAACCCAGCCAGGACTGCCAAATCAAATAAATAAAGGAATAAAGAGAGACCAACTTAAATACCTAAGCATCACACATGCAAAGCCAGCTCATGGTCACAGTCCAGTTTTCTTCCCCTGTAGGCAACCTCGTGTCTCAGAGTTAGTCATTCCCATTAGGTCTGCTTGAGTTCCAAGTTCTCCCAGCATGCCTCAGTTTCTACCTGTTACAGGGCATGCCCCAACCCCACAAGCCTTTGCCAATATAACCCTGACATCTTGGGGGCTCTCTCTCTCTCTCTCTCTCTCTCTCCCTCGTTCTGCCCTTCTCTCCCCTCTCTGCCTCCTTCCCCCCCAATTCTGTCTCTGTCCCTCTCCTCTCTCTCTCTCTCTCTCTCTCTCTCTGTATGTGCATGCTGTTTCTCTTTCCCTCAGCTATCCAATATCCGCCTTTATGTAACTTAATTTGACCTGGATTGGATCATTTTGCACAGCGTAGTAATTTTTGAAAATAATTTCCAGCAACAAAAGGACAGGTAATAAGGTATTTTGTGTATTTAATTGAACTGGTTTCATCTTCTGTTTATTTTCCAGCTAAGTCTTTTTATAAATGAATGTCTTTCAAGAATGAGAGTCAGGAAATTATACAAACCATAACAAAGTGTTTGGGATCATCTTATTGATGGGTAGTTGTGAGTCCCTTATCCTCCTCACAAAAGCTACAGCTTAAATCACATTAAAAAAGTACTCCTGAGTGACACACTCTGGGAAAAAAATAGATTAGTGATTCATGAGTGTTGTCTTTCTTTCTCTTTGGTATCTGTTAATTCTATACTGCCATCATATTTTCTTTCTTTCCCTGTATTTTCTGAGTAAATTGAACAAAACTAACGTCACAAACTGGGTTACATCCCATTAAAGAGCCTCTGAAGTCACAGCCTCTGAAGAAACTTAAAAGCTCCTGCAGCATGGTCAAGGGAAGGGCGGGTATTGGGTCTAATGGGATTCTCTCGATGGTGAAAGCTTGGCTACAAGCAGCCATGTGAACAGCAGCTCTTGTGATGAGGAAAAGAGAAGGCTATCTTCAGTTTCTGAGTGAAAAGCTTATAAATCCAAGTTCCCTCCTTCCCCGCCCTGCTCCAGTGCCCTCCTGCTTCCTTCTCTCACACACAAATACAATGCTGCAACACCAAGCCACAGAGTTGCCTGATGTCTATTCAGTTGAGGGTATCCTAATATGTGAAACTGCATTTTTTAAAACATGTTAGGCACATTGTGTTTGCCATTACTTACAGACGACAGGAAGACTGTGGACGGTAACTACACAATTTTTATATGATTTCTACATCCAGGACTGCACCTACCTCTCAAGTAAATTTGACCTATCAAAAGTTTAAGGATTTTCTAATATGTGAACACTTGTTTAGCATGCACACAAGACCCTGTGTTTGGTCCCCAGCTCTGAAAAAACAAACTTAACTGAAGTCAGAAAGTTATAATGACCTTTCCTAGGGATATGTGAACAAATGTCTACTCACCAGAGATAAGGAACCAAGAACAGAACAAAAACGTAATTCCACTCAAGTCCAGCTTAGTGAACCAGTGAGTTTATTAAGGTTTACTTTCAGGAGTGTGACTCAACGGCAGTGATGTCACTAAAACACCCATACCATCATGTGTGATGACTCATGAACGATGCATCTTGGAGCTCCCTGAACAACTTGAAGTCAGCTTGGCTGGCTTGAGAGCCACTTGTCACTGGCAGTTTTATCACTTGTACAACCTTGGAGAAGAACTTCTTGAATTTTGCAAGATTCAGAAACTTCCTGAAACCTGTAGGTTGTTTACATCCTGAGCACTGGAAACATCATATACTTTTTGAAACCTAAGGAACCTAAGTGAAACTTATTTTGTAATAATAATTATGCTCACTATCTTACAATAGTGAACAATACAAGGAATTGATTTCAAACACTAACAGGCTAGATCTCTGCCTCAAAACAGAAAGAGAGAAATAGCCAGTAAGGAGGTAGACAAGGGTCATGGGTATCTCTTAATCAATAACTAAATGTGCAGCCATAAAGAAAAGGCCTCTGCAACTGTGTTGGGAGATCTACTAGCTTCTATCCAGGCAACTGGACAATTCCACTACCCTTCCCTCTGCAATTTACCCAAACTTGTTCTGAGATGCATGCTATGGTCTCAATTCTGTATTCATCAGCCATGTCCAAAACCCCTTCACAGGATGACTCTAGGAGGACTCTGATGACTGGCAGCTTGGACTAGTTCGTTTGACAACTATGTCTTGGCCACGTCACTCATCCCAGAGCTCTAAGATGCACTACAAACTCAGAGACCAGTGAAGTGCTTCCCAGTTCTTGAGATGCAAGGTGTCAACTAGAGAAAATTCCACATAGTGCAAAACAAAGCTTGTTATTTAGCTTTGAGAAGATTTAGGGTTTCAGGAGCCAGAACTGGAGGGTAACATTTGTCATCTCCAGGTATCAGGCTGCTCATGGAGGCCAGACACCATACTATGGACAGCTGCTGGTGGAGCCACTGTGTTTCACCGGGAACAGGAGCACCATGGGTCTCAATACCCACATCTCTCTGGACATACTGGCTGTACTGCCATACAGTCATGCAGCATTAGAGGACAAGTGGCCTGGTGAGATACTAGCTCAGCAGATGAGACAATGGAAGTTGCAAAACAGAGCCAAAGTGAGCAGCTGCTCATTGGACATCAGAGTCCTATAGAGCTCCATCCAGGGATCTGCTGACAGTTCAACCCGAAGCCTATCCTTGGAATGGAAATAGAAAAGCAAGCAATCCAAAGATAGTTGTTTAATGTTACTATGGAAATATTTTCTTACTAAATTAATACACTGTCCTAGTTAACATAAACTGTCAACTTGGCATAGCCTAGAGTCACCTAGATTGACTTGAAAAAGCCTTGTTTGAGGAACTACCTAGATCAGGTTAGATTGTATCTGTGTCTGTAGGGGACTTTCTTGATTATTATTTGTGTAGGTGCCCCTCCCACCATGGGCAGCACTAAACCAAGGTAGGTTGCCCTGAGCTATAAAAAAATGACAGCTAAACATGAGCCAATAAGCAAGACAGAGAGAGAACCAGTCAGCAGTGTTCTTCCATGGCCTGTCTCCAGATTCCTAACTTGAATTCCTATGCTGAGTTCATGCAGTGATGAGTGTAAACTGGATTTGTTAGCCAAATAAACCCTTTTCTCCCCACATTGCTTTTAGTTAGGATGTTTTATCAAAGCAACAAAAAATAACTAGAACAGACATGGAAACATTATTGAATAAGAAAAATATTTCACATCAGATAGGTATGATGAAAAGTCACATACATATTATTTCAAGCTTTCTATGGACCTAACATAACTTTTAGGTGGATTTTAAAAATAGAGATCACTATCAGGTGCTTTGCATATACAAGCTGCTTAAACATCGGTTGTACACCTAACATCTGAACAACTGAATTGTCATGAAAGTCTAAGACACTTAAATATTGCTTGGATAATAGCTTAGTTATGTTTTCCAAAAATCATCACTATATGAGCCTAACATTTTATTTAGTTATTTCAGATGGAGTTTAATCCTCCAGTGTAACCGAACTTTTAAATTATTATTTAACACTTATTTATTTATTACTAAATTCACTTATGACAAACACCAACAATTTCTTAACTATTAATCCTATAAATTCCTACAACCCCTTTAACCTATCCACTAAACCTATTGATAATTATAACAACTATTTTCATAACCTTTTAGAATGATACAGTCTCTGGGGCAGGTCCTCAGTCGTCAGGAACACAGTATTTGTTGTAGATTCTTTAACGCACTTAGCAGTCCTTTTTCTGGATCTCTCAGATGTAGGTTCGTCAGGGTAGTTGGTTATTGCAGTCTCACCTTAAATAAGGCTTCATGCTTTCTTCTCTGTGGGAGACCCCAGCCGTCTGCAGGCCAACTTCTTTTGAATCAGGAACTCAGCTGCTCTGCCTCAGTCCTTAAAGCCAGGCACCGTTTCCTTTAGGCCACTGTTTGGACAGATCAAACCCCTCTAGGCAAAAGCTGAGCCACAGGGTCCAGTCCTTGGCCTTTTGGTGTCTTGCTCAGGCTTTCTTTGCTCACCGGCTTCTTTCTGCTTCAGGGAGAGAGCTGGCCATCAATGGCCAGCCCTTTTTTCAGCAGGACTCTTGGAGCTCTCTAGCATCAGGGGCCTCTCCTCTTCTCGGCTCCACGCACTGTCCTCAGATAGGAGGAACTCTGTTTCAGCTTAATTTGGGCTCCGCCCACTTAGCAGCTGAAAACAATGTCAGGCCAGATACTTTGTTTCTTCAATTCTATTGAGTCTTTCCTGTTTTCCTGACTTCAAACTTGTTTTTCAGTCTATTGAGTCTTTCCTGTTTTTGCTGACTTCATGCTGATAATGCTCTTCAGGCCCCGAATTAAGAGACAGTATCAGAAACTCCTATATATTTTCTAAATCTAATTTATCTAACTCCTACACTCCAGTCTCCATATTTTCTGAAGTAACAGACATGTGACAGTGTATACCAAAGAAGACTTGAAGGCTTAGGCATCATTTTGACATACTGGTACTGTAGCCACTTGTATGGCTATAATTCATATATTACCCACAAGCTATGCCACTTTTCTCCCTTAGATCTATAGTTTTCTAACCATACTTTACAGTTCCTTCCACACTTAGAGATACCTACAACTTACATTTGTATCCTTATGCAGAGACTTTTTTATAATTTATTTCTTCAAGTTACATTTCAATCACAATCCCCTCCCTACTCCCCCCTCCTATCCCACCCTTCCACCCTCTCCCCCCTCAACCTCCCATCCACTAACTTTTTTTTTAGTTTAAGGTATATCTTTTTCCCCCCAACAGCTCCCCCTTTCAGTCCAACAAATGGTTCTTTCTCTTATAACAATAAATACAATACAAAACAACAGAAATAAACAGGCCACAATTATGAGAGTTATATGGCTTAGCTTACATTTCCAATGTCCAGTCCATATGTATTTGGCACCTGACTTTAACATTCTACTATCTAACCATCTCCATGAGTTTAAAGTTCTATATCTAACTCAGCTTTCATACTAACTTGCATCACAATTTTAAAAACATCTTCTTAGATCCAGAACACCCTCTTGATTCCTAAACAACTCAAAATTTAGTTAAGAGACTCTAGCTATCTACTCTTCAACCACCTCAGAGACCTGAGAGGGATAAATATATCTGATTATATAGGAAGTGCAGGCCCCACAGCTTCCAAAACTAAGAAATGACATACCAGTGGCTGCCTGGACAGTTCCCATTTTCTCTCCATACATTACAGCATCAATCTTGAGCCGTTTGGCCCCATTTCTCTTACAGACATTGATTGTAGAGCAGGAATTATGAAGGACTTGCCTGCCCTGTCTTGGCAGAGCTAGGCTGTCAACTTATCTGCTTCCAAGTTTTGTCCTTTTTGGACAGCATTCTGTCTATAGTTGAAGCAAGGGGTTTTTCTTGCCAAGAGATAGGCTTGCCACTAATTCAACCATCTCACACTGGAGATTCTTCAATGCTCATCTTCTACTTGGAGTAGAATAGGGGGTGCTGTCAGGAGCTGACATGTCTCGATATCAAAAAATCTTAAGTTAAGAAAACATCTTTGAATGCCATATTCTGCAGATGTCTTGAGGCTTTTGAAGACGCCCTATCTATCTCTTATATTTAGATAAGCAAATGTTGCTTTGTCTCTTAGCAACTTGATTTCTGATTATCTTAGAAAATAACTGTGGTAGACAGTCATAGTAACTAACAAAATGACATGCTTGCATGACTATTAGTTTTCATTTCTTAATTATCCTAAACAGTTTATGATGGTTGGTAGCAAAAGGCCAAAACTTCACATTTCATTTTTAAGCATTAGTAGGTACAATACCTTTAAGAAGCATTACCTTTAATTTTGTATCAATATACAAAGATCAATACCAATGTGGCCAAATATAATCTTAATTTTGTAATAAAATACAAAGATCAATACCTATATAGCCCAATACAATCTTAATTTTGAATCAATATACAAGGGTCAATACCATTGTGGCCAAATATAATCTTAATTTTGTATCAATATACAAAGATCAATACCAATGTAGTCCAATACAATCTTAATTTTGCATTAATATACAATGATCATTACCAATTTAGCCAAATATAATATTGATTTTGTATTAATATACAAAGGTATAAGGGTATATTCAATAATCTGTCCTTTTTTCTTGATCTTTCCTATACTATGTCTATGTCCCATTTTTTTTCAAGTCTGTTCATTCCTACATAGGAGAGAAAGAAGGATACAGAAAAGAAAAAGAGAGAAGTCTCTGGGTCTAACCTCCAAAACCCATTTAACAAGCCCATTTAACAGCTTGTAGTCTCTTCCCCTAAATGACAAAATTTTCTATTATCCATCAAATGACCAAAGCAGGGGTGGGGGGGAACACCCTCCCCACCTTCTGGAGATCTGGGGATGGGACATCGATGCAGAGACTTTTGTAACTTAAAATTCCTGCCTCATGGAGATCCATTTGCCCAAGAATTCTCTTTTAATTTGTTTCTTTGTTTGTTAATCTTTTGTCAACTTTTTTAAAAAAATAGTCTTAATGTTAGGTAAGAGTACAAAATTGTACAAATAGTTATGGTCCGAGCCACTTATGAGTGCATCACTGAAGAACATCCTCATCTCCTGACACTGTTTTTCCTACAAAAACAGTATAGCATAGCATTCTACATAACCGAAGCACACTCATACTCAACACATTAGCCCAGCACATCTCAAACTGGAGCACAGTCACTCTCAAGAAGCTACCCCAACGCATCTGTCATTTAACCCTCAGACTCAACCCAAGTTTGGCTACTTATTTATGTCCTTTCTAAAAGAAGAGATCCTTTCTGGATCACAGAATGTACTTGGCTGTGACGTTCTTAGACTCCTTCTGTCAGTCTGGGATTTTCTCTGTCTTTCTTTGACTTTGATTCTTGAGCATTTTAAGGTAGAATGTTCTTTAGATGGGATTTGTTGATGTATCATTACCATTTAACTCAGAACATATGCTGAAGTCAGTATGTCACAGAAGTGACTCTGTGATTTTTTTCTTTACTATTCACTGTTCCTTGACTATAATTTTAACATTCCATCACTCTTGATGTTCATTTATTTAATTGACCACTGAAGGTCTTATTTATCTGATTGGTTTCCCTGTGGATGTTGTTCTTACTCATGTAACTGTTGAGTCTACATGCAGTGCTTACTTGAGACTGTTTACTTAGTTGCTCCTCCTTATCCCCCTTTTTGTTTCTTCATTTAATTGTGTTATGTGACTTTACAGCTGATTGTACTACATGAGTTGCAACTTGTTAATATCAAATTCTGGTATTTTTTTATAGATGTTCTATTTTGACTGTTTCAGACTTACATAAAATTTTGTGCATGCTATTTTCCAAATGCTAGCATTTCACTAAATATACCTCGTCCTATGTCCTACATCTCGCCCTCTCTTTCTACACAAATACAAATATAGTATACTTAAATTTTCATCTGTATTATATTTGAAGTATAAACATGGTTCTTTATTCCTATTTATTTTTATTTTATAACAGTGAGGAAATATCTTACATAACCATAGTATAATGATCAAAATAGAAAATTTACATTTTCAATGTCTTAAAAAGACAGAGAAAGGTTCTCTTTTTATTTTGGGGAACATACTTAACATATATTAAAAAATGAAACAAGGAATATTCACATGGACTAAATCAGGAAAATCACCCCAAGCAGTGATGACTTTACTCTCTTTGGTCTAATCTGGTCTCTTCTATTTCAAATGAATACCAAGTTTTAGTATATAGATATAAAGGAAGCCTTATAGCACATTGTTGTCAGGATGATACAAAGCTAAACATACCTAGGAAGAAAGAATCTCAGTTGAAGCCTGTGGGCCTATCTGCAGGGCATTTTCTTGGTTGTTGACAAATATGAGAGGGCCCAACCTCATGCTGTCTACTTAACAAACTGAAATCATCTGCTTTGACAGGAAAGGCTGAAATTTCTCTCTCAAATACTAAAATGAATAATCGTGAAGCCAAAGAAAAACTGTAAACAAAGTGAACCACTAATTACAGAAAAGAACCACTAGTTCAGAAAAGCCAAAATACTATGACTCAAAATGATAGATAAGACAAGGAAAAAACAAAAAACAAAACACCAAGTATTTCTTAGGAAAAAAAAATAGAGGAAGGTAACATCTTAGCTTAAAGAAGTCCCATTTTAAGAGATATTCATAATATTAATGAGCAGCATTGAAGAAAGAGAATTAAAATATTAAACTTAAACAAAGGTTAAAGAGGAATTGTTTGGAATGAGAAAGTGACTTTCACCATAGGGCTAATGGAACGTCAGAAAAGACAATGCAATAGCAGAGCTCATATTTCAACTGCTGTTCAAACAAACTTGTCAACTATTTACATATTACAAGCATTTCATGTTAACTAAAACTGAAAGAGAAAATGTCTAAGGTAAAAGAAGACATGAATCTGCATTATTAATATGCACATTCATAGAATCATAAAAAGGACTTGATAAAACTAGTCTGGAAAAAATCAAAATTTAAATTCACACTAGCTAACACTATTAAAATTTCATTATGGATTGCAGAATGGGTCACTTCTCCCTGAGGGCTTGTTGGCAGTTATTGGTTGCTGGGAAAGGGTTGTCCCTCTCTTCAGTAGGATAGCCATGTACCAGTTGCCCATGCACCAGTAAGTAAATACGCCCTCACTCATGCAAACAACCATAATTAAACTCAGTCACACACACAAAAAACAGAACTTGCTGGGAAGAAGAACAATTTCAGCAGGAGGAGGGGGGATGAGTGAGGGTAAGACTGGGGTACAAATCACCATAATTTATTATTATTCATGGGTATGAAATTGTCAATGAATGTTCAAAACTACTGAAATTTAATTTTTCAAAAAACACACCCTCAGGCCCTCTGGAATTAATCATTTCAAGAACAAGAGAATTTGGATAGTATATTACTCAGATTCAACAAAGCAAGGCAAGAATTAAGGGACATTTATAAGAAAGTTGGGAAAAGAAAGCATTAGTTAATGATTTTATATTCGGTTCTGTCATCTTATAATCACAAAACCCATGGAACTGGCATTTCAATATCCGATAACTCAAGGGTACTTGGACCACAGTCTTTTTCACTGATGAGTAGGGACAAAAGACTGCAGAAATCTAGCCCGCATACTGTCTGTTCCTAACCAATAAAGACGATGAGTGCACAGCAGCCCATCCTGACCCCAAATGTCTACATTCTACATGGATGGCTTGAAACAGACATGGATGGTAAATATTCGTCTCAAATTTCAAGTCATTTCCAAAAAGTAAAAGTTGAATTTGTCACACCATAAGCCATGTTCTGAATCCACAGGAGTGAAGTGATCAGCAGATTATGAAAGTGGTTGAGGTCCTAGGCTCCTGCACAGAGGGGAAGAGTGGGGAAACAGATGAGACCCCATTTCCTTGTCTCTGCCTCAAGTTTCTCTCTTGATCTCTATTTAGGTTTCTCTTTCTTCATTATTACAACTCCAAATTGGAGGAACAAAGGTCTACCCTGATAGGTAATAGACCTCAACTTACCAACAGCTTCTAGACAGAAAGACAAAATCTAATCTCTCTACATTTTAGGACTAATAGCAGAAAGAAAGAAAACCACCCCAGGGTAGAGGTTGGAGGTATAATTCAACCCAACAAAAACCCAGGCCCTGTTTGAGTCAGCAATACCCAGCTCTGAGTTCCCTTCACCCAAGATGTCTGCGGTGCTTGCCAATAAACTCTACCTTGTGACATGATTCAGTCTTGTCAAAATTAATGTCATGTACAAAGCATGTGCTTGGTAGACCCAAGTTACATTTTCAAGGGAACCACACATGTTATGCATGCCAGAGAGAACTAGTATTGGAGTAGGACTTGTAGAAAGGGCAGACTTAGCATCATTTAGGAAAAGGCCATACTGAAGACCTTTAATTTGTTCTTTATTTTGAGGACTTTATTCATGCATACAATGAAATATGATCCTATCTACCCAATTATCCTCCTCTAATTTCATCCCTATTCATGCTTTCAACTTCATGTGTTGTTTTTGCTGTTATCAGATAACCCATTGATTCCAGTTAGTGCTACCTAGGTGCACGTGGTTGTGGAGCTATCCACTGGAGCATGGGAAACCTACAGTGGAAAAAACTTGAAAGAAAACTAATGTTCTACCTCCCCCCAAAACTATCAGCTGCCAATAAGCTCCTTAGTAAACGGTGGGAGCTGGAAGTAATCTACCCCACCTCTGCAAGAATTTTGACTGGTTTGATATTACACAGGTAACTACAGCTCTTATGAGTTCCAAACTGTATTAACACCGTCACATTTAGAACACAGTATTTCATAGCACTCCTCCCTGTCCTCTGGCTCTTACGCTCTTTCTGCTGCCTCTTCTGTGATGTTCCCTGAGCCTTCTCGGAGGTGGAGGTAATAGAAATATCTCTGGAATAGCTGAGCACTGGGTCTCTTCTCAGTTCTCTCACCAGCAGTGCATCTCTCCACTAACTCCATCCACTGCAACAAGCTTCTCTGACTAAGGCTGAGAGCAGCCCGGGTTTATGGCTGTAAGAATAAATATTAAGAAGGCAATTTGACAACATGATCATTTAGCAAATTAAAATAGCAGGTTATACCCTAGGCCCTGTGACTTCCCAGCTATAGGCTTTTGACTGAGATCACAGTACCAGGCATGAGATTCCCTTCTATGAAGCAGACCTCACATGCAATCAGAAAGCTGTTGGTTACAGCCACAACAGCTGTGGCACTGTTGCACCAGAAGGGCACCTCTTACTTGTCAGGTTAGCATTGTAGCATGCAGCATCCAGCACTGGGTAAGACCACTGATGTCCTACCTTACTCAGAAGCCTACATAGCACCATCTAGCACTGTGAAAACTGCCAGCAGGACATTTCCCAGTCTGTCGAGACTAGTTTCCCTACATCATCGAGCCAAAGTTGTGATGTCATCAGCAACAGAATCTTACCATGTGGTTGTGTTGGGTACCCAAAGGCAATGGCAATAGCCTGTGCTGATTTGGAGACCTCCATGAATTCCCTGCACACTAACTTGCAGAGAGATGCTCCAAGTCTTGTACTGTAATTTTTATTTACTAATCCATTTCTTCTGTATGAAGACTTTCAATTCCAAGTTCTGCTCTTAAATGCCAGAGACAATAGAGTCGTGTTTTCTGGTGTGGTTGTTCTAACTATTCTACAGCCTGAGAGAACAGGTACACTTAATGTCCAACACTACAATTCAGTGAAAGGCCAGTAAAAGCCAATGAGTTCTGGAGACCCATCTACCCCAAGAATGCAGAGGTGCTCAAAGTACTCCTGAGCATGGACTGCTTCCTTCTAACACCTTTTATCAAGACCCATAAGGGAACAATGGACTGAACATTTATTGTCTTCTTTGCTCTCCTTCTCCCTTCTCCTCTCCCTCTGACCATTCTCTCTCTCTCTCTCTCTCTCTCTCTCTCTCTCTCTCTCTCACACACACACACACACACACACACACACACACACACACACTATCTCTCTCTCTCACTCACTGTTTGCCATCTGTTCACTGGTTTTGTTTAAAGTATTAGACATTATAACTAATGCATAGTGGCTCACACCTATAATCCCAGCATAGAGACAGGGGTTGCATGTGTCTTAAGATTGAGGCTAACCTGGTCTTCACAGTGAGTTACAGGCCAGCCAGGGCTACTTAACCAGACCTGGTCTCCAAAATCTTTGAAGGATAAATAAACACATAAGAGTCAATTCTTTTGATCGTCTCCAGAAAGACACTTCTCTATAAATGTTTCAAATTATTTTTATCAAATTCTTTTTATTGCAATTATCAAATAATTGTAATAGCTGAGATTTTTTTCCAAGTGTTGAGCTTGTCACCTTGAATAAATCTCCATGTAATCACACGCTTCTTCATTGGACCTTGCCTCTCTCCCAATTAGCTGCTTCTGTTTATTACATAGCCCTCAAGGACAGCATAGGATGTTAAGGATAAAAGGAAGCACAAGACAGAACTAATAGAGACTAGAGCCAATTATTTTCATAAGAAGCTGTTAATATGGATCCGTTGCATTATTAATTATACTACTGTGATGCCAATTAAATTTTATAGCAATTCCTGACACTTTCTATGTCTGTTTAGTATGTGTACCATTTTCTCATGTGCCCTTCCTGTGAAAATACCTATCAACATGTATCCAAACTCTGAAATGACTTGCCAGACTTTCAGAGTATTCAAAATAAAGTCCAATGTGTTTGTTGGCAATAAGAATGAAAATTCCAGGTATTGATGCATATAACAAAGATTTTCCCCATGTACTAAATAAGATAACTGCAATTAATCTTTAACTATACAAATTTTACAGTTCAAATTTTAGAGGCCAAAGATAAATAAAAATATATATGAATACATACATGCACTGTACATACACACTGTGCATACATACTGTTTACATGTGCACACACACGTTTTTTACTTTAAAGTTATTAATTTTCAATTAATAAGTAAAGAAAGCTACTCAGTTTTACTTAGCTATGCAATGACTGTGATGATTCATCTTTGTATTATTCAGCTTTTGTTCTCTAAAGGAACATAGCCAATGGAATGAGTGTGTTTGTGTGTGTGTGTGTGTGTGTGTGTGTGTGTGGTGTGTATGTGTGTGTGATGTGTATGTGTGTGGTGTGTGTGTGTGATGTGTATGTGTGTGGGGTGTGTGTGTGTGGTGTTTGTGTATGTGTGTGTGGTGTGTATGTATGTGTGCATGTGTATGTGTGTGGGGTGTGTGTGGGGGGTGTGGTGTTTGTGTATGTGTGTATGCGTGTGTGTTGTGTGTATGGTGTGTATGTGTGTGATGTGTATGTGTATGTGTGTGGGGTGTGTGTGTGTTTGTGTGTGTGTATGTGTGTGGTGTGTGTGGTGTGCATGTGTGTGTGATGTGTATGTGTGTGTGTGTGTGTGTGTGTGTGTGTGTGTGTGTGTGTTGTGTATGGGATTTATTTGAGTGGTTTACAGGCTGTGGTCCTGGTACTCCAACAACGGCTGTCTCCTGACAGAAAGGGCAAGAATCCAGTAGTTGTTTGGTCCACAAGAATGGATGTCTCTGCACTCCCTGTCTGCTGCTGGAGTCCTAGAGGATTCCTAGAGAGCTGCTGGTCTTTAGTCAATGTTGAGAGCTGAAGAAGAAGATTCTAACATCAGTGAAGAATAGATGGTCCTGCCAGTGAGAGGGTGTGCTTCCATGTCCTTTTATGTGGGCTGTTATAAGAAAGTGTGACCCAGATTAGGGTGGGTCTTTCCATCAAGAAAATTCCTCCCAGGCTCACCCAGCTGCTTGGGTTTTAGTTGATTCCAGATGTAGTCAAGCCGGCCACCAAGATTAAGCCACCACAACCTTCACTGTCAACTTGACTAGATTTAAATCATCCAGGAGACATACCATTGTGTCGGTGAAGATACTTTTAATGAAAATTTCAGGAGAAAAGACCCATTCGGAATGTGTGCAGTACCATCCCTATGGTTAGGGTCCCAGGCTGAATAAAATGAACAAAAGGAGACAGCACACTGAGCACCAGTATTTATCTCTGTCTGCTTCCTGACTAGCCACTTTACACCCCATCCCTATGCCTTCTTAGCCATGTTGGATTCTGTCCCTTAAAACTGTGCATCAAAATAAACCTTTCCTCCATTAATTTCCTATGGCCAGATATTTTGCCACAGCAACAAGAAAAGCAACTAATTCAGTGACTGAAGATCTGAAACTTCAGTCATAGATGGTCCGTGTCACTGATGGCTGCAATTGTCTGTGGCCTATGGTCCTCTCTTCCCATCCTTCATCTTGGTATTTATTGGTATTACAAGCCACTATCAAAACTCAGATAGGAGCAACAAGCATATGTTAGACAAGCATAGGATCTCAAGCATCCAAAGTTACTTCATCACTTTGTTCTCTCACATACTGGGAAGACCCTGCTATTTGTTCAGACCTGGTCAATATCTAAAAGTGACAACATTTACTTTTACTATACTGGTAGGTATGCAATGGCATTGCTCTGTGGCCTGAATTCTCATTTCCCTAATGGAAAATATGGCTGGATAGAAGTTGCTTGCCCTCTCATCTCCCTCTTACATGAAGCCTGTGCAAATGTCTGAGCATGTTTCTGTTGGGGTAGTGTTAAGCATTCTAAATGTTAATTGGTTTATTGGTTATTGGTTAAATGTTTGCTGTCTGTTACTTACATTGACTCTGATTGGCTAAATAAATGCTGAGGCCTGAGATTGGGCAAAGACAGAGAAAGGTGGAACTTCCTGAGATTAGAACAGGAAGCCTGCGCTTTAGACAGAGGATTAATTCATTCCAGCCAGCAGCAGGAAGAAGAAGACATTCCAACCAGGAGCAGCAGGAAGGAAGACACATGCCATGGGTTAGGAAAAAGAACCTCATTCCACATGGCCAGGAACATCGGCATATCATGGAGTATGGCAGTCCAAGGGAACGTATGTATATATGGGGCCATATTTGGGTAAAAGAATTAAGAGCTAGCTTAGATGGGAGGGCCAGGATTGCACAACTCAGGCCAAGGCTTGTTAAAATCCATGTGGTGTCTGTGTGTGCTCATTTATAATGGCTTGTTAAGGATTAGCTGCCGAATCAATTAAATATGATATAAATACTAGTAAGTAATTTAATTAATTAATATTTTTTCTACATGTTTCCTTGGGTTATCTTTTCTTTTCAAATTTGTTGGAACTGTTTTTTTACTTAATGCAAATCATTTGAAGATGTTAGTATTGCATCTTCTCCCTGATTGTGATCTGCTTATTCAGCCCCTCCCTAGGACCTAAGCTGATTTCTCCCCAGTTCCCAGATGCTGTTCTCTGCAGGATTTCTTAGAGACTCTGCCTATAGGCATGCAGCTAAGCTTGAAGGACAACTTGAGAGGAATTTATATCCAGAGTGTGGGGCTCCTGCTCTATAGATCTATCCTCACTAAGGCAGGTAGCATCCAGATCCATTATCTATATGAACTCAGACATCTCTTCTAACAAAGAGAAAGAGCCACATTCTGATTCATTTCCAAATAGAAGGCTTTCAGAGACAGGAAGCCACCCCCAAACATACGGCCTTAATGAACCCATTTGTTTATAAGCAGCATTGACACCCTATCCAGTTTATACTTCCAGTCACTTTATTAATTTAAGCAATGATCTGTGCCAAAACAGCACCTGGGATCAAGCACTGTTAAAGCTAGAACAAGGGCCAGTGAGATAGCTGAGAGGGTAAAGGTAGCTGCCACCAAGCCTGATTTTGATCCCAGGACCCACATGATGGACTTGATGAAAAGACAGAACCAACTCCAACAAGTTTTACACACACACACACACACACACACACACACACACACACACACTAAATAAATACAAATAAGAATAAATAAATAAATGTTTTTCAATAATTACAAATGTACAGAAGGAGTTGTACTAATGTTCCATTCCAACAATTTACTTTCAAATACAAGAACATTAAGCCACACCCAGAGGTTACAATGGGTCCAAAATCCCTAATCCCTTGTTAAAAATACAACCTTTTATACCTCAAGTTTCAAGTGGACCCTCCAGTGCCTCATCTTGCCATTCTCATCTTATTCCAATAAGGCTTTTATAGTCACTCATGAATGTGTCTGGTTACTATCACAGAGTAACAATCTTATGTTCCTGTAGTTTAATGTCACAATTCTTAAAAGCATTGTCATCATAAGTACTATGGTTGCTTCAGCAAATTTGGAAATAGCTTTCTTCACTGCTCTCCCTGTCTCTGACCAGACAGCAATGAGATTTCTTCCCCCAGCTCAGTCCAGGAGGATGTTTGTCTTATTAGCACAGGAATTCTGTCACAGCTAATTCATTCAGTTGCAAAAGTAAGAATTGATGGCATAGGGCTAGGCTCTGAAAATGGAGTCTCAACTCATTAAAAAGCAAACAAACATAGCAACACATTTATCTATATATTCTCCACTGTGGAATAAATGTCCAGCAAACAAGATATATATGCAGTAAGTGCCACATGAAAGGGACTTTCTTTTATTTCTGCAGCAGGTAATTTAGTCCCAAAATTCATTCTTTTCCTGATGAAAAGTTAGCAACAGAGAATGTGAACCGTAATTCTTCTTATTAAAGGATGGACACAGGGAGTAACTGTACTAAGGGGAGAAGGGGAATTCATAGTAATATATCTGATATTACCTATGGGCTAAGCATCTCCTATCTGCTCTCTCTGCCCTAGTGGAGAGACCATCAGCCTCAGATAAGGAAATCAAGGTCTAAAGTTCAAAGCAATGTCCAGTAGATTTCAGACCAGGCCTGTGATGAGTCACCCCTACAAATCCATGAAGTCGTCAGGAAAGTACCTTTTTCCTCTGTGTCTACACCTTCACAACCCCTTTCTTCCCTGTTTTGTCTCCACACAGGATCTAATGTAGCCCAATCTGACTCAAACTTTTGATTTTCCTGCCTCTACCTCCCAGATACTGGGATTATTGATGCGGACCACCACATCCGGCCTGCCTTCCTCTTTATTCCATTCATTAAAAAGCAGTTCTTGGTCATCTGCTCTGAATCTTGAACATAAATGAAACACTAGGAAAATTATGATAAATGAGAGAGACAAGAGCCTTGTAATAACAAAGCTTAAGAAAAAGCATGGAAGAAAGCTAATTGTCCCGTGCAGAAATGTAGTGTTTAATGTTCTGGTGAATGTTACTGAAGGAAATAAAACAGGAAGTGAAAGCTAATTGAGATAAGATGTGTCTAATAGCAGCTTTTTACAGTGTTTAAGATGGTGAAATGGACCCAATTAAAGAAAGACTTACAGAAAAAGAAATTCCCAACAGGATGAATGACAGGACCATTGGGTCCTGAGGCAGCGCGTTAACTGCCGATGTACAGTTCCTTTGAATATTCTCCTTAAAAAAAAGAACACTCAGATAAAAGTGTTTTAAAAGCATGAAAGTATCACTCCTACCTGAAGCCATTTGTTGTAGTTTACTGAGATTAAAAAAAAAAAAGATTGAGTGTTAAGAGTGATGTCGTGATGTCAAAGTTGAAATTCTTCCAGAGGAAGCATTGAAGAAGCAATCAACCTAAGAAGGAAACTCAGCCACAGGCTGCTTCTTTCTCCCCAGCTCATCTTGCCTTGTGTGGTGCCACTGAAGGCATTGCTAAGGCACTATTGATTCTCAGCACAGAAATTTCCCAGTACACCACTTTGCCATGTTCCAGTTCTTTGTGAGTTGAATTCTAGGAACTGAGACTGCTTTTCCTGTAGTAGCAATGATCTAATTGTACATTAGACCCCACGCTCATCTATAGAGCATGCCTAGCTTTAAAATGCTACTGATCAACTGCAAATTAGTGATGGATAACAGAATCTTGTCTTACAGCAAGGAAATAAATGGGAGGAAATATTGAGTGAGAGGAGATTTGTCTTGAATGGCATTGTGTAGGGAGAGCCAAACACAAGAAAGATGATACAGAATGGACATTTTAAAGAGGTTTTCCTGGCAACTCTTAGAGACTATAGTGGAGAACAGACTAAGTGAATTAGTTGTTTCTCTCTCCTTCATGAACTGGCTTTCTTGTTTCTTCTGCAGTTCCCATACTGACCTTTTCCTGTTGTGTAAACATCTGTGATTAAAGATGGCCGACCTGAAGTTCTTCCTAAGTTTGTGAAAGCATTAGGAGCTCATACGGGCTATAAGAAGAGTGAGGGTGGGAGATGCAGAAAGTTACGTCAGTTGTCCTCAGCAGAAAGTTACGTCAGTTGTCCTCAGACTTTGGCATGCATCAAAATTGTTTGGACTTGTGGAAACTCATTGCTAAGCCTCCTGCTCAACACTCTGATCTGTAGGCCTAGGATGAGAATGAGACCACTTTTCTAACAAATTACCAAATACTGATACTGTCAGCATCAAGATGGTGCTGGGAGAGCCATTGCAAATACAAAGGGTTAAAGCCAGAAACATCTCTAAACTCCTGCAGCAGGCTGGATTGCTAATGGCCCTGCTAAGCTAGATACTGTCTTAATGTTCAGGGAAGGATGTGACCAGATACTGATTACACTGTGAGTGATTGGAAAGGACCCACCTGTCAGTGTTCCAAGATGGCTGGAGGCAGTAGTGGGATTAATAGATGTTCTCATATGCATAGAGTCTTTTTTCTTCTGATTTAAAAATTAATTTCAGGATTGTCTAAAGTCACATGGGAAGTTGACCTACTAGCTCATAACTATGCCAATGTTGGACAACAACAGAAAGTGTCATCTCATAGAATCCTTAGCTGTCTAGATTCAGTATCTACTATCATATAACCCTCAGCTGTCTAGTTAGTATCTACTAGTTAGACAACACTGCAGCAAACAGGAAATGTGGAGGAAGCCAGCTTGGTAGCTGCTCTAGTTTATTCTCTGTTGCTGTGATAAACTGCTCTGACCAAAAGCATCTTGAGGAGGAAAGTGTTTCTGTGGCTTATGTTTCCAAGTCACAACTTACCACTGAGGAAAGTCAAGGCCAGAACTGAAAAAACAAAAACAAACAAACAAAAAAAAAACATGGATTGCTGCTTACTGGCTCACTCTCTAGCTCATGCTCAACCAGCTTTCTAATAAAGTCCAGTCCAATCTGGTGGGAGCTGAGGAGAGGGTGTACTGCTCACAGAGGACTAACCTCTCCCGTACCCATCATCAACTAAGACAATCAGAGATATATGGACATCAGTCAATCTGATCTTAGCAATCCCCCAATTCAGACTCCTTCATATGGCTCTGGACTGTGTCAAAGTTGACAGCTGAAGTTTATAAGGATAGTGACAGAAACCTACAATCCCAGTAACTCAAGTGGCTAATGCAGGAAGATGGAGCTTTCAAGTCCTATCTGCACAGCTCATTGAGTCTCAAATGAAAAATAAAACAGAAGGTGTAGAAGGCTGGCATAGTGGATAAAGCCGGTAATCCAGCTGCCTAATTGGGAGGTTGAGTCCATTAGATTGCAAGTTCAAGGCCAACCAGGGCTACAGAATGAAGTTAAGGCCATACTGGACAACCTAGTAAGACCCTGTATCAGAATAAAAGGCAAAAATGCTGTGAATTGTGCAGAAGTGGGAGAACACTTGCCTCACATTCTCAAAGGCCTACACTCGGACCCTATTACTGAAAAACAGAAAAGGCTTTGAGACATTGCAAAGGTCGAGCACTTCCTTAACACGTGGAACCACTGTGGGTTGGGACAGAACAGAAGAGTCCATCTAAAGGAAGACATGTTGAAATACCCAAACAGATAAAGGATCCTAAAGAACACCTGAGGGAAACACAAGTAGCGCCTAATGGTCTTTAAGATGGCTAAGGTCCTTCTACCCAGGGAATGGGTCAAGAAAAGTAACAATGTTCAGGTGTCATTTTGAACAATGGATAGAACTGAGGGCTTGAGAATTTAGGAGGAAACAGGAGAGAGAGAGAGAGAGAGAGAGAGAGAGAGAGAGAGAGAGAGAGATGACAGAAGAGAAATAAATGCCCAGGGAGAGAGGGGTCTGAGGTAAGTGAGTTATACAGATGAAGGTAGGTAGGGAAGCAACAGGTTCAGTTTGGCTGGAAGTGGGAAAGGCAGACTGACACCAGATTGCAATTCTCAAATAGCACCTCTGATAACCAGTCTTATAAATTCCACTGGTTTTAGAGCCATGCAGGAGACACACTCCTGGGAGTCTCTATGAGAGAGTCCCATAGAGATTAACTGAGAAAGAAAGACCCACCCTGGATGTGCTAAGCACCTCCCTCTAAACTGAGGTCATACAGTTAATAAAAGGGAAGTGAGCTAAACACCAGTGTTTGGTTCTCTCTTCACAGCTGCAGATGCAGTGTGAGCAGCTGGTCAAGCTCCTGCTGCCATCCCTCCCTCACCCTGCACTGATGGACTGTACCATCAAACCGTGAGCCAAAATAAACCCTCCTTAAGTTGATTTCGTTAAGGATCTTTGTCAAAGCGAGAAGAAAAACAACTAATACAACAGACAAAACATAATGAAATCGACTAGGCATCTGAGGAGACGGGAATGGTTTTATGCACAGAAGCCCAAGCTTTGGATAATTCACTGGGCTGCAGAAAACATGCGTTCCTTGAGAAAGCCACTGTCACATTCCAGGACTGAAGAAAGAAACCAGAGCAGAGCGGGACAATGATGAGAAAAGAGGGGAAGAGCTGTGCTGCAAAGTGTCGTGGAGAGAACTTCATGTTCAGTTGAGGTCAAAAAATAGAAACACAAAAGAAACAAAAACGACTATACTTTGCAGCTACATAACTGGGCAGGTCCAAGTACCTAGAGCAATATCATAGAAATGTGTAAGAAGTAATTCTGATAGTGATAGCCTCCCTGAACGCTACAGTAAGATGAGAACCCCCAGCTTCCCCAGCTCCACCACCCCTGCTGCACTTCCCTTCATTAGCGGCTGTCCCTCGACTCAGAAGGCATGATGCTTTAACTCCAGGCCTCTTTTCTGCGCGAGGGGGAAAATATTTAATGGAAGCACTGCTCCAAAGCAGAATTTAACCCAGCTATGTGTAATGCTATCTTTGTCCTTTTGCTGGGATAAAACACCATGACTAAAAGAAACTTGTAAGAAAAAGGATTTATTTCATCTTTTGGCTCATAGTGCATCATACACAGAATCCAGGGCAGGAAGTCAAAGTAGGAATCTGGAGGCCGAAACTGAAGTAGAGGCCACAGACGAGTGCTGCTTATTGGTTTGTATCCCGTGGATTGCTCAGACTGCTTTCTCATGTAACCCAGGACTATCTGCCTGGGGTGGCATTACTTGCAGCGAGCTGGTCCCTTCCATGTCAATCATCAATCAAGAAAATGTGGCGTAGGCTTGCCCACAAGCCAGTCTGATAGGGGCATTATCTCAACTGAGATTCCTGCTTCCCAAAAGGTTCTAACTTATCTCAAGTTTACATAAAACTAGCCAGAACAAATGCCTTGACTTTTCTTTCCTATTCTGCTCTACTCCTCTGTAAATGATGCTCACTGCAGTTAGCACAGATTTCATGGCCCACACTCAGGTTGTCTCCCTGTAGCCCCAGAGTTATAACAATCATCAGTGTTGCAGTCCTACAGGAAGGATTATTTTTAATCTGATAAAAGTTGGAAAAGTGTGTGGAAGCCACAGATAACCATGTTAGTCTTCAGAACACTCTAGAGGACTTCTTCAAGCAGGTCAACGTCTAGAGTTGTTGAGCTTTAAAATAATGGACAACAGCTCTAAGGAAAAAAAAAAGGGCCGTAGTTTTGATCTTACTTTATAAAAATTCCATTGAATGTAGCTTATTCATACCTTATGAAAATTGAAGACTCTATATCAAAACCTCTATTAGTACCAGAGATGGGAGAGGCTGCCATTCACATTAATTCTAAGAATAATTTTTCCCAAAGGTTTAAAAAGTAATAATTTTGGGCTGCAGTGATAGCTCAGCATTTAAAAGCTCCTATTGCTCTTACAGAGGACCCAAGTTCAGTTCCCAGCACCCACACCAGACAACTTACCTACACACACACACACACACACTCTCTCTCTCTCTCTCTCTCTCTCTCTCTCTCACACACACACACACACACACACACACACTCTCTCTCTCACACACACACACACACACACTCTCTCTCTCACACACACACACACATACACACACATAAATTAATTAATTAAAATTAAATTACATTAAAATAAATGTTCAAACATAATAATTCTCCTAATGCACTTAATTCACAATATGATTTAGAAGAGGAGGAATACATGCCAGCACCAGAGGAGAGAAGGTTAGTTAAACACAACTACCCATTTAATCAAAACAAAGCATCACAACAGGAAAGATAAGGAGAAAGATGAACCTATTTGTAAAACTATTGAAACTTCAGAAAATCCTTTTGTCTGTCAAGATCTGGTGGGGAGTCAGCAACCAGGAATGATGGAACCTTACTCTTCAGACTGGCGTGACCTGAGGAAGAAGAGTTGCCCATGGATAAGCTGGAGATATAGTTCATTCTCTCAGTATATCTTATCACCCATAATATATCACTTTAATGAAACACATTCCACATGTACACATTCCCTGGAGGAGCACTGAGAAAAAGAGATAAGCACAATGGTTTGTCACAACCAACTCACATGGTATTTACAACAAACACTAGACCTAGAGTGGGCATTGGTATCCTCAAAACTTTGCTAAGAACTTAAAGTAAGATTTTCTAACACCTCAAACAGGGCCACTGCCCCAGTTACAGTTACTACTGCTGTGATGAAACACCATGACCAAAAGCAACTTGGGGAGGAAAGGGTTAATTTGGCTTGTGCCTTCACAGCACTGTCCATCATCAAAGAAAGTCAGGACAGGAACTCAAACAGGGCAGGGACCTGGAGGCGGGAGCTGATGCAGAGGACATAGAGGGGTGCTGTTTGCCGGCTTGCTCCCCATGGATTGCTCAGCCTGCTTTCTTAAAGAACCCAGGACCACTGGCCCAGGGATGGCCCCACAATGGGTTGGGCCTCCCACATCAATCACTAATTAAGAAAATGCACTACAATGGGATCTTACCAAGTCATTTTCCTAATTGAGGTTCCCTCCTCTCTCTCAGATGACTTTAGTTTGTATCAAGTTGACGTAAAACTATCCAATACAGGAGCACATACCACACACACACCCCAAGCTGATAAACTGAACCTCCAAGAAGCTAAGTAAGTCACACAGAGCCAAATAGCTGGGAAGACATTCATTGAGGTTCAAAGGTGAGATTCATTAAGTGACACGTGTTATCCGCCAGCAGATATCCCAGCCCCCATGTGAAAAGGCAAGCATGGTGGCCAGTGCTTACAATCCCACATTTGGGAAAGAGTAGGCAGGAAGATACCTGGAATAGCCAACCTAGCTTGAGACACTGTGCTTGAATATACAGGCTCACGATCAGGGCCTTCAGCAATTGATCTTCCCAGACACTAGTCTGTTGAGGTTGTTTTCCCCATCTCTTCCACCCTCTAATCCATTTACCTCCCTCTACATTTTGGGTTTCATTTCTTTCCATCAGTAGCCATGGTAACAACCACTGATGAAACAGAAGTCAAGCATCTCAAAGGCATCTTGAAGCCTGGGCTCTTGGCAGCACTTTTCGTGGGGCAAGACTGTGACCACGCAAACAAAGTAGCACCCTTCCTCCTCTTTCCCATTTATTTCCTACCCACTTATTTGGCAGCCACAACCATCTGTGAAGCTTGGAGATGACTGTCTGCTACATTTATATTCATAAACTGGCAGATCAGTCTCTCAGTATTGCAGAACACGCCTGCACTGAAGACTGTCAGATTAGTCTCCCACCCCTATTAACCCTTACCTAAGCACAAGCTTTAGCCACATGTACTTTGCTGTAAGATTTCCTAGTCATTGTCTACCTTAATCAGAACTGATTCTTCACACCATGTTGCTCCCTCTGGCTTACCATCTACACTAAATAGTCAATGAAATTTCACCACAGTGGGACTCTTCTGATTTCTCTGCTGGGCTGTGAATACCAACAGATGTGAGGGTGGCCTCCTAAAGCAGGCTTGGATCCATGTATTCTACCTAAACGCAGTCCTGATTAGATTCATGAATTTCTGAGCTCACCCAGATGGAGTATCTAATTATTCACTGCGTGGTTTTAAATCAAAGGAGATTTGAAACAATGAGCATCTCTGCCTGGAACACATTACTGCACAGAGAGCATTCAGAGATAGACTCCAGCATAGACAGGCCATACACATTTAGGATGTGGGTAGACAGCACACACTTCTCTTCAGCTCTATCACATTTTCAATGACCTCACTTGTTACCAATGATTCCTATTGAAAGTTACCGAATTCTTGCAACTTTCTCTCCACAAACACTAATGACTTTGTAACGAGGTCTAAACTATAAACATGCTTCATGGGAATCAGAATGCAAAACTATACTTGCTTTGTAGCTCCTTGGGGTTTTTTTTTTGGGGGGTTGTTGTTGTTGTTGGTGGTGGTGGTGGTAGTGGTTGGTTGGTTGGTTTTTTGGGGGGTGGTTTGGTTTTGGGTTTTTTTTTTTTTTCATTTTTTTAAGCTTTTTTGTGTGAGAGGACACAAAAACTCTACCATTGAGCTATGCCTCCAGCCCTAACCTCCGTCTTAACAAACTTTTTGTGAAGGTGTTTTGTTTGAGACAAGGTCTCATTATGCATCCCAGACTGGCCTCAACCTTACAGTCCTTACCCCTCAGTCTCCCAAGTGCTGGGATTACTGCTCTAAGTCATCACACTTGGTTTAACAATTGCTAGTTTTTGGGTGCCTATTAAGGTACAACTTTTGAAGTTTTCATCCACTATCTCCCTCATTCTTTAGCCTCAGATATATGGGTTTTAGCCTTACTTTATAACAGCAGAAACTGAATTTCACAGGGATTGACTAGTTCAGTTGTAGTATCAAGGTGGGAGTGGGACCAAATCTTGTGACACCTCCTTGGGGTTGTATCAGTTATCATTGCCTTCAGTTGACTGTATGTTGCATAAGTATCTACAATGTCTGATATGAGCACTCCTAACCACCATGTTTCTTATCTCTGTGCAAGACTTTTATTGAGTCATGGGGCCTTTCCTCTCCTTTTTCTTTATCCAGAATCATGTTGATTTTAAATGCCTTCCTACCTCAGTCATTTCAGCCTTTTACCCAGACTCCCTCTCAGTTCCTGCAAACCTGCTTCCAATTCTTCAAGTGTACCACCTCGGAATTCACCAATACTGTGTGGATCTTGGGCCAAAAGGACACCAATTGGCAATGAAGAAGGCCAAGAATGCATGTAAACCCATGTACTCACAAAGCATGCTAACTGACCAAGTTTACTTCATAGTATTCCTGAATGAACCTTGCATAGATCTCAGCTGCATTCCCTAGCACACTCTATTCTAAACCTTTTCTCATGAAGCACCCAAAAGAGCCCCTCATGTTTATCTAGAAAACGGGCCAACCTCCTTATATTCTCATAACACTGGAGCCCTTTGTCAGGACACATGCCACTTTCTCCTCTAACATCTCACCATTGCTCAGAGAAGCACAGATGGCCATAAGAGACTTCACAATGTTGAGACGCTATCCTTCTCTTGTGGAGGGAGAAAGCAGAGCCCACAAGAGCATCAAAGGCCCTACCCCAAGGATAAGCAAGCATTTAACAATTGTTAGGGAGAAGGGAATGTCTTCTTCAGTGGTCAAGCTTCCATTAGTTACCCATGATCCGGTAAGCAACCCTTTATGTATGCTCTTAAGAGTAACTCCTCACCCGTGTTCCATGTTCACATCCACTCCTCTAGGTAAACTAAATTAAACTCATTGGTCTACCAAGTTGGACATTGGTACAATCTGCTTGTTTTGTTTTGTTATGTTATGCTTTGTTTAGTTTTGTTAGCCTGTCATTGCCTGTATCATGTAGGGTACTTAGAAATTAGTAACCTGAGATCAGTTGTACAACACCTACATGCATATTGTATTTGCAATCTTGTTAGTTTGAAAAATAAAGAGATTGATATCACCTCCCCCTGACAAACCTATTTTTCCTTTCTTTTCACTAGCAGAAATTCCTTCAGAAACACAAATAGCCTTTCAATATCTACCCCCTGTCTTCTAATCCAAGCTCATCATCAACATCCTGAGGTATTCTACACTGAAATTACAATTTTCTAATGGGCTTCATAGATCAAGCCCCAGGATCTACACAAGCTAGGGTATTGCTGGGCTGGTTTCACTGCAAAAATCAAAGCACACCTTTGAGGGTGTTCTGAGTTATAACAGCATAAACTTCTCTGTCTTTGTCCTTTGGCCTTCCATATACCCTTATGTAACCTACCCCACTCTTTTGTGATTATTTGTGTCCACAGCTCTACAGTTTGAATGTTGAACATCTTCCAGGATCCAGTTAAAGTTGTGGCCCTCAGGGTGCACTATCCCAAAGTGTTTGAAATTTTAAGAGAATTTGGTGGGGGGAGGTCTTTAGGTCATTGAGAGTGTGCCATGGAAGGGATTGCCTCCAGGAACCTCCTTGCTCCCCAAACAATTCTGCTCCACTGTAACATGCTGCTTGCAGCAAGTCTAAGACAAGAGGGTTAACCAATCAGAATCAGAACCCCTAAAACTGTAAGATGAAGAAAACCTTTTCCCTTTACAAGTTATTTCAAGTGTTCCATTATAGTGCAGGGAAACTGACCAATGAACCATTCACCTGTCAAATCTATCTGAAATATGAATTATAATACCTGTAACCAAGTTGGGGGGCGGAATCCAATTTAGTAGATCCAAAATGAATACAAAACACTACTACTTACACTGTCAAGTTCACATTGTGGTGATTGACTTAGGTGCTTATGACAAAGATTTCAAAAATAGTCAGCCCAATGGTGACTCAGAGTTCCATTAAGGGATTAAACCAACTGTGAACAGAAAACATTTCTAGAAAGTCACATCTGTATTAAACATATATAACTCTTTCTTTTGATTATTCTCTAATGAATATAATATAGAAGCTATTTGCGTGCAATTTACATACATTAATTATTGTAAGTAATCTGTATATGATGTAAAATACACACAAGGAGCACAAGGAGGTCTGTAGGTTTATGCAAAGAACACCATTGTATAAAAGGAACTTGGGCATCTAGGACTTCAGTGTCCATGAGTACCTAAAACCAAGACCCTCTGATACCAATGGAAGATTATGTGTGAATGAATCTATCATGGCTGATGAATTTTAAATGAGCATTGTTGTTTAATTTCCCTTTGTTCATTATTAAAGTCAGTTCTTCTCAAGAAAATTTAATCTTAGAGCTGAAGAGATGGCTCAGCAGTTAAGAGCTGAGCTCTTGCTGATCTTCCAGAGGACCTGGATTCAGTTCCCAGCACACATGTCCATCCCCAAAGAATTCACCTGCCTCTCTGGCCACCATGGGTACCTGTACTCATGTGCACACACCCACACATTTATAATTAGCAATAAATCAATTTTTTTGAAAATTTTCATCTAATTTATCCTTGCTTTTAGTTTAATGACACTTGAAATTTCAAATATTAAACTCTTGGAACTTGAGTTTATCCAGATTTTTTTTTCCCAAAAGAAAGCCATGTGTTTCAATCCATTTTGAGGAAGAGCTTTATCTTACGCTTCTTTGAACATATTGTGTATTCTGCTTATCCTGGTCTATACTGAGGAGTTGGTGTACATTTGACAAACTGCTTGATCCACCTTCATCCAGAAGGACTTGTGTTTAAACTACTGTCAGAACCAAGTAGTTTTATTTTGGAAGGTAGAGAATGTCTCTCATGAAGTAAAATGGCCAGGCTCTGATTATCTAACTCCCCCATTATCCCCTCATGGGTATTATTGTATTGATAAGATTTTAGGAAACCAGAAGAGCATCTCAGATTTTATCACCTATGCTACCAGTCTCTCTTTTAACAAAACTAGATATCAATTTTTAATCACAAGTATTTGAAGAATATTAACACACATCTTCAATGAATTTGAAGATAAGTGTTATTAGGTTATATTAATTCTTACAAGTTGGTATCCTAGGCATTCAGAAGTGACTGCCACTTTCTCCTTTGCTTGTTAACTTTAAGACCCAGGGTCTCTCCTTTTGTAGCTCTTCTGTATTCCATTTGTACACCCTGCCAAGTATTGATTATCTTTCCTAAAATTTTTTAAAAGAAAGTTTTCTTGAAAAATATGACATATAGGCAAACATGTTGCCCTAGTAATGCAAAGTTGACATTGAAATTCTTCAACCATGCCTAAGCTCAAAAAGAGGACAAACAAGGCCAAAGGAACCATGAATAAGAACTGAGGCAAGTCTTCCACAGCTTTAATTGTCACTGGTGTCAGGGGAAAACAACAAAGAGTGCTCCCAGCACTCTCTGAGTGCTTTGTGTACCTGCTAAGAGTCTAAATGAAATCAGACAAATAAGCCCTTCACTAGAGTGAAAAAGAGGTGAGTGTCCTCGAATTGCACAAGGACATTTGTTAAATCCCAGTTCAATCTGTACTAAGACACTGTTTTCTTGAAGTTGTAAACAAATGAAAACTGTTCTAAATAGATTAATTGTACTATACTCCAAGATGGGAAAATGAGGGTTTGGGCATGTAGGTAAATCTATTGTCAATTAACCCTCATGGAAAAACAGAAAAATAAAAAGGAAAACAAAATAAGGTGTTATTTAACATCAATGAAGTTCCAGGTAGGTGATGCTATGAACTGCAACAGGGTTATTTCTACATTATATCTGCATGTACATAGTAAATGCTTGCAATGTGTGTGATTCAAAATAATACTATACCCAAAGGCCTCAGAGACCTCAGAATCTTCCTGTTGAAGAAAGTATATGTACTGTTTAGTTTTTGTCAACTTTTCACAAACCTAGATTTACCCAGGAAGAAGGAATCTAATTTGAGGAATTGCCTTCCATTGGATTGGCCTGTGGCTGTGTCTGTGAGTTATTTTCTTGATTGCTAATGGATGTGGGAGGACCAAGCCTGCTGTGGGCAGTGCCAGCCTTCTGTGGGCGGTGCCAACCTTTATTAGGTAGGCCTGGGTTCTGTAAGAGGGGTAGCTGAGTAAACCAGAGAAAGCAAGCCAGTGAGCACCATTTCTCCAAGGTCTCTGCTTTAGCTCCTGCCTCCAGCTCCGGCCTCGAGCTCCTCCCCGGCCTCCCTTGATAGCAGACTAACTCCTAAAGTGAAAGAAATCCTTTCTTCCCCAGTTGCTGTTGGATATGATAACAGAAAACCAGAGGAGAGATACAGGTACCAGAAATGGGGCATCTTTTTAAGTGAGATTGCTTCTTTCCAGGTGTGCTTAGGTTTTAATCAAGTTCACAAAACTAACCAGCACACCTATGTATTATAAGACAGCACTGGCCAGGCGTGGTGGCACACACCTTTAATCCCAGCACTCAGGAGGTAGAGGCAAGGGGATCTCTGTGAGTCCAAGGTCAACCTGGTCTACAAAGTGAGTCCAGGACAGCCAAGGATACACAGAGAAACTCTGTCTCAAAAAAACAAAAACAACAAAAAAATATGACAGCACTCTTGTGGCTGGGTGTACACAATGCAAAAAGAGCTAGAGAGCTAAGAAGTGAGTCTGACATGGTCACGGGGCAGAATATTAGTACAAAACAAAACAAAAACCCAACAACTGGACCCAGAAACAGCAGTCTTAATTTCAGTGTGTGACATTTTTTATTTATAACCTGCATTTGTATACTTATCTTGACCATGTAGCAACCACACTTAAAAACACACCTTGAATAAAATTCCTTCAAAAAAGATAAAGTGGTTAACTATACACCTAACAAAACAAATAGAGGCTTTTATGAAGGAAATGGAAAAAGCACAAGAAAGTAGAAGAAGGATCACAGACTTGAAAATTGAGCAAAGCAATACCGTCAGTCCTACATGCAACAATAGACAGATGTAATGCAGTTTCTATCAAAATTCCAAAAAGATGTTTTATGGACAAAGGAAAGCCTGTCCTGAAACTTAGAATACACAGGCCCTAGGTTAACTGGAGGAACCTGGAAAAGAAGAATGAACTGGGTGGTATCATCTTATTTGATGATATTAAAACTTAGTACACAGCTAAGAGTGTGATATATTCAAAAGAAATGTGTGATCTAGAAGCAGAGCCATTCATATATGTTCCAATGAGTCTTGAGAAAGGCAAAAATAAGTCAATAGGAGTTTTTGTCAATGAATGGTGCTGGTCTAATTCGATGCCTATGGGTATCAAGTAACTCTCAAGCAAACTTCAAGCCTCAAGCATTAATTCATAATCACTCATAGGTATAAACGTTAAATATAGTTAAAGCTATAAAGTTTTAAGGAGAAAAGTATATGAGAACATTTTCATAACCTTGAAGATTGCATGATTCTTGAGCAAAGAATTCTTAGACTTGATCTCAAACACAAAGTTTATAATGGAAAAATTGACTAACTGAACTTTATCAAATTGCTCTGTAAAGGACTCTTGTAAAGGAATGAAAAATCTGAATATTGTGGCCTGTTCCCTTAATCCTAGCATTTTAGAGGTGGAGGCAAGAAGATCAGTTCAAAGCCAGCCTCTGCTACACAGCAAATTTGAAACCAAAAAGCTTTTTGTCTAAAAGAGAGAGAGAGAAAGGAAGGAAGGAAGGAAGGAAGGAAGGAAGGAAGGAAGGAAGGAAGGAGGAAGGGGAGGTGAGAGGAGGGGAGGGAAAGGAACAAACAAAATACAGAGAGAAGCAACAACATGGGGAACACATTTATAAGCCACATACCTGACCATGGACTAGTACTGAGAATATACAAAGAAAACACTGAAGACTCTGAAAATCCAAAGGTAAAAATTAAAATAATACAAAAACTATCAGCAAGACTAGTCAAAAGAAAAATGAGCACAAGAGCAGCTACTCAATTTGCCAGCTCTTAAAGAAATGCAAATTAAGGCCACCAAGAGATATCTGCATAATTGTCAGGACAGCCAAAGTAAAAAGTATGACAGTACCAAATCCCATCCATGTGGCAATAAAAATCCATTCGTTCATGCATCATTAGTGAGAACATAAAAAAGGTTGGCAATCCTACAATACAGTTTGGGAGAGTTTTAAAAAACTAAATGTACAGCTTCTATATGGCTTAGCAATTGTACTCTTAGCTGTTGATTCCAGAAAAATGACACTTTGCTACCAACTCGGTTTACAAATATATAGACTGCTGATAGGTGTACATAAGTCATTATAGATTATTGTTA
Organism: Lophiomys imhausi; assembly: GCA_907164525.1. Taxonomy (NCBI): domain Eukaryota; kingdom Metazoa; phylum Chordata; class Mammalia; order Rodentia; family Muridae; genus Lophiomys; species Lophiomys imhausi. Next base: position 1,982,900 of record CAJQZJ010033798.1, read on the forward strand.
TATATAATGTACCTTCAATTAGTGTCATAACAATAATATATCCATGCATATATCCCATCAATAACAACAATTTTAATTATAAGTAATTAATAAAGGGAAGTATATTTTATATTATTTCATAAAATTGCGCTATTATTCATTTCAATGACAATGTTTCCAAACTAATTGAATCAGAAGGAGAAAGTACAGCCTGGGCTTCATTTCTATGTTTCTGGCTGAAGAAAGGCCTATCTGTTCTTCTAAGGGTAGCCAACTTCATTACAAGAGAACAGGGCCCAATCTCCACCTGTTCTTTCACCCACTGCTTGTCAGTCTCACAAAACACATTATGCACGATGAAAGGATTATTAAAACGATATGAGCATAATGCAGAAGATAAACGTGTGGTGAGGGTTAACGATGAACAAACTCAAGACACCATCAAGTTCCTTTACTGTGGAAGACACAAGGACTCCATTGTCACTAAAACAAGTATGAAATTTCCAGCATGCTAGGAAGTGCCATGGGCTCTGCAGCACAATGACAGCAGTGTCAATAGGGAACATTGATTTGGAGGAGAAAAAGAAAAGGGAAGTGGCTGAGAAAGGCCCTCCCAGGGAGGGATGGTGACTCAGAGACATGAATATTGGTGGGAATTAAGTTCAGATATCCTGGCAGCATCGGGGAGGGTACCTGACAGGCAGATTGATGAATGTGGGAGTGCTCAAATACTTCCAGCCAGCATGCCCAGGACACAGGGGAAGGCAAGTGACATGTAGCCACACACGTGGCTTCTTGACAACCTGGGTTTCTCAAGATATGTCTAAGCCATGGTCAAGATCAAGGGGAGTTTCCAGGAACAAAAGGAATTTACTGATGGAATGTGACAATCATATTTATATCTCAAAAATACCACTCTGTCCACCAAGAATGTATTTCTAACACCCAATGAAGAAGCTGTGTACATTGTTCAGGTGAGACACACTGCACCTTGAAGTGGCATAAAGAAGGTAACCTAGTAAGAATGAGACGATATGCAAGAATTTTTTAGAGCACTTTCCATGGAACTCTTTATTGGATGTGGAAGTGGGGTGTGGGGTGTCTCTGTGACTTTATTCTGGGATTCCAGTTTCTAGAAGTGACCATATGGTGGCACCCTTCGCCAAACTAAGAAACAGTGATGCTGCCAATGGTTTCGTTGGAAATTAAGAGTTCAAGGATGCTTTGAATTGCTTATGAATCATCCAAGAGGAAGTGTCCAACCAGCAGTAGGTTCGGTACTTCAGACATCCAGAGGTAAGATTAGGCGAGTAGGAGAGGCTACAAAAGTTTTGTGTGGATTCTAGAATAAGTCTCCTATACAGAAAATATTAAATAATATATCCTCCTCAGCTACTGAAAGGCATTACAAATACAGTCTTGTATCTATGGCTTCTAAACTTTTAGGAATCTTGCACAGAATATTAACCTTTAAAAAAATAATGGTGAAGCTAAATTGGTATTGATCATTGTATATTAATGCAAATTTAAGATTGTATAGGGCTACATCGGTATTGATCTTTGTATATTGATACAAAATTAAGATTATATTTGGCCACAATGGTATTGACCCTAGTATATTAATGTAAAATTAAGATTGTATTGGGCTACATCGGTACTGATCTTTGTATATTGATACAAAATTAAGGGTAACGCTTCTTAAAGGTATTGTTTGTAGTAATACTTAAAAATGAAATGTCAAGTTTTGACCTCTCGCTACCAACCGACATAAACTATTTAGGATAATTAAGAAACGGAAACTAATAGTCATGAAAACGTGTCATTTTGTTAGTTACTATGACAGTCTATCACAGTTATTTTCTAAGCTACTCAGAAATCAAGTTGCTAAGAGACAAGCAATATTTGCTTATCTAAATATAAGAGATAGATAGGGCATCTTCAAAAACCTCAAGAGATCTGCAGAATATGGCATTCAAAGATGTTTTCTTAACTTAAGATTTTTTGATATCGAGACATGTCAGCTCCTGACAGCACCCCTATTCTACTCCAAGTAGAAGATGAGCATCGAAGAATCTCCAGTGGGAGATGATTGAATTGGTGGTAAGCCGTTCTTTTGGCAAGAAAAACCCCTTGCTTCAACTATAGACAGACTTCTGTCCAAAAAGGACAAAACTTGGAAGCAGGTAAGTCGACAGCCTAGCTCTGCCAAGACAGGGTAGGTAAGTCCTTCATAATTCCTGCTCTACAACCAATGTCTGTCAGAGAAATGGGGCCAAATGGCTGAAGATTGATGCTGTAATGTATGGAGAGAAAATGGGAACTGTCCAGGCAGCCACTGGTATGTCATTTTTTAGTTTTGGAAGCTGCAGGCCCTGCACTTCCTATATAATCAGATATATTTATCCCTCTCAGGTCTCTGAGGTGGTTGAAGAATAGATAGCTAGAGTCTCATAGTTAAATTTTGAGTTGTTTAGGAATCAAGAGGGTGTTCTGGATCTAAGAAGATATTTTTAAAATTATGAGGCAAGTTAGTATGAAAGCTGAGTTAGATATAGAACTTTAAACTCATGGAGATGGTTAGATAGTAGAATGTTAAAGTCAGGTGCCAAATACATATGGACTGGACATTGGGAATGTATGCTAAGCCATATAACTCTAATAATCGTGGCCTATTTATTTCTGTTGTTTTGTATTGTATTTATAGTTATAAGAAAAAGAACCATTATTTGGACTGAAAGGGAGAGCTGTTGGGGGGAAAAATAAATACCTTAAACTAAAAAAAAAAAAAAAAAGAAGGGAAGAGATGGTGGGGCTGAGGGGGAGGAGGGTGGAAGGGTGGGACTGGAGGGGGGAGTAGGGAGGGGATTGTGATTGAGATGTAACTTGAAGAAATAAAAAATAAATTATTAAAACAAAAAAAATAATGGTGAACAAATATTTTGAAATTTTGAATGGAGTTAGGCTGATACCACAAATATATGCCTATGAGTTTAATGTGGGAGGAGAAAAGGACTCCAAAATAGATAAGTAATGGGAAGATGTGTGCATTCTTTTTTTTTTTTTTTAACTGGCCAAAGGCAAGTCCAATGCATTTTATCCCTCTTGTTTAATGAATTCTTGACTACGGAGTAAGGAAAGCAATAGCTGAGCTGTAGGTGCTACATAGTCTATAGTGTTACACAACAATGGATACATTGAAATGTGTTTTAAGAAAAGAGATCAAGAAGGCAGTGGTACCATTTGTATGACAGAGCTGAATATTCTAGGTGGGATGCTGGCTAGGGCTTATGGTGGTTAATCTTGTCAAACTTTGCAGATTTAGAATCACCATGGCAACTCTGAGCACATCCAGGAGGAGGTTTCTAGACTGAGCTAATTAACATGGAAAGAATCACCGTAATTATGAGCAGCACCACCCTCTGGACTAGGACCCTCAGTACTAAAAACATATAAGGTGCTATCTATGCTTCCATATCCATCTCGCCTGCTTCCTGCCTGAGGACACAGTGTGACTCGCTGCCCTCCTGCTCCCGCCTCATGGCTTCCCACCTGCCATTATGTCTTTCTATTATATGATCCCCTTGAAGTGTAAATCTTCCCTGTGTTGTATGTGGCTTTGGCCTTATATAGGTCACTATTACAGTGCTTAGCCTAAAGAAGCCTTGTAAGGAAAGTGACGGCCTCTCCAAGACCACCACTCACCCAGTCCTCCCTCTAGACACCAAAAGGCAGAATCTAATCTATTTGGCTCAAAAGATAAGGACCTGGGTCTAAAGCTACGGCAGATCGCTGTGGGGTCCATTCATTCAAAGCTTGCCATTTCCTTGAAGGGCCTTACAGGTGCTGTGCAGGATGGCACTTTCCTTGAAGTGTCTTACAGGTGCTGTGCAGAATGGCACTTTCAGGCTAGAGTGATTACCTGCTGGGAGATATTGCCTGGGGTATTGTGCGAACAGTGGCAGGCTAGATGAGATGGCACTGGGATCATCAAATTAGATTTCACTGCCATTAGTTGGAGGGAAATAGGTCAAGTTCCTATCTTTCAACATTAGAAGGTTTGTTCATTCTCTGCTTAGCTTCTACTTCTTACCCGGCCTAGTGTGTTCTCATTTTACGGAAAAGTGTTCTTGACCGTCTCTGAATACTCCACAGTTTTATAACTTCCCCGGTTACGGAATCTAGCTTAGCAACCAGCTCTAAGTCCAGACTTGATACAGAGAACTTGCTTTTCTTATATTTAAATGTTTTGATTTGTATGGTCTCAGGGGTCATTGGCCACCAGCCCAGAGGGTAAGGGGAGCAGAAGTGGGGAGCGGGGTTTGGATGGCCGAGAATATGGCAGAAAGCCTTCCAGTAAGACAGCTTATTTTTATTCAGGGTGCATAGGGCTATATAAACCGTGGGGAGTGGGTGGGTATACATTATTGGCTGGGGTGCTGGGAATGCTTCATTTACACGAAAAGGAATTCCAGGTGCTTGCCAGACAGGTTCTTATTGGGAGAGAGGAATTTGAACCTGTAATTTGGCTGTTAACTACATGACTGTCCTCAGAGGTGTTAGAGGTGGAGGTCATGCACAAGGGCATACGGTCCCAGAATATGAAGAGAGCCGCCCTTATTCTTGCTGGTCTCAGGATGAGATTTTCAGGATTTAGGCACATCTCAATCTTGATCTTGCTCAAGGCAGAAACTGACATCCAATGTCTTCCGCAAAGTATCCCATCCTATCTTCTGAGGCAGGGTGTCTCACTAAAGCTGGAGCACCCTAATTCAGCCAGACTGCCTGGCCAGCAGGTCCAGGGATCTTCCTGTCTCTACCTTCCCAGCACTGGGATTTCTGCTGTTCACTACCAATGCACCAGCACCGATCTTGGTATGGGTGCTGGGGATATGAATTGGGTACCTCATGCTTGTGCACAGGGCCTTCACCAGCTGAGCCACCTCCTCAGCCCTTCACATTTGCTTTCCTAAAATTGCGATCTTTCAGCCTTTCGAGCTTTCCTGGGTGACTTTGAATTTCAGTTCATAAAGCTTGCTAGCCATTGGCTCCCTTGCATGAACTGAACATAATTGTTTCTAACTTGAAAATGAATGAAGGCCAGTTTTATCCTGCAGAGGGCAAGGTCCTCAGTTACCTCAGAGGAGCCTTTCTTTTCTCAGTCTCAAACAAAGCATGACCCCAGGAACATCTGGGTCTCCTTCTTTGGAGATGGTTATAAAAGAAAAAGCAACAGGGACATGAAAGAACCAGCTATGTGAGGACGTCATTATCAAACTATGCCTCTTTCTAACATTTATCTGCTTCTGAAGAAGCAGTGTAGCTAACCTCTCCTCAGCCATTGGCTTTTCCTGGGCATGAACCACTGGGCTACAGCTCCAACCCATGTACCTAAGAGAATCATAACTCTGATACTGGCTTTCCAGCACGCTATAGGGCTCCTACAGGAGCCCATGATTCTTACGGGTTTCCCTTTTCAGAAAAAGAAACTTGCAAGGCATTATTACCATGTATTATCAGGCTAGAGTGATTGCTCAGTTGGTAAAGTGCTTTCTTTAATTAATTTTAACTTTTTAATTAGTTAGATTCTCAAAACTTAATGTTTTAAAAAGCCAAGTATGACAGTTCCCACCTATAATCCAATCACTGGAGAGATCGAGTCAGGCAAGTCCCTGGAGTTGTGTAGCCACCTAGCCTACTTGACAAATTCAAGAATAATGAGAGATCTTGTCACAAACAACGCCAAAGTAGATGACTGCTCTTGAAGAACAACACCTATAGCTTTCTTCTGACCTCCATATGTGTACACACACACACACACACACACACACACACACACACACACACACACA
>CAJQZJ010033798.1:1988737-2005588 GCA_907164525.1 Lophiomys imhausi
ACACACACACACACACACACACACACACACACACACACACACACACACTTTAAGTAAAATAAATTAAAACATATATTATTTAAACTTTCCCAACTATGGCTGGGCATGGTGGCACACACCTTTAATTCCAGTACTAGAGAGGCAGAGGCAGGCAACTCTATCTGAGTTCATGGCTATCCTGGTCTACATAGTGAGTTCCAAGCCAGCCAAGGTTATACTGTGATACCCTGTCTCAAAAACAAAACATCCCCAACAGGGGAAACATACAAGGAAAGAATCTAATAGCATATGTTGCTAACACCCCTCCCCACATGTTATTCACAACTACTTAGACTTGCTTCCACTGACCCTAGAAACTTTGTTAAACTATCTGAATATGCCATTTTAACTTCAATTGTCCATGCTTGGGGTGGGAGCTCACAAAATCTAACTTTAGACAGTATGATGATTTTATTTCTGAAACAGGACAACAAATCAGCAAAGGCTCATTTGACAGTAGGATTCAAGCAAGTTCTAATATCAGGATCTTCAAGTTAAATGTTAGCTTCATGTACATGTTGGAAATGGAATATTACACAGGGATACTATTTCTAGATTTGTTTCATTTCTTTTCTATTACGAAAAAATATTCTCTCATTTATGCACAGAAGTTCACTGGAATCCCAAGGTACACAGTCATTACTAATGAAAATGACTTACATGCATTTTGTTCCTATAAAAATGCCATATAAATGTTGGATAACCCATTTCAATGTTGACCTGAGAGGCAAACCAACTATATTCTACAACGCTCATCTCTCTGCTTCTAATCTCTGGCTAAGCGTGAAATTGACTATAAACAAAAATTGATACTTTGTTTACAGACACTTTCTTATTTTCAAGCTCCCAGGCACTAGCAGTTTTTATTTAGACCAACTCATGGACTAGTGACAACAATTTAGACACACTGTAAATGGCAAAAATGTGGGCATTCTAAAGCTAACTTGGTTCCCAGCACCACAATAATTAGAGTGCCTTTAAGAGAATAAACAGCTGCTATGGTACAATAAATTTACTAAGCCAATTAGGTATAAACATAACCTACTTATTATTCAACCCCATTTATCCAAAAGACAAATAGATGACTGTATCTTTCCTCCCTAATATCCTATCAAGGATCACAATAGTTTCTCAAGCTATGCTCAAACAGGCTGGGGGCGTCAGACTAAGATCTTAAGTGTCTATGATCCTCAGGGCCAACCATAGACAAGTACAGTATGTCTGTGGGCTTCAGGTTGAGAAAGCTACTGCCACCACCCCAGGCTTTGTGGCCCAGCAGAAAACTTAAAGGTACTAGTGACCTTGTACCACACAGCCCAGAATAAACCCACTAACAGGCACTGGACCCAACCCCCGGCCTTGCCCACATACAAATGGCATTCTGAGCTTAGGTTCTTCTACTCAGGAGTCCAAAAGGAGTTTGTATGTGTGCAAAATTGGACAGGATGGAAGCATATTGGCTAAGAACTGTCAGGCCCAATCCTCTTCATGTTTCAGGCAAAGGACAGAAGAGTTTAGGATGGGGAGTCCACAAAAGAGTAATGAACCTCCTCTCCCACCTGTGGTGGTCCACTGAGACCTGTATTTCATGGAGAAAACCGGTAGCTGGGGGAACAGGTGCCCATTTTTCCTCCCTCTCCCTCCTTTTCTTTCTCCCCTGCCTCTTCCTTCCTTCTCCTCTCTCCCTTTTCCCCCTCCTTCCTTCATTTCTTTTTTTAAAATGTTTATTTATTACTTCAGGTTACATCTCCATCACAGTGCCCTCTTTCCACCCCTCCCAGTCCCACCCTCCCACCCTCTACCCCCTATCCCTTCCATCACACTCCTCTGGAGTGGAGTGTCCCTACATAACAGTCCCCCACCCCAGTTCAGCAGTCATATGAGGGCCAAAAGCCCCATCATACACTGGAGACATACAAGGCAGCTAGGGTAGTGTCTCATTGACAGGAAACAAAGTCTATGTTCATGTTCCCTTTGGTGCATTGGTTGTAGTATAGTTATCCCATACTATATGGCTAAAATCTGACTATAAGTGAATAGATGATATGTGCATCCTTCTGATTCTGGGTTAGCTCACTCAGGATGAGCTTCTCTAGTTCCATTCATTTGGCTGCAAATTGCATGATTTCATTGTTTCTGATAGCTGAATAGTATTCCATTGTCTAGATGTACCACAGTTTTTAAATCCATTCTTCAGTTGAAGGACATCTCCTCCCTTCCTCCTTTGGCTCCATGCTAACAGTGCTGATTGAATGACAATGCCCCCATAGGCTCTAATATTTGCATTTTGTGTCCCCAGTTGATGAACTGTTCAGAAGGATTAGAAGGTAAAGCCTTTTGTTGAAGTAGGTAAAACCTCATTGGAGGAGGTGTGTTACCAGAACTAGGTTTTGAGGTTTCAAAAGCCCACACCAGGCTCAGCCTATCCAATCTCTCTCTCTCTCTCTCTCTCTCTCTCTCTCTCTCTCTCTCTCTCTCTTAGGCTGCTGCCTGCAATCAGGATGTACCACTCTCAGCTACTACTCCAATACCATGCCTACCTGTATGCTACCATACTCCTTCCCATGATGATAATGGACTAACCCCATAAAACTATAAGCAAGTCAGGGAGTGTCTCTTCACAGTAATAGAACAAGACTATGACACTAACATACTGAAATAAGTGGCTAATGTCTCACGTACCCACTCTCAGTCTGACCCCTTGTCCTAATAAACTACTGTGACACTTAAAGGCAGCATGCTAACTGACTCATAAGGTCCATAGAAGTCCTTGGAAATGTCATGTAGAGGAACAAAGAAGCTGGGCAGCTCTTGCCCTTCCCAATCCTACCAAATATGCCTACTGGTTCCAACTAAAATATTCTTAGTCTGTAGACAGCTCTTACACTGAAGAAACATTATAAGAAATATTTCAACTAAAACAAAAATTATTCATGATCATCTTGGGGCCTAACTTGTTGTAAGATGTCAAAAATGCCAGTTACTGTGATTATTGCAAGGTCAGAATTATAATAGCAATGGTTTTAATCTCTGTATTTTACATCAATGTGCAGTCTGGGAAAGTAAAGATCTTGGCATAGGTATGTAGGCCACCATTCAGTGAGACAATGAGGGAAATCTTGAACCCACCAAGAAATGGTGAAGACCATGGTATAAGCTAAGTCTTATCCAGAATCTTCTATTCTGAGATTATAGAAAGCACAGAAGCAAGACTTGAATGGGCTCACTGAGTGACATATGAAATTTTCACTGTTTTCGTCATCCTTAACAATGAGCTCTGTAATGTAAATTATGAACACATCAGGCTAGAAGCTATCAAGTGCTGCCTGCCTTCATGCTATAATCCCCATTGTGCATATCAAGAAAGTTGAAGGGTCTGAGAAACACACCTAGGGTCATAGATCAGAAAGTGGATTCCACAACAGTTTGATATAAAAGCTCATAATTTGATAGTCAAGTTGTAGATAGGAACTCACAGCAACTGAGACTTCATGCATAAGAGCAAAACAACCAAAATCTCAATACAGTAGGAGAAGAGATCATGAAGTCCCACTGAGGAGATACTGGCAGTTGATGACTTCTGGAAAAGGGAGAGAATCAGTTTTCTTCAGTGATATGGTTCCTGAGATGCTGCCCATGCTTCAGTGAATGGCCCTAAACCGTGTACATATAGGCAACACTAAATTGACTCACTAGGCATTTAAAAAAAAAGAAGAAGAAGAGTGAGAGAGCACGTGAAATTTGGAGGAGAAAGTAGTGGTAGAGAGATAGGAAAGGAATTAGAAGGTGTGAGAGTGAAAAGTGAATGGATTTGAACCCAGTGTGTATGTGTGTGTGTGTGTGTATGAAGATTAAAAATATTTTAAGATCATATTTGTAATACTGTTTTAATTACATTCTGTTGCTATTATACAATACCATAATCAAGGCAACTCATAGAAGGAATAGTTTGTTTGGGCTTACAGTTCCAGAGGGAGAGAGTCCATCATGGAAAGGAGGCATGGCAGCAGGCAAGAAGCTGGGAGCTCACATCTTCAATGACAAGCAGGAACCAGAGAATAAACTAAAGGTAAGGTGTGCTTTTTTGTTTTTTGTTCTTTTGGGGTTTGTTTTGTTTGTTTGTTTGGGGGTTTTTTGTTTTGTTTTCTTTTGTTTTTTGAGACAAGGTTTCTCTGTGTATCCTTGGCTATCCTGGACTCACGTTGTAGACCAGGCTGGCTTTGAACTCACAGAAATCTCCCTGCCTCTGCCTCCCAAGTGCTGGGAATAAAGGCATGTACCACCACACCTGGCCAGTAGGGTAAGGTTTTAAACTCTCAAAGCCCATCCCCTGTGATGTACTTCCTCCAGCAAGGTTTCACCACCCTATAACCTCCCCAAATAGTGCCACCAACTGGAGACCAAGTGTTCAAATACCTGAGCCTGAGGGTGACATTTCTTATTCAAATCCCCACATCCCTATTCAATAATGGCTCCTCCACTGATCTGTTAATTTGTACAGAGTGAGATAATACTTGTTCTACTGTTTCTTCTTAGTATCACACATCTAAATGAAGAAAAGAAATGAAAATGAAAAGAAAGGGCATGACTACTTCTAGGTATAGTGAAGGAAAAAGCTTATTATAGATATATCAGAGAGCATAGCCAGAGGCAGACACATCTCGGAAAGCCAGAGTGTTCATGACCCTGGGCCACATAGGGAGAAGGGGAAGTGAAGGGAGAAACAGGAACCAAGTACAACAGCCAGGAGAGCAGGTAACCAAAATGTCTGGGTTATATAGGGAAGAGACTCTAGGGAAAGGGCAGACCAGGCCATGATTGGAGGAGAGTTCATCGTAGAGTGTGGTGTATGCCAGCCATACCCTGAAACAGGTAGGTACAGAGGGATGCTGGGAGAACCTAGAGGCCTGGTCGGCTTTGATATGTTACACAGGCCCTCAGCTTCTTGTCCCGGGTTTGAAACTGGACAGTATCTTAATGATGAACTTGTTCTTTCAGACTATCCACAAGAAAGTATTTGCAGTTAATCAAAGCAAACTAGCAAGCATCCTCTCAAAAGCATTAATTGAAAATAAAAACAAATCTGAGGAACTAAACAAATCTTCAGCTAGTCACTGGCCCAGTCCATACTTAAAACCTTTCTAGTCTTGCCACCCAAGAGTCTTCATTCACAATGACCATTAAGAGCAACAGAAATATTGTCAGATAATTATAGAGGTAACCTGTATTGAATTCCACCCTAGCCCCTATGACTGCTTCAGGTGAGCCTCTCCCCTGTTGAGCTTAGGTATCTAGATTGTGATGATAAAGCAAAAGATTCCAAAGTGGATAATGCGAGATTTAAATAGTCACTTAAAGATTTTTTTATTATTATTTCATGAAATAAAACTCCATAATGTAGTGACTGCGGCTTCACCTTGTTACTCAAATTAGTACCCTATGACATTTCCAAGCCTTCTTGTCTCAACTGCTACAGGATGCTTCTGTTCAAGAAGAGAATGAGATAAACCAGGTGTAGTGATTCACAATTACAGTTCTCGTGTTATGGGACCAAAGCAGGGTGATTTCTGCAAGTTTGAGGTCAGTCTGGAACACACAGTGAATTCAAGGCCAGCCTGGAATATGCGGCAAAAGGCTGACTGAAAAAAAAAAAACACACACACACACACACAACTACATAAAAATTTTAAAAGGAAGAAACAGAAAGAAAGGAACTGGGAAAAAGCAGGGGGGAAAAGAGAAAAGAAAGAGGGAGAAAGGAGGAGAAAGATAAGGGAAGAAGTAGGGGAGAAGGAAAAGGAGTAAAGAGAGAGAGTCTCAGAGGGAGCGGAGGTGAAACAGCGCAGCCCTCTAACTTAGCTGATTGCTCAGCTCTTGAGTCCATCCGCATCCACAAGAATGTCTGAGCTGAACTGACACACGTTGTATCTCTCCACCCTCACAAATGCCTCGGATCTCACTAATCAGTGTCATGCCAAGGTTTCCGCTTCCCAGGAGGCAGAATTCTCCCATAACTTTCTCTGACTTTCACAGTCAGTTGAGGCAACTCTGACGAGCTGATGAATCCCATGAGCTGAAGTTCAGTGGATTGGCACTGCAAGTGACATGCATGACAAGCTTGCAGTAGACACAGACATCTGTCACTCTAAACTGAACTGGGGCATTCACACTCGGTGTTACTGGAGTGGGGAAGCCAACCTGCTTGGCGACGGAGACAGGTGACTCACTTGTGAGTTCCGAGATGCCAAGGATGTTGATGACCTTGTCTGTGGATGGTTCCCAAGCTGCCAACTCAGATTTAAACATTGTGAGGTTACTGTGACTGTTTTCTCTAGGGCTCTTCTGCTGCCTGAAAACAATGAAAAATAATCCAAGTGACTCAGGCCAGGACAACCCATGTGTGCGGTTTTGTCCCTTCAACACCATACATAAACTGTGAAAACAGGTCTGTAGTCAGGGTCTTCTCAGTGGGTAACAAGACCTTAGCAGCTGCTATTTCCTGTGTTCTGTCCATATAACTATAGGACTCTATAAAGCATTCAACCCAAAACACTATGTTGAGCTTACTCTCTTACATTTTAAAACAATCAAGATAATATCTATAAGTTCTAGAAACCAGGGATTGTCCTATGGTTCTTCAAGACGGGCACAAAGGACAGAGGTCTGTCCTGTCTGCCTCTTGAGTGAGCCTGTCATTCTGGCAGCCCTGCATATACAGGTTGACTCTTAACACTTATTGGCAGGCTACCAGAGTTCCTCCCCTTGAGAATATGAGGGCAGAGATAAGTGTCTCAAACTTCATCCTCTAAGGAAATTATAAGAGTGAGACAGCTCAGGCGCAGAGTGTAATTAGCACCAGTAAATCACTGTTAGGAAAATTAGTATGCCTCCAGTGTAGAGGTCACCTCCCTATAAGGATTTGCAAAGGGGAAGTCCTCAGCCTCATGCTGCCTTATTCATCCTGATAGCGCCTCCTCTGAGACAGACAGACAATCTGCTTTGCTCTGCACGTCGCCCTGAAAAAGCACACACGTTTATTTCAGCATTTGCCAGTGATTTCCCCTAAGTGTCCTGTCTTCCCTCCCTCCCTCCCGGAGATGTTTCCAAAGCCACCCAACCTGTATGGTTGCACATGAACCAGTAGTCAAAAGGATCTCATGCTTTAAATTCTCTGGGGCCACTGCCCCGAAGCTCCTAATAACTTTGGACAATAGGCCACACATTGTCATTTTGCCTGGGTCTACATCATACCACGTCAAGATGTGTACATTGAGCTTAATCTGGAATGTGAATACGAATTCCACCCAGCAGACCATTCCCTGAACTCTCTGTAGGAATTCTTTCCACAGGGCTGTTGGAAGTTTAGATAGAAAATGTTTCCCAAAGGCTCGAGTAATTGAATAGTTGGTCCCTGCTAGTGGCGCTGTTTAAGGGATTGAAGAATCTATGATTAGACAGAGCATCCCTAGGAAAAGTGGTTCACCCTAAGCAGGGCTTGAAACTTATAGCCAGGCTCCACTTCCTGTCCCATCTCTGTTTCCTGACCCACACAGATATGAACAAGCAGCCTCACAGTTCTATTGCCATGGTTTCCTGCCATGATGTACCTCCTCAAACCATGAACCAAAAGCAACTCTTCTTCTCCCTTGCATTACTCTTTGGGAGGTATTTTGTTGTAGTGATGGGGAAAATAACTAACAGGTATGTAGCTGTGAGTACTGTTGGTCAAACATTTTAGGTTCTCTGTCTAGACATGGGTTGAATTAAATTAAAACTTTCCTTAGTGTTTCAAATGAGCAGGGAGTGGTTATCACTTCTGAGAAAGAGATTTCAGAGCTAGTGTTCCATTTCCCAGATTCTCGCTTTATCCTCCCCTTGACACTAGAGATGGGGGTTCCCATCTGAGAGGCAGAGCCCCAGACAGCCTGCAGTAAGGATGCTCAAGGCCAGCCACTGGAATCATGAGGATACTTGGCCCAAAACTTAGCTTGCCCTGACAAATACAGGGGGTCACTAACCCAGAGTTTAGAGCATCCTTTGCAGTTCTTTGAGGCTCACGCAAGGGCCTGTGGAGAAGAGGTGGAGAGCATGGGGTACATGGAGGCAATGCAGTGATTCCCAGAATGGAGATGACTTCTCACAGACTTGTGAGTGGCAGGAAGAAGTCCACTGGGTACCATTTGCATAGAACATGTAGCTTCAGAAGGGATGATCATCAATGGACAGCATACAGACTTGCATCAGAAAAAAAAAAATAATGCAGGAGAAAATGTGCAGCTGTGTTGGTTCTCTGTCATTTTGTTTTCGGGGATGCTCAGAGAAAGGCTAGGGATACAGCTCACAGCACCGTGCTTGCCTAGCGTGCTCAGTGCTCTGGCTTTAATCCCCTGTGCTGTGTGTGTGTCCACACACAATAAATCATTAAAGTTTTAAAACCTCTACTAGTGCAAACTTTTTTAAAGGATTGATGAAAGGAGGGAAAGACCAAATGACCCTAAAAGCCCCATTAGCACTACACTTTTCCTTGAGCAGGATTTACTAAAACATTTGACAAGTTTGGGAGAGAGGACTGTTTACAGTTCATTATCTGCTGATCTCCCAGGTGAGGGATCAAGGTCAATGTGAATTTACATCTTCCTGGAACAGCTCTATGCAAAGAGTCTTGTGCTACCTGAGTGTTGGAACAGCTGCAGTGTTCTTTTATTCATGACCAAATGTTTCCAGAATGATTAAACTGGCATGTTGAATGTGCAATCTGTGTCAGCCAAGTGACAAGAATTAAGTAAGATTCAGATTAAAATGCTAAGTGAGTTTGTACTGACATCAAGCCTGATATGCAGTTCACACCAAGAAAATATATGCTGAAGAAAATGTGTAAAACCACCACCTACAACTAACCTCAGAATAATAAGTGTGCAGGAGAAAGCTTGTTGAATGGCAAGTAAGTCAGGGAGCCAGAATTACATTTTTGAAAGTATAATTACTGAAAAATATTTAGGAAAAATATATAGCTTGGGGCTGGAGAGATGGCTCACCAATGTAGACCACATACTGCTCTTGTAGAAGACTGGAGTACAGTTCTCAACACCCACACTGGGAGGTGCATAACTTCCTGTAGCTGTAGCTCCAGGATATCCAGTGCCCTCTTCTGGCCTCCATAGGCACTGTACTCACATGCATATACACACAGGCACACAGGCACAGTCAAATAATAATAAGTAATAAATGTATATACAGCCAAATAAATGACTATTCATATAATTTCACAGTAGATTTAATCCAAAATGAAGGTGTTGTAATTTTACTAATACAATAAATTTCAATAGATAAATGCTAGGAAAAAACACAAGTCAGAAATCAAAAATTACCCTAGAACCTAATATATTTACTACTCCAAAGAGTAAAAATGCTTCAAGAATTGTAGGGCTTCAGTCTTTCAAAATACCCCATTGAAAGTCTAGAAATGAACAGAAATTTATTATTTACTAAGCAGTAGTTGCTTTTATTGCAATGCATAGAATGAAAAGGGAGATACTATGAGAGAAAAGTCTGTAATCACTATATGAATAACATCTGGAATTTTTGTTGCATAATGAGTAGAAATTGAATCACTTGGGTTTTGACAGTGACATTTGAAGAAACTGAGACCTGGGTGAATAAATAAATACTCCCTTTGTCTGTGGCTTATTGATGCTTTCTAAATCACAGCACCATCCACTGAACTTAATGACAGTTATCTGAAGGTGTTTGGCACAAGTTTTTTTGGGTTTGTTGTTGTTCTTGTTTTGTTTTGTTTTTTTTTTTTTTGGATTTTCAAAGAAATCAGAGAATAGCAGACCAGGTTCTTTAGATATTCTGTTGAGACCGCCTGGGGGAACATTTTATAGCCAAACAGGTTTAACTGTTCGACTGAGAATCACCCCTTCTCAGACCCATTAGACATTTTCAGTCTGTCCTACAGGTGAGGACACATGGTCTTCCCTCCCAGCACATAGAGTGGGAGCACTGGGTTGGCGACATTTCCACTCTCCAGGCCAAGTGAATATAAAGAAAACCTCAGGAGTGAAGAAGTTAGAAGCCATGTGGCAACACAGTGGCTAAGACCTCAAGCTCTTCAGGCAAGTGAGTGGAACAGAAACCATGACGCTAAATGAACAAAGGCAAGCTCAGAGAGAAAAATGCCAGATGTCCACTTCTGTACTGAACCTAGGTTTAAAACTGTATGTTCTGAGTTGGCCCAAGCTGATGACCTGAGCTGGATTCCCAGGATCCATGTTGTAGAAGGAAAGAACTAGCTTCTATAAGTTGTCTTCTGTCTTCCACATGCTTCCCACGGAACACACACAGGAACACACACACACACACACACACACACACACACACACACACACACACAATTAAGGGTTGAAGACATGGCTCAGCACATGAGAGTACTACCTGCTCTTGCAGAGGAATGAAGTTCTGTTCCTAGCACCCAAATGGCAGCTGACATAAGTAACTCCAGCTTCAGAAGATACGAAGGCCTCTTCTGGTCTCTGTGGGTACTGCATGAACATGAGAAATATAATTGCAGGTAGAAACACCCATACACATAAGATTTGTTTTTTAATTTTTAACTTAATTAAACAAAAATATGTTGAGCTTTGAATCCACTTAGAACTAGTACACACTGGAACCCTTTTCATGCCAGTCCTCATCAATGTCACACAGGAATTGCAACAATACCAGACAAGTCACAAACAAAATAATCCTTGCACAGCATTTATGGGTCCTTTGGTAAACAGAAAGTAAGCAAACTGTGTGAGAAGAACACATTATGTGTCCTGGGGAAAGTTTAGACAACCTCTCAGCCTCTTAGCTCCTTCCACCCTAACATGGCTCTGCCCATGGGCTGAAGATGCTGATTCAATCAAATAGGCAAATAAATGTGGCTGTTCCAAAGCTGGACAGAAAGATAAAATAGAGAGCGTTGAAGAAAGGTCAGGAGAAGCAGCTGCACAGAGTCGGAAACAAAATCCCAAGGTCCAACCCCTGATGAGGTGTTAAATGACAAGCAGAGTGATCCCTGCCGTAATCCAGTTAACATTTACCACCTAATTATTGCTTCTCAGCAGAGTCCAGACTAGATAATTGTGCGCTGCAACCTCTTCACGACACAGGAAATGTCTGATGCGGTTGAGACTCTGCTTAAATCATTTACCAAGTACTGGCTACTCCAAGACAGGAGGAAGATGCAGAAGAGCACACTGGCATACCCACCCACCTCATCCCTTTTTTCAGATCTTGCCTGTTGTTGAGTGGATTCTGGTCACACAAAAAACAGATGACTTAATCTAGAGGTCTTTCTGAATCACCTCAAAGGCCAGCCATCATGGAATCTGTAGAATATACAGTCTGAGATCATGTACACACACATTCAAATGTGCAAAAAAAAAAAATGTGACATTTACATATCATTTTCTCATTATCTAAACTGGATAAGATGCTAATAAAGTGCAGGACCAAATAACCCCATAATCTAAAATGAGAGGTAACGGGAAGATGAAGAATTTTCAACATGATCATGAGTGAGCAGTCACCTGGGATGACGATGTGCAGAGGCAACTGTACTTATGTTAGATCAAAAGGATAAGGAGAAAACAAGGAAATGCCTTCCAGACAGAGAGAAAGATGAGGGAAAGAATGTGCATTGTGTTTGAATGAAGTGAGAAAAGTCTGTCCTCCACCCTTCAGGGTGTCAAAGGACATGGTGGTGGGAAGAGAGGGACGGATCTAATATAAACTAGCAGAAGGGAAGTTGGAAAACAAAACTTGGATTATCCTCAGGTGATGGGAGCCACGATGTTTTATTTTATGAGGCAGTGTGTGCACACCTGTATTTAAAAAAAAAAAAAGATAAAATGGGGGAATATATAGGAGTACATATAGGAGAACAGGGAGGTGTTTGATGTAGCTATGTAGGAGACAGGCAGATGCTTGAGATGAAAATAAAAACATGTAGGATAAGATGGCAGTGGCCCAGGAAGGGAAGGAGGAGCAGAGTTTGGCAGGTCAACTGTAAAAGACATTCCCTGTTTAAAAAAAAAAAAAAATAGAACTGGGTGATGTTTGGATCTGGGAAGAGGAGAGAGAACTGGGAAGTTTCTATGATGGAGGGTAAAGGTGATGTTAGGAAGGAGGGTGGAAGCATGTCTGGGGCAGTGCTGAAGGACACTGTTGACATCCTTCTATCTGTAGGTTAGGACCACTTTCAAAACCGCCACTTAGACACCTCATCGTGGAGTAGAAGGAAGCTAAACTGATCACTTTAGGTCTGTGCATATTTGCTTGGCCTCATCTGAACCATCTCAGTCAACCCCTAGGCCCCAAATTTAACCCAACACATTAACCAAGTGCACAGTGTTCTCCTGCCAAACCCAAAAGCAATTCCTTCAAATAGCCTTGACTGAACTTCAGTCACTCAGCAAGTAGAGTACAGGGAAAATACAAGAGCTGTTCAGAGGGGGATTTCTAAGCAAAGGGAAGCCAAACTAGGAAGAGGGAAGGTTAACACAAAGACTTCCCAGTCACCACTGTAGACAGAGAGACCATGCTGCTTAAAGACTTCCTTTCCTCTCTGTTCACACCCTCACTAACATTACTTTAGACTTTCTATAATAAATAAGTAATTAAAATGTATAGACTAGATTTTAATATCCAAAGCACGATGAAATCCTTGTTCTTATGCCTACTCTGATCAACACCATCAGCTTGTCTTGTTTTCTACGTCAGCAGAGCTGGCCATCCACTCCTCTCTATGTATTTCTTCTGCTTTTGCATTGCTTCAGGTTGACTAGTGCTCCCACCCACTCATGTCCAAATGAGATGTCACTTAATAAAAGGGGTATTTAAAGGTATAATTGGTTACGATAAGGTCACACAAGATGAGGGTGGTCTTATATCCAGGGACTGATGTTTATCATCAAGACAAGATGGTGAGATAACATAGAGGCAGCATTGAGGCACCAGAAATGGTGGAAACTACCAGAGGTCAGGAGATTAGCATAGGGCTGATGGTTCTTCCAAATGCCCAAGAGACATCAACCCTGCCAGTACCTCAATTTTGAACTTCTGATCATCAGAATTATGATAACTTTCTTTTATTCTGAGACACCTGGTTTATGATGGCTCTAGGAACCAAACACAAACACTCTTACCTCTGATGATTATGTGGCCAGGCTATTTGAACACTTAGGTTACTCAGCTCAGCCCCCTAAATGAAAGTTCAGAGTCCAGATACTAAATGAGCTGGCTTGATCAGGAAACATCTAGAGTCAGATCTCACCACACTGAATTAAATACATCTGCTGTAGAATCACCCCGACCTTCAAAGAAGCTAGAGAAGTATTCTAAGACTTGTAAGGGGAGTTAGATTAATATAAATTAGATTTAGTGATTATATAGGGGCTTTTGATACAGTCTCTTAAAAGGGAGCATGGAGATCAGCCTGGAACCTGTGGGCATTTGGTATGACAGCATATGGACTAAAAACAAGGTTTATGGCTTGGCATTATTTTTAGCTGCTAATAGCTTTATGAAGTGGGCAGAGTCCAGATTAGGCTGAAACCAGGTGAAACAAGTAGAGACCCTATTTAAGGATGAAGTGGGAGGAGCTAGAGTGTTCCCATACTAGAAATGCAAGGCAGCTTGTATCATCTGATGGAGAAAATGATGGCAGACTGAAAAGCTGATCTCAAACAGACCTATAAAAATATGGTCAGCTCTCCCTGAGCCAGAAAGAAGCTGGTGAGCAGAAAAGGCCTCAGCAAAGCAGCAAAAGGCCAAGGAGTAAACCCTATGGCACAGCTTTTGCCTAGAAGGGTTCTACCAGTTCAAACAGCAGCCTGAAAAGAACTGCAGCCAGCCCCAACAGCTGTTGCAGAACAGTTGAGTGGCTAATACAAACTGAATACATTGGCTTACAGACAGCTGAGGCCTTCCAGAGAGAGGAAAGCCTCAAGCCTCCTTTAAAGTGAAGCTGCCATAGCAATAATATGACCTACGCCTGAGATGTTCCTGAGGAAAGACTGTTGAGCAAGTGCCATAAAGGTTTTCCTGATGACTGAGGACTTGCCCCAGAGACTGTATCCTTCTAAAATGTTAGGGTTAGTTGTTAGAAAATAGGTGTTTATAGTTATTAATAGGTTAGTTATTAGGTAATAGGGGTTTATAGTTATTCTTAGTGCTAGTTGTTATGTAATAAGTGTTTATATTTGTTATAAGTGCCTATAGTTATTAATAAATATATTTCAAATTAAAAGTTTCATCTTCAATATATAATATACACACAAAACAATCTGATTTATAGGTGATTTAGAAAGAGGAAAAAGAGGAAAAACAATATCAATGTTTTTAAAATAAAAAAAATTTAAAGCAGTTCTGATAAAATATATCCAGAATCTCAATACTAGAGAGGCTGAATTGAGAGGCAGTCACAAATTTGAGGGCAGTGAGTTCAAAGGTAGTCTGGGTTATAATTAAAACTCTATCATGAAAAAAAGGAACTGGGAGTGGGGTTGGATATTTAGCTCAATGAAAGAGTGCTTGCCTACCAACCCCAGCACTACAAAAGACAAAGAGACTTAGCCCTGCATTAAAAAATTGTTCATCTGTTGTTAGTGTTCTAGAAAAGGAAATACAACAGGTAGTCCATAAGGAAAATTAAAAGGAGAAAAAGAGGGAAAAAATTAATTTTTTATCCTTCTCAAGACATGCACTTTCTGCTAAGTTATCCTCTAATGTTGTGGGTCACAACCCCTTTGGGGGTCAAGGTACCCTTTCACAGGGTCACCTAACACCATTGTAAAGCACAGATATTAACATTACAATTCATCACAGCAGCAAAATTACAGTTATAAAGTTACAACAAAAATAATGTTATGGTTGGGGGGTCACCACGGCTTGAGGAACTGTATTAAAGAGCTGCAGCATTAGGAAGGTTGAGGACCACTGTGCTAAGGTTTACATTCAGCATAGAGCTTCATGGCCTTGAGGCAGGTGATGTGCCTTCATTTATGATGGCTTTCTTTGGGCAACTTCTGGAAAGTTCGTAAGGTAGCAGTGCGAGAGTAGACTGGATTGAAGAACAGTGAGTAAGATGTGATGTGCAGTCTGCACAGCTCCCCAGACTTCAGACAGGTGCTCAAGCCAAAGATGAACTGATGCTTTTCACGGGGCGGTCAGCAGAGTGGGAGCAATGGACTCCCGGCTCTGCTCAGTGTAGAATCTGTCATCTTGTTCTCAATCACTACAAAATTGCTTTAAACTAAGAATTTGTTTGAAACCTCATAGTTGTTTGAAATATGGAGAAATGACTAGAATATTGCATTTTAAAAATAGTTTTTATTAAATGTTTTTATTTATGTTCTATGAAACACAAAGAGGTTAGGTGATCTAAGTAAGACTTTGGCTTGCAGTGTGTGAAAAGTTTGGTATGCTACCTATGTATGCGTCTGTTATGGCACAACTGTGTTCTATTGGATTTTAATGAGTCCTTTAAAAGGAAGAGAGTTTCTGCATCCAATGCTAAACAAGCTGCATGTAAGTTCAACTGCATTAAATTGTAGAGTATTTGGATCTGATTAATTACAGTGTGTGTGGGGGGGTAACCTTTTAATAATAAAGTTGAAAATAAAATTCAAGAAAGAAAGAAAAGAAATTTACTACCAAAGCCCAAGGATTTGATAGTGCCTCATCATTCTTTAGGCATCCTGATTGCCTTCATCTTTTAATTCCTTAATGTTTTGTTGAGCCTTTCAAATCAAATCCAGACTTCTGATAAAAGTGGATTTAGATTGTGAGGCACACGCTATGCTGGCATTACAAATATATGCTGAAGCTTGAATGCTCACCTCACAGGCACTGCGTACTCTGTTCAATATATAATGGACACAGTGGAAATTAAATGGAAAGCCTCCTTTGTATAAATGTACTGTGTGGTTCTCATATCTCCAACTTTTCTCATAAGGTATTAAGGAGTGCTTCTCTCTGAAGCACAGCCAGGTCTGGAGAAATGCTTCGGTAGTAACAGTGCTTGCTGCTCTTGCAAAGGAGAAGAGTTTGGTTCCCCAACCAAACTCTAGATCTGTTACTCCAGATCTAGAACCCTTTTATGCCCTTTGCTAGTGCCCCCACTCTCATGTACAAACACACACAGAGACACCCAAGCTGTATATTAAGATAAAAGCCACCATTCATCCAGTACTCATGAATATTCTGCTCCAGGTCTCACACCTGAGATGCTTCTCCTCTTATTTCTTCACTAATTTCACTAAGCATTATGAAGAATATCAACTTAGCCTATTCTTTTCTAATTCCATTCCTATTTAGTATTTACCATAAAAGGTATTGAAATTCTCTCAAAAATATTCCCAAATTATGCCCTCTTTTATATTTAAGTACAGATGAGCTATATTATGTAAATATAGCATGAAAGGGGAGAGTTGAAAATTGTCTCATTCCTAGTCTTTAACACTCCTATAAATTCAGTTGGTTTGAAAAATAGGGCCACCAGTTCCATACCAAGGTACCAAAGGAGAGACAAGAAGTAAGATACTTAGAGTGTGTATTGAGTGATCAAAGGAGGTGACTGCATTAAACACTCAGGGAACACACTCAGGAGGCAAAAGGAAACTCCTATTAGAAGAACTCCAAGAATTTTTCTTCATTTAGTAACTTGAGATCTGATTTCTGAAATATTGAGAATTCATGGCTCTATCTCTGCTCTACACACACACACACACACACACACACACACACACACACACACACACA
>CAJQZJ010033798.1:2005598-2041539 GCA_907164525.1 Lophiomys imhausi
CACACACACACACACACACACACACACACACACACACACACACACACTCATACGCATACTCATACACTCACACACACATCATTCCTTTTATTTTAGCTTCACATTGAGGGAAAAGGAAGTATCCCACTCCATGATGGCTATTCTAACTATTATTCTGTGGTTACTGAGTTAACAAATCCAGAACACATAGAAGTGGCTGATTCATGCACATCATTATTATGATGGTGGCAATTCTCTTCTCCTGCTACAAAGCCTTATTGAGAGTCTCTTAAAAGCTTGGCAGTGAAATAGAATCTAGGGAAATACAGAGAAGTCAAAAATTATTTGCAATTGAGAGAATCAAGTGAGATAAAAATACTTACAGAAGGTACTAGGGCCCCTGTCCTTCCATTAACCTGGGGAGTTAGTGTGCTGTTGAGAATGCTCCAACTGACAATTTGTAGAGTTTAGGGCTTGAAAATGAACCCAGTCAAGCTCAAATCAAAGCTGAAGCTCATAATTAAAGGTGCATGCTGGTCTCTACCATAGCAGACTTCCTATTTCATGGAGTGGAAAGGAAACATGAAAGTAAGTTGGATCTACGTCTGCTTGGAAATCTGCTAGAAGTATCAGCAAAGAAGCAACTCTGAAGAGGTTTCCAAAAGAGAAAAAAAGTAGCAAGGAATAGAGGGTATTTCAATCTACAGAGCAATGCCTGGTCTCACAACAGGTTCACAGGAACTGTGGTAGCTAACTACATGAGCCCAATAGCTTTTCTCTATTCATTTGGCATGGTTAATATATTAGTTGTGAAATACATCTAATGCATGTATTTACATTAGAAAAATAATGTGATGTATTTTTCTCATTGTTGTGAAAAACAGACTGATAGAAAAAAAAACAAAGAAGAAAGGGTATCATTTGTGGCTTGTGGATACAATCCATTCCTTCATGGCAGAAAAGGCGTAGAGAGCACAGCACGAGGCAACTGGTCACCCTGCATCCACAGTCAGAAAGCAGAGAGAGAGAGATGGACGCTAGTGACTCAGTTCACTTTCTCCTTCTTATTCAGTTTTGGACTCCTGCCCATAGGATTGTGCTGATAACATTCATTGTACCCCTTTCCTCTTCAGCTAATTTTTTCTGGAAGAACCCTCACAGACATGTTCAAAGGTATTTCTCTGAGGTGACGCTAAGCCAGTGAACTTGACAGTGAAAATTAACCATTACCATGGGTCTGCTCACTCACTGAACATTAACCAAGCAATTTCTCAGAATAAGAGCATATGGCACTGGCATGCATAACCAAAAGGCTCAAAAATATATGCCACTCCAGGGAGTCTTTCTTGGGAAGCAAGATTAAGTTATCTCCTCTCCTAACCCTCAGGTCTTATCATCTGTGTGTAGATCCTCCAACTTTGGCAAAGAAAGAAGATATAAAATGCCTCAAAGTGGAGCACTTATATGCCAACCATGAACTCCCAAAGCCATGATGTTAGAAGATAAGACCTTCAGGAAGTGACTAAGTCATGAGGATAAAAGCCTCATGAATTTAATTAGTGTCCTTATTTTAAAAATACAAGAGAGCTTGCTTCACTCTTTTATCTTTCTACCATGTGAGAATGCATACAAAGTTTACATCCTGGAAACAATTCTACACCAAACTCAACCATGTTTGCACTCTAGTTTTAGACTTGCAGCCTCCAGCACTGTAAGAAGTAAATGCCTACTGTTATGGCATCTGTCCATAGTCCTGGGGCACAGCAGTTCAAATCAATGAATCTCAGCCATCATGATTCCTGGTATACTGAGATGGCCATCTGAGTCCCAGAATACAGATTTACAAAGATGGGTTTTAATAAAAAGAAAGAAAGAAAGAAAGAAAGCTATCAGTTCCTAAGAATTGAATATTTGAACAAGAATCATGAGTCTAAACTCTAAACACAAATGTGAGATTTGATCATTCGTATTTGAGTGTGTGCCATTTCCAGGGACATTATTTGCAGTGAGGCATGAACACAGCTCATGGCACTTACAGTAGAGGAGAGTCAGAACCTGAATCCACTTCAGCTTAGTGAGCCACATGTCAATAAGCCCTCCTTCAAGCCTTGGAAACTTGACAAGAGACTCCCACTGGTACTGTGGGCAGCAAGGAAATGAGGGAAAACCTAAGCTGTTCTCACCAAATTTAAAAGCTCACTCTGTTTTCTACTGTTCTCTGTGTCTTAGTTACTCTTCTGAAACTGTGATAGACTAGTCATGACCAAGGTAACTTATAGGAGGAAGTTTATTTTGGCTTATGCTTTCAGAGGGATAGGAGCACATATCATGGTGGGAGGTAGCAGCAAGCAACAGGCGTGGCAGCTGGAGAGGGAAGCTGAGAGTTCACATCTTCCAACTGCAAGCATGAAGCAGAGACAAACTGGAAATGAAGAGATTTTAAGCTTTCAAATCAGACCACCAGTGACATACTTCTCCTCCACAAGGCCACATCTCTTAAATCTCCCCCAAAAGCACTAGTTAAGCATTAAGTATTAAAATACTGGACCCTATGGGCACATTTATCATTGAAACCATTACACTGTGACATAAAATAAACCACATACACCCTATTAATTGTCCATGGTTCATCCCTTGAAGGCACCATGGTCAAGCTTGATAAATAAACATTTAAGTAAGTATTAATGTTACTGGTGATGACATTAGTAGTCACCACAATTAAGGGCTGTCCCTACTAGGTGTTTGATCTATGTTCCCCAGTCCTTATACATGTTCTCTGAGGCAAGTGATTTTCATCCTATTTATAGACATAAATTGACCACAGTCAAGGAAGTTTAGAAACTTCTGCAAGTAACAGGGCTGCAATTCAAGCCTACGTGAATTCTAAAGCCCATAATATCATGAGTATTTCCTCCCACTGACATTCAAGCTTGCTCTAGATAAAAGAAAAAGCAGTAAAGCAGATTTTGTAGCAGATTGCCATGTAAGACAGC
The DNA here is from genome assembly GCA_907164525.1 of Lophiomys imhausi. NCBI lineage: Eukaryota > Metazoa > Chordata > Mammalia > Rodentia > Muridae > Lophiomys > Lophiomys imhausi. Next base: position 2,008,571 of record CAJQZJ010033798.1, read on the forward strand.
CATGAGAGAGACTTAAATTGAGTTATTGGTTGAGCCATTCACTGATTCTGTAAGCCTTTGAGAAAGTCCCTGCACATAGAACCTTCTTATCTTAGTTTGCTCCCCTGTTTCTCTGCAGGAAAACCCTGACCTAAGCAACTTGGGGAAGAAAGGGTTAATTTCATCATACAGCTCCAGTGTTGGTCAAAGTCCAACACTGCAGAAAGGTGGGAAGGAAGGAAATGTCATGGAGGAGTGTTTCTCAGTCCCTTTCCACCCATGGGTTGCTCATCTTGTTTTCTTTTTTTTATATAATTTATTTTTTATTTCTTCAAGTTACATCTAAATCACAATCCCCTCTCTACTCCCCCCTCCTGTCCCACCCTTCCACCCTCTTCCCCCTCAACCCCCCATCCTCTACCCTTTTTTTTAGTTTAAGGTGTATCTTTTCCCCCCCAAAGCTCCTCCTTTCAGTCCAACAAATGGTTCTTTCTCTTATAACAATAAATACAATACAAAACAACAGAAATAAATAGGCCACAATTATGAGAGTTATATGGCTTAGCATACATTCCCAATGTCCAGTCCATATGTATTTGGCACCTGACTTTAACATTCTACTATCTAACCATCTCCATGAGTTTAAAGTTCTATATCTAACTCAGCTAACTTGCCTCACAATTTTAAAAACATCTTCTTAGATCCAGAACACCCTCTTGATTCCTAAACAACTCAAAATTTAACTATGAGACTCTAGCTATCTATTCTTCAACCACCTCAGAGACCTGAGAGGGATAAATATATCTGATTATATAGGAAGTGCAGGGCCTGCAGCTTCCAAAACTAAGAAATGACATACCAGTGGCTGCCTGGACAGTTCCCATTTTCTCTCCATACATTACAGCATCAATCTTCAGCCATTTGGCCCCATTTTTCTGACAGACATTGATTGTAGAGCAGGAATTATGAAGGACTTGCCTACCCTGTCTTGGCAGAGCTAGGCTGTCGACTTACCTGATTCCAAGTTTTGTCCTTTTTGGACAGCATTCTGTCTACAGTTGAAGCAAGGGGTTTTTCTTGCCAAGAGACAGGCTTGCCACTAATTCAGCCATCTCCCACTGGAGATTCTTCTATGCTCATCTTCTACTTGGAGTAGAATAGGAGTGCTGTCAGGAGCTGACATGTCTTGATATCAAAAAATCTTAGGTTAAGAAAACATCTATCTCTTATATTTAGATAAGCAACTGTTGCTTGTCTCTTAGCAACTTGATTTCTGATTAGCTTAGAAAATAACTGTGGTAGACTGTCATAGTAACTAACAAAATGACATGCTTGCATGACTATTAGTTTGCATTTCTTAATTATCCTAAACAGTTTATGACGGTTGGTAGTGAAAGGCCAAAACTTCACATTTCATTTTTAAGCAGTACTAGGTACAATACCTTTAAGAAGCGTTACCCTTAAAGATATCAATACCAATGTGGCCAAATATAATCTTAATTTTGTATCAATATACAAAGATCAATACCTATGTAGCCCAAGACAATCTTAGTTTTGCATCAATATACAAGAGTCAATACCATTGTGGCCAAATATAATCTAATTTTGTATCAATATACAAAGATCAATACTGATGTAGTCCAATACAATCTTAATTTTCCATTAATATGCAATGATCAATACCAGTTTAGCCAAATATAATATTAATTTTGTATCAAAATACAAAGGTATATTCAATAATCTGTCCTATTTTCTTGATCTTTCCTACACTATGTCTATGTCCCATTTTTTCTCAAGTCTGTTCACTCCTACATAGGAGAGAAAGAAGGATACAGACAAGAAAAAGAGAGAGGTCCCTGGGTCTAACCTCCAAAACCCATTTAACAAGCCCATTTAACAGCTTGTAGTCTCTTCCCCTAAATAACAAAATTTTCTATTATCCATCAAATAACCAAAGCGGGGGGGGGGGAACACCCTTCCCACCTTCTGGGGATGGGACATTGCTCTCTTAAAATAACTTCCTGCTGATTTGGGACGTAGTAAACCTGTTTGGGGCCCAATAATAATGGAAAAATGGTTAAAAATATTAATAGAATCATTTCAGTCCTTTTGTGCTCAGCTATTTAGATGTCCTAAGAAGTTCATAGACAGAAGCTGATCTTCAGGGCTTTACTGAAGTTCTGGCTGGAGCAGTCTGTGGAGCTGAATGATCTTAGTGATTTTGAGTTGTTGTGGTTGTAGACTTTTGAGGAAACAGCTATTGAGGAAGTCTGCAAGGCTGGATCATCTGGGCCACTCGTCTTCTTTGGTGTCTGATCTGTTTTCTGCTGAGGTTTCCGTTGTCCAGTTGTCCCTGGATTCCTTGAATGGATGCTTTAAATCTCCTTTGTTCTTGTGGTGTGGCTGTTTTTCCCTTTTGAGTGTACAGGTCAGTGTGCAGGCTGGATATCTGGCAGACAGGCGTGGCCGCTGATCTGTGGCGGGAGCCGTGGGCTGGATCCGCACCTGGGCTAGATCTCCTCTGGCCGGAGCTCCTCTCCAGACCGGTGACAGAGCTGGCTGATCTCAGTGTTGTGTTCCAGGGAGCTGCACAGAGCTGGCTGATCTCAGTGTGGTGTTCCCGGGAGCTGCGTGGGCTGTTTTACCTGGTGACCGGTCTCGATGTTCACCGCAGGAATTCAGACACCATCTGTGTTTCACAGTCGGCTAGGAGACCTCACATTCACTCCACAGTGACATATCTCATTCACCTACTACTCAGATGCACTGCTCTATGGTCAGCGCCATCTTGGATCTCCCCTCATCTTGTTTTCTTATATAATCTAGGACCACCTGCCCAAGAGCAGCACTGTCCCTTATGGACTATGCCCTCCCATATCAATCATTACTTGAAAAAATGCCCCAGTAGACTTGCCTACAGGTCAATATGATGGAGGCATTTTCTCATTTCAGAGTCCTTCTTCCCAGATGACCTGAACTGTGTCAACTTGACAAGAACACTAACCAGCACACTTACATACAAAACAGAGTTGTCAAGGGAATCCTCTAAGGATACATACTGCAAAAGTGCTGAGAGCATGCCCTGTCCAAGAGTAAGTCCCTTTGCATGTTTTCTGAACCCAAATAGTCAAGTATATTTCACATTAAAGAAACTCAGAATCATATCTGAAAATCAGAATTTACCAAACTTATGTTTTCAATTTCTAAAGAAAAAGACTCTCCTGAACACAACAAAAGGAAATTCCTAAAGTGTAAAATTGTATTTGATTGGCAGCCATTAAAGTTTACATGTTACCAGGTACCTTCATTGCATTAAACAAAGTATATTTGAAGTTTAGTAACTGAGACACTACATTCTTTCTGGCTGCCTAGGTTTTTTAAATTGCTTTAAAAACAAATCATTCAAAACTAAATAGAATTCGAATAATTGTTCTGGTTTTTACTATGAAGTCAATGGTGACTTTAAAATGACAGCAGAAACCTGAATTAGCATATCTATCATACACTAGTTTTATCACATAAATTCCACCTGCTTTCCTCCTAATGTTCAAAAGCACCATGTGCTTAATAATTCAGACCCTGGGATCTTGTCATTCACCCAACTCCTAAAGGAACAGTCAGTTTGCAGAAATGTCTCTCGTCTATAATTATAGTGTCTGTATGTCTGAGACTTTCCAGTGGAATTCAAATATTCTCTCATTTCATTAGACCACATTTCCCAGTTTTAAGACTGCAAAACATACTCCTAGAGTTAATTTAGGAGCTGGAGAGATAGCTCAGCAGTTAAGAGTGTGTGCTGCTCTTGTAGCAGCCCTGAGCTCTGTTAGTCACTCACACTGGGAGGCTCACAGTGGCCTATAAGTCCAGCTCCAAGGGACTGACACCCTTTCTGGCCTCTGTGGTCAGCGGTGCTCATAAGCATATCCTTCTACATGTACACACATAATTTTTTAAATGGATTCAATTTAGAGCACGGGTTTTTTTTTTTAGAAGGAAGAGGAGAAGGAAAAGTGGGAGAGAAGAAAAGGAAGTGACAAGGAAGGAAGAGAGAAAGGAAAGGAAGAAGGAGGGAGGGAGGGAGGAAGGAAGGAAGGAAGGAAGGAAGGAAGGAAGGAAGGACAAAAGGAAGGTAGAGAAAGGGAAGTAAGGGAGAGAGATAGAAAGCTTCATTTCTCATCCCCCTGCACATAGACTACATAGAACACACATGATCATATGTGTGGGAGATTGGTTTCTTAGCCAAAAGGATTCACTTACAAGCCCTCAAATGAGAAGATGTCTGACTCCGGCAAGCTCCACGTTGAAGCTATCCATCCATTTTCAGGTCTTTCTATCCTGTGCCCCTTTTCTCAGTTACAGTCATTTGTAGAACAAATTAATCAGCAAATAAGATATGAATATGTCCAGGGTTTTGAATTTCTTTTTTAGCCTGTGCTTGTATTTGGCAAGTCTCCTTTCCTACCCTGACAAATTAATCACCAGGGAACATCTCCTGGCATTTCTGGACTTTTGCAGATGAAGGAACAGTGGGAACTAGGCTCATAATTTCAAAATACAAGCATAATAAACAAACTGATCACAACACAGGGCTGTGGCTTGGTGTCAAGGACAAATGACCCACAGCAGGTTCTTTCTGACACCATTTTTGGTTGTGAGCCTAGCCTTTAATGGTTGAGCCATCTCTCCAGCCCCTGACACCATTTTTATCAGCATTAAGACCATCAGAGCACAAGTCAAAGAACAATGGATTTGATATTGCCACCTGAGAAGATAGGAAGTCACAGAAGCAAAGGAACCATTAAAACCAGGGAGGGTTAGCAACTGGGAGGCTCAACCTATAAAGTTCTCCCAGAGTTTCTTAAGACGTGGACGAAGCAGTGTGGTGAGCCTTGGGGTCTCTGTCATATGGAAGCCTCCAAGAACTTATTGGATAATATGATTCTGAACCTTCTCAGAGTGCCAGGGTTGATCATGGGTACAACAATTCACATGCCAAACAACAATGTTTATTACATTTTCAGGAGTTTGCTTCCAAGCTATCTTGTGATTTCTCTCTAATTGTTCCACCTGGATCTGAGCCTCCAGATGCTGATTAGTAAGTCAAGGGCAAGAACCAAGACTGCTATCTCATTTACAGCTTTTCTACAGTGCCAATTAGCAAAATAACATTTGTACAATGCCTACGGCTTCTCTGGCATGAGCTCATTTGTTATTCCCCATAACTCTTAAAGGTAGAGACCACTAATAATCTCATTATCATTGGTCCCCAAATGTGCAGGAGATGCAGTCCTCTCTTAGGATGACTATTGTGTTTTGTTGAAGACTGTCATGGGTTTTTCATTAGCATTATGGCCTAGGTGCCTACAAAGCATATGCAGAGGACAAAAAAAGTTCTTAGAACTGTGGAAGGTGAAGCCATGTCAATCTGAGGCTTGGAGAAATTTTAATATAGAAATATAAAGAAAAACAACAACAAAACCAAACAAACAAATAAACAACTAAAACAAAAAGCAAGGCTACTTAAGTCAGGTCTTGGTCTTTGGGTAATTCCAGTCAAAAGTCCCTTAAAGAAGAACTCCTTATCTATCAGCACATGTTTTCCAGGCCTCATGGAAGACCCCAGTTCTGCTCCCAGAACCCACATCTGGCAGCTCCCAACCACCGGTAACTCCAGCTCCAAGGGACCTAAAACCCTCTTCTGGCCTCCATTGGTACTGCATTCACATGCACATATCAATTCACAGACAACACATAATGAAAAAAAACAAGTTTAAATTAAAAGGACACATTGTAGTATTATTTGTGCAAATAAAAAAAACAAAAATAAACTGAAATCTCATCAATAGGGAGACAATTTTAAAATATGACACACACTTTCTAAGGGATTCTGAGATAGTTACGATCTTCTTTGTATCTACGAGCTTGTATTGATACCTAAAACATTTGGGTTGTGGGAAGTCTTCAGATAGTAAACATTTCCATCATGGATGAAAAAAAAATGTATCAATTCATAACAAAAGATCAGTAAAGATACACACACACACACACACACACACAAATGTGACAATAATCCTTACGCTTCAGTAGAGATGTAGAAGAACAGTAATGGGATTCAGGAACTGCCAATAATAGTTACTCTTCTCACAATTGTAACTGACAAGAAACTCAGGGAAGAAAGTGTTTATCTGAGCTTACAGTCTGGGGGATACAGTCCACCAGGTGGAAAAGGCATGACAGTGACTAGCTCCATGGTCCAAGAGGCATATGGTGACTTGTTCACATCTCAGTGACCACAGATAGAGCTGGCAGTGGGGCTGGGATTTTCTCACTCAAACCTGCCCTCCAGCTGCTGACTTCTGACTGCAAGATTCCATCTCCTAAAGATTCCACAGCCTCTGAAAACATGCCACCAGGTGAGGACCAAATGCTCAAACACATGGGCCTGTAAAGGACATTTCACATCAAACCATAATATTGCCTTTTCTAAGTCAGTTTGAAGAGTGTTTGGAGCTGTTGTGTCTCCTTGTCCATGAATGAGTCTTTGTTTGGACCAGATATCAGAAATCTGACTCTCTGATCATTAAGTCTACACACAGTCAGCTTCAACATATTCAGTCTACTTAAGCTTTTCTAGGCTTCTCTTGACTCCAGTGGCAGCTTTTCAGCTTCTAGAGGTGATAACCTAACATAAGGAAGAGAGGAACCAGGAATCCTCCAGAGTCCTACCTCCTCCCTTCTCACAGTCTACAAAATAGAACTAATATTTCATAAAACTTATAGTGGATAGAGCAATGGTTAACACCCATTAAGTAAGTCAAAGGCCAAACAGTGTTAATATGTTGGAGGGGCCCTGCAGCTACTGACACTGGGTTTTAATTGGGTTTTCTATTAAAGCCATTTTCTCCTCAGTGATTTATCATAAAGAAACAGCACAATTAAGTCTCATTTGGAAACACTAATGAATTATTTAGCATGGGCCAAGCAAAAAGAAAACATGACCTTCATTAGCCTCATCACAGGTATAAGAAGAAAATCCCAAAGAAACAGACTAATAAGATCCACGTGGGAGAGCCAAAGACTGCATACGAAAACAGTGCTTGACAGAGCCTCCCTCATCTTCAGGCCTTTGCACCATGGTCTCTTTTATACCAGCTAACAGGGTGATTCTTAGCAAGATTCTGTTTTGATCAATCTTGCCAATTCAACTCTCAACTTTACTGGTTCATATGTTCTGATGTTATCTTCATATCTATCAGGTCCAAAGGAACTTCCATTTCCACTAATTCTGGCAGTTAGACAAAAGCCAGCATTCCTCAAGATCTTGTGAAGCTGGTTTCCCACTACCAAAACAAGCTTCACAAATGTCTATTCCACAATCACTACTGAGAAGTCTCCACACCAGCAGCCAAGGCAAGGCAAGTATGCAGTCCCAGGACATCCTGGATAGTCTATAAGTTTAGCAGTGGAGCCCATCACAAACATGTCTACTTTCTTTCCATGAGATGGACAGAAGACTATCACAACATAACCAGTTAGTTCATATTCCAAGAAGAATGATGGGGTATTTCTCCACATCATGAGCTTTCTGAAGCCTTGGTCAGCTAAACTCAATCTACACACACACACACACACACACACACACACACACACACACACACACACACACACACACACACATAAATATGAAAGCAACAATGAATTCAGAGTAGTTGCCAATTTATGTAGGGTAAATATTCCCAGCATGACCAATTTAAAGGTACCAATGAAGATTGAGCCACCATCTCTTTTAAGCCAGCACAAGTAGATTCTAGCCAATAGAAGTCTCTAGAAGGAGAGCCAAGGGCAGAAAAACAAACAACAGGGCTATCTGTCTTGTGAAATGTTTTGTGGCTTCAAACATCTAAGCTAGAGGAGTATGGAGAGGTTTCTGTGATAGACACCTCTGAGGCTTAATAAGAATATTTTCATTTGATTTAAGGGATTCACAATGTTGTTATATAAATTTTCTCTGTAACGTAGAACCCACTGTATAAGTCAGGCTCCTGTGGAAATATATTTGTGGGGAATCTATCGTGGAGATTTCTAACATGAGACAATATAGAAGGGAAGAAGAGCAGCACACACAGGCAGAGACAATTCCAGCCAGCTGAATTAACCCAGTGAAAACAGAGAAACCTAACTGACAAAGGGAAAGAGCTTTTCACACCACCTTTATCTAAAGACACACCCCACAACCCCCCACCCCTGAGAAGCTGATAGTATCTCATTGCTGAAGGAATCAAGGCTCACGTAGATTCCTTTCAACTATGAAACTGGGTCAACCCATGAAGCATTATAAACATATTTCTGCTTTCTTCCATGTTCTGCCTTCATGATACCATATCTGTTTCTCTCTTTCTCTCCCTCTCTCTCTCCCTCTCTCTCTCTCCCTCCCTCTCATTCTCTCTCTCTATCTCTGTCTCTCTCTCTCTCTCTCTCTCTCTCTCACACACACACACACACACACACACACACACACACACACACACACACAATGAGGCAGTTTAGAACTTGTGACAGTTGTCAGGCACAAGTACCCTTAGCAGAAAATAAAATGTGTCCCAAGCTTGCAGACAAGAGGTCCTTAACATTACATACTACAGATCCAAATAAAATCCCAGAAGGCAGGTAGGTACAGTTCCGGGAGAAATGGGAGAGAAGCATTTTTTGGAATGAACTAGGAGAACCTTTACTTTAGATAGCCTGAAATCACTAAACAGCATTTCTTCAACAGAGACTCTGCAGATCTCACAAGATGACCACATAGCTGAAGAGGTGGCTTCCCTGGGTACCACTTCAGAACCTGAATTGCTGATCATACAAACAGATGAAGACTGTTCTCTTCCCTGGCATAGAGCTCCTTCTTCCACATGAGTGATCCAGAAAGATGTGGAGAACCCCACCTATGGCAACTCTTCTCACCTGTAACCGTCTCTGGGCTCTGCTCTCTGGTGTCTATTAACTTCCTTGACTAGGGTCAGGTGGACAAGAAGTCATCTGTTACACCAACAGCTCAGGATCTTAGGACCAACAATCAATACATGGGACCTCATGAAACTGAAAAGCTTCTGTAAGGCAAAGGAAACTGTCATTCAAACAAAACGGCAGCCTACAGATTGGGAAAAAATCTTCACCAACCACACATATGACAGAGAGCTAATATCCAAAATTTACAAAGAACTCAAGAAATTAAATGCCAAGAAACCAAACAATCCAATCAAAAAATGGGGAACAGAGCTAAACAGAGAATTTAAAAAGGAGGAATCCCTAATGGCTAAGAGGCTCTTGAAGAAATGCTCTGCATCTTTAATCATCAGAGAAATGCAAATCAAAACAACTCTGAGATTCCATCTGATACCTATCAGAATAGCTAAGATCAAAAGCTCAAATGACAGCACATTCTGGTGAGGGTGTAGAGAAAGGGGAACTCTCCTCCATTGCTGGTGGGAGTGCAGGCTTGTGCAACCACTATGGAGGTCAGTCTGGCGATATCTTACAAAACTTGGAATAGCTCTGCCTCAGGACCCAGCCATACCACTTCTGGATATACATCCAAATGATTTCTCACTAAATCACAAGGAAGTTTCCTCATCTATGTTCATAGCAGCCTTATTTGTAATAGCTAGAAACTGGAAACAACCCAGATGTCCCTCAACTGAAGAATGGATTAAAAAACTGTGGTACATGTACACAATGGAATACTACTCAGCTATCAGAAACAACAAAATCATGTAATTTGCAGCCAAATGGATGGAACTAGAGAAGCTCATCCTGAGTGAGCTAATCCAGACTCAGAAGGATGCACATGGCATCTATTCACTTATAGTCGGATTTTAGCTATATAGTACAGGATAATATACTACAACCAATGTACCAAAGGGAACATGAACATAGACTTTGTTTCTTGTCAATGAGACACTCTGACCTAGTGGTGCTGCCTTGTAGGCCCCCAGTGTATGAGGAGGCTCTTGGCCCTCATATGACTGCTGAACAGGGGCGGGGGACTATATGTAGGGACACTCCACTCCAGAGGAGTGGGATGGAAGGGATAGGGGGTAGTGGGTGGGAGAGCAGGACTGGGAGGGATGGAAAGAAGACACTGTGATGGAGATGTAACCTGAAGTAATAAATAAATATTAAAAAAAAAGATGTCATCCGTTGAGTTCCCCTTGTCATAGGAAGCCAGTGACATAGTTTGCTCCACTTTCCTACAGAGCCCAGACCCACTTGTTCCAGGACAGAACTGCTCATAGTCAGCTGGGCCCGCCTATACCAACCAACCATCAGGAAAATACCCCACAAACAGACTTGTCTGCAGGCCACTCTGATGGAGGTAATTCCAACTGAGGTCCCCTCTTCCTAGGTGATTCTGGGGTATTTCAAACTGACAAAAATCTAAGCAGTATGTCCAGTTTTCATGGGGAAGCTCCTGCTTACTGAATCAGCATAATTCATTCTGTAGGAAGAGCTCCCTTTCTCTGAACATGTGATTCTCCCTCACCTTTGGAAGCCATAAAAGGAAAATACATCGCATCAGCTTTGCTCACCAGAGAGGGACACTTTAATGAAATGATCAGCAAGATAAAGACCATGCAGATTTACTGAGCATCGAATATTCAAAGTTCTAAAGCAGCAGCCATCCCAGGAATATCTAGTAAAAAAAACCTTGCCTTATGTAACCCTTTTTTGTCTGCTTGCACAGAGGACAGTGAACTAAAGGGCAGCAGACTTATGATAGAGCTAGCTGATTATCTTGAAACATCAGCTGTTTTCCCTCATAGGAATGATCTCTTTTGGCCTGTAGACTCATGCAGCTTGGAAGAGAGAGGAGGTGTGGCCATTAGGATGCTGTCTGCGCATGAAGAGGAAAAAAAAAAGTCTCACAGCAAGAGCCACCCTGGAATTCATTTTGGAGATTTTATTAAGTCTCTCTCAGCTCTAAATTACTGAATCAGAGCTCAGAACTGACACCACAGGAGGCAGAAAGGGGTCATTTGGATTCCTCATATTCCATGTCTCTCTGAGTCATCTGGCCAGCTCACCATCACTGAGCAAGTTGGATAAGACTCTAGCGTTGCTCACAGTCTCCCCATACCACCCCTTCCCTCCATTGCCCTAGAACAAACCTTGAGCTTCTATGTTTTTCTCTCCAGGAGTTCCCCCACATAACCAATGGCCCCAGTGGCCCTTTCCTAACTTCCACACAGCGGCCAGAGTCCTCTTTCCTCTTTTAGTATTTTTGAAGCCGTGTCTCGGGCAGCCAGGCCAACCTTGAACTCGCTGTGTACCTAGAAATGACCTTGAAGTTCTGATCTTCCTTCCTCCAGTTCTGAGATTACCCAGTTTATGTTGTGCTGGGGATGGAAATCTCAGGTTTCATGCATGCTGTGCAACTACTCTACCAATTGAGCGAGTTTTGTCACCCCAGATTCACCTTTCCAAAGAACTCAACTGAACCCAACTGATTATATCATCGATCATCTTTTCTTTCTTTCTTTTTTTTGTTTTGTTTTGTTTTTGTTTGTTTGTTTGTTTGTTTTTTGACAGGGTTTCTCTGTATCCCTGGGTGTCCTGGACTCACTTTGTAGATCAGGCTAGCCTTGAACTCACAGAGATCCTCCTGCCTCTGCCTCCTCCTGAGTGTTGAGATTAAAGGCATTCGCCACCACGCCCAGCATCACTCATCTTCAAAGCATACAATAGGCTCCTATTGTTCCTAAGATGAACAAACTCCTTAGCAGGACTGAGAAGGCCCAGCATGGCCTGGCATCTCCCTTTATCCCTTTCTGTTTTCATCAGCACTTCCACCTGCATCTGAGACATATAAATTTTAGATTCGAGTCTTTCATCCTCCCACCCACCCCCCTCCTTCATATCTCCCATTACCTCTAGCAAGAAACAATCTCCTGGCCCCTTTGCCTGGTTGGTTCTGATTCACTTCTCCAGGTTGAATGTCATTTACTCAGAAAAGGCTGCCCTACCTAAGCGTGTCTTGACAGCACTGACCAACAGGTGCATGACTTTGGGTACATACTCACTTGTCGCCATGCCTGCTCAAAGCAGATACCATGGCCTATGAGTTCTCTAAATACTTATCTCATTTTCAGGTTAGCCCAGGCACCCAGAACTCCACAAACATGCAAATAGCAGGTGTATGATTAATCTCTCCTATATACCCTAAACAAAAGGCACTGAGTATAACATGCTTCACAGGGCATTATATCAAGTATGTTTTGGAAAGAGAAGCACAAAGTCTTGTCACTCTAGATTTTTGTTTGTTTGTTTAAAGATCTCCAAGTCTCTTGTAGTTCTATTTTGGATTAGGGGTTTGGCAGTCAGGTCATGAAAACTGGGGAGATTTCCATGCAAGGTCTTAAGAGATTTCCCTGCCAGGAGAGAGTTCTAACTAGCAAACCCTGTCTGAGCTGCCTTCTATAGTATAAGGATACAAGTGATTCACATGGGGGAAAAAAAAAGAATCTGACAAAGAAAAGAACAGCAATTTTTATATATCATTTAGAGAACAAAACAAATCCCTGAGTATTCCATAATTATGCTCAAAAAATTGGGTGTTGGTAGGAAATGTCTATTTTCTTCAATTTCTTGAAAGGAAAAAAATTGTGTTATGGACAGAATTTATCCATGTTATTCCTTAAGAAATTGGAATATGGCGAAGTTAAAGGATAAACAATTCTAAATATCAAAAAAAAAAACATTTTCACAGTGCTGTGTCATACCAACCAGAGAAAGGAAAAGTGCAGGAAGGAGACCAGTGAGGTAGAGGCTGGAAGCTGACCCGTAAGAGCTCCCACCCATCTGTCTTCCGGAATGTGTTACTGCTGGGCAGAGCTTGACACAAGTACATGCCACCCACACCCAGGCACCACTAAGAAAGCTCTGAGTACTCGTCAGATTTAACTATTCAAGTGAGAGAAGGAAAAGGAAGCAAAGGGAGAGAGAGAATGAGGAGAGAGAGTTTCCTAGATTTTAGCCCTTTCTTAGCTATCTTCCTTATAATGCGGGCCAGAAATATCCTCAGTAGCAAGACACCAGTCAACAACATGTTGAGCACCCACTATAGCCCTAGCCACATGTTTGGTATGATCTACTATTTGAGGGAAATAGTACATGTGGTATCTCTGTCCTTCGTGAACTTCAGATATTCGAGAAAGTGAGGGTAGCACATGAATGGAGAGCTCATGGTTGAAAGCAAAGATACTAAGTTTCAACTTGGCAATATCCAATGAGAAGTCAATCAAAAACCTTCAAAGTGTTAAATGAAGAATAGACCACTTGCAGGTACCTGCTCTCCTCCTCTATCTCCTGGGGCCTGCACAGGTTATCCTAAGAAGGAGCTTTCTTCACTCACCTTTTATATCCCTTTTTGTCAGCCAATATTCCAAGGCACTCTTTACTTAGAAACTCCAGCCATACCATCTGAGAATCAGGTAGGATTTCTTCACTCTCCTTCCTGTCCTCCATTGCAAATTCCCCAGTCTCATCCCCAGCAGACCCTGTAGCAGACTACTCACAGGGACCTGTTCTCCCTGTCTGACTCTGCTCTTGGACACTACACTGAACTTGGCGGCAGACCCAGCTTTCCTCTTTCCTGTAGACCCTCTCAGCATCCCCTTCTAGACCACACCCATTCCTTTGTGTCAGCCACCAATACCTACCAGAGAGCCCCAGTGGCCATACCTGGCAGGGACTCAAAAGCACTTCTTACCAAGCAACCCACAGCCATCACACTTTCCTAAGACCCAGAGAGGGCAACAGAAACCAAAGAAAAAAACATTCACACAAAGACAAGACAGATATCAACACCTAGAATTACAATCACCCCAAACCCAGATGCCTAGACGTCAGCACAAAAACACAATCATTAACACCCAAGACAATATGTCTCCACCAGAAGCCAGCAACTCTACTACAGCAGGACCTGAGAAATGCAGTGCACCTGAAGCACAAGACAAGGATTTCGAAATTGCGATTATTAATATAATCAAGGACTTTAAAGAAGATGTGAACAAATCCCTTAATAAATAATCTGTGAAAACAAAAGCAGTGGAATGAAATGATGAAAACAGTTTAAGACATGAAAGTAGAAATAGAATCACTAGAGAAAATCCAAACTGAGATCAAACTGCTAATGAAAAATTTAGAAGTCAAACAAAAACCACAGAGTGCCTCCCCAACAACTGAGTACAAGGGATAGAAAAGAGAATCTTAGGCATTCAATACAAACGAAAAGAAACTCCAATCAAACCAGACAGAAGTCCTCATATTTGTGGACATTTGAGTTTTAATAAAGAAGTCAGAAATATACACTGGAAAAGAAAGAACAGCAGCTTCGCCAATTGGTGCTGGTCTAGCTGGACAGCTCCATGTAGGAGAATCCAAATGGATCCTCCTTATCACCCTGCACAAATTTAACTACAAGGTGATCAAGGACCTCAGCATAAAAACAAATATACTGAATCTGATAGAAGAGAAAGTGGGGAATAGTCTTGAATGCACTGGCACAGGAAAAGATTTTCTGAACAGAACACCATTAGCACAGACACTTAGAACAACAATTAATAATTGGGACCTCATCAAACTAAAATCTTCTGTATTGCAAAGGACATCATCTTTAGGACAGAGTGGCAGGCTACTGAATGGGAAAAGATTTTTACCAACTACACATCTGGTAGAGGGCTAATATCTAAATATATAAAGAATTTTTTAAAACTGGACATTAATAAAATAAATAACCCAATTTTAAAATGGGGTACAGAGTTCTGATGGGGTGATGTTATGCACTCTAAATGTTAACTAACCTGCTCCCAGAAGCCTGCTTGCTGTACACCAAGTGAAGCTGAGTTAAGTTTCTTGTTAACCATTGTCTCTGACTGGTAAAATAAATGCTGAAGCCTAAGATTGGGCAAAGACAGAGGTGGACATGACTAAGATGTGGACTTCTGAGACAGAGAGGTTCATGGGTAGAAGATGCCTCCGGGAGAAGGGGAAGATCCCAAGGGCAGGAAGGAGGACACACGCAATGGGTTGGAGAAAAGAAAGCCATTCCATGTGGCCTGGAACATTAGCATGGAATGGAGAATAACAGTCCAGGAGACTTATGTATATATAGGGTCTTATTTGGGAAATAGAATTAAGAGCTAGCTTAGATGGGCTAGGATTGCACAATCCAGGCCAAGGCTTGTTAAAAACCCATCAGGTCTCTGTGTGCTCATTTATAATAGTGGGTTAAGGATTAACACTGAGGACCAATTAAATATAATATAAATACAGGTAAAGAATTTAATACATTACTTCTACAGAGTTCTCAAAAGATGAAACAAATGGCTGAGATACACATAAAGAAGTGCCTAATATCCATAGTCATTAGAGAAATGCCAATCAAAGCTAATCTGAGATTTCATTTTACATCTGTCAGAATGGACAAGATCACTAAAACAAATAACTGCTTATTCTGGTAGGGATGTGGAGTAAGGGGGGGGGGGGCATCCATGGCTGGTGGCACTGCAAATTTGTATAGCCTAAATGGAAATCCATGTGGCAGTTCCTCTGGAAGCTGAGAATAGGCCTGCCTCAAGATCCAGCTATACTACTCTTGGAGTTATGCCCAAAGGACTCTACACGCCATTCCAGAGACACATGTTTATTATTGCTCTATTCAGAATAGTCAGAAATTGGAAATAGCCTGTATGTCCATCATTGGATGAATGGACAAAGAAAATATGATTCATTTACACAATTGAGTATTATTCAGCTGCTTAAAAAATATGAAATTCAAGGTAAATGAATGGAGCAAGAAATAAAATCATTCTAAGTGAGGTATCCCATCCTCAAAAAAGACAATTATGGTATGTGCTCACTTATATGTGGATGTCAGCTATTAAGTCTTCAATAAGCAAGCTACAATCTGTACAACCACAGATTTTAGGTATAGAGTAAGAGAGAAATAGAACAGATAGTTGTGGATAGACAGGGAGTGGAGAGATTGGAATGAGAGGATAAAACAAGTAAGGAGAGGAAATGGGGGATGAGAAAGAGAATATAGGGGGAATAGCAACTTGAGGAGGTCCTAAGGAAACCTAATAGAGTAGAAGCTACTAAAAATGTATAAATACATGAAAGAAATCTAAATGGAATCAGGGGAGACAAAGCCCCAACTAGACATCTCTTGCCACAAAATGAAATGTCCAGTGCTGGGACTAGGTTTCATCTAATTGAGTTGTTGGACAAAGGAACCCCTTGGAAAGCACCTAGCAATCTAGACTCTTGCCAAAGTTATTGATTGTTCTCTACAAACTGAGGGTAAGGCCTTATTAAGACAGCACCAACACAACTCATTGAACCCAGAGAAATCAAACTAGAGCCTTCATTTCTACTGACAACTTTTCACAGTACTGAAGATACTCTGCCAACTACCAGAAGAGAAGGGTAAACATAACCCCCACTACAACACCTTCAGTGTACAATGGTGACCTGCCTGCAAGATATGCTGGTGCAATAGTGGCACAAAAGTTAGGGCATAACTAACCACTGTCTGACTGGGATTAAGGAATACTTCATGAGATAGAGCTCATGCCCAACATGGTCATGAACCTGTGACTAAATAGGCTATAGACCTAGGGGATAACAAAATACTACTTTTCTGCTAAAAGAATTTAGCAATAAAATGACAATCTAAATGACATTCTGCTACACTCATAGATCAGTGTCTTACTCAGCCATCATCAGAGAAGCTTCCTCTGCAGTAGATAGAAACAACAACAGGACCCACAACTGGACAATGTCAGAGAGGGGGACCTTGGAATACTCATTGTAAATGGCAAGGCATGTCTCCATCAAATCATTCCTTTCAGGGCTCAGGGAACTCTGGAACAGGAAACAAAAATATTGTAATGGTTAGTGGGGATGGAAGACACCAAGGAAACAAGAGGACCCGCACATATATGAATACAGAGAGACTGAGGCAGCATGCACAAGGCCTGCACAGGTCTTCACCAGGAGGGGCCCTAGCACTGTGGGGAAAGGACACAGGCCCCCATTCCTAATCCAGAAACTATTTCCAGTTAATAATTGATTGCAAAGAAAAAATTAGTTTTTCCAAAGGGAGTCTCACTAGGTATACAAACTCCACTCAAGGGCAGGTCCCATGCTCAGCAGTAGATGACAAACACAAAATGAGCTCAGTGGTATTTTTGGAGGGTTTGGGGTTTTTTTTTGTTGTTTTGGGGGGGTTGTTTTTGTTTTGTTGGGGGTTTTTTGTTTTTGTTTTGTTTTGTTTGTCTTGTGATGTTTTGTCCCGGCTTTCCTCCCTCCTTAGATTATAGGTCTTTTTCTTCTTTCTTATACAGTGTAGTTTCTGATTTTTGTATTTTTAGGGAATTTCTTTGTGTGTGAATGTATGTACTTCTGTATCTCTGTGTTTCTTGTACCCTTTCTTTGACTTTTTTTCTGTTTGTATTTTCCTATTCTAGTTCTTTTTTATTTTATCTTATTTATTTTAGATATTTGTTTGTTTTCCCACAACTGGAAGGGGTGGGGGAAGTGGAAATCATGATCAAAATATATTGTGTTTAAAAATCTCTTTTCAATAATAAAGCAAAATATTGACTGAAGCTCTCTGACACTGTTGAGTAAGCTGGAAATGGGGCAAATACATTGGTGACCTATGTGGAAATTTCAACTGAAACTCAATATACTTTTATTTTTAAAAAGTACAGCAATATAATTATATATTATACAATACTTGATAATAAAATCTGTGCTAGCAGTTTAAAAAAAAACAAACAAATGTAAACAACATTTTGACCAAACAAATCCATTCTGATACCCATGAAAATGAAATAAATGTCCAGAAAAAGGCTTATTTGAGGATCTTTATAGGTTATACTTATTTGTAAGTATTGCTAACTAAAAATAACCCAAATGTCTACCAACAGGACTATGAGGAAATGAGTTGCAGCATATCAATATAATAGAATACTACTCAGTGAAAGAATAGTTTACAAGAACAAGAAACAGCACAAACATCTCTCCAAATTGACATGTTGAGGGAAAGAAGCCAGATAGTACATATTCAGGTAATAACGATGTGCATCCTTAAAATCACAGGAGGTGTGACTTAGTTACACGAAATCCAAGTACAAGGAAATTAGCCTAGTTCAGTACTGTCCTGCGTGCACTCAGTCTCATTTGATCTTAGGAACTACACAAGGTCAGACTTGGTTATCACTCAGATAGGAGATAGTGTCCCATGCCAGAAGTCGTCATAGCAACTGGGACAAATTTTATTACAAATGTCCCTAACTCTGCAAACCTGGTCTCTGTCTCTGCAGATCTGACTATAAAATCTTGGGCAACCTTTGGCACGCTTAGGGTTCTCCTTCCCCAGAAAGTTTGACAGTTCACTGAGCTTCGGATGTTACAGGTCATGTGTACTCAATCAATCAGCACCCAGCTGGCACCCTGGCATTTCTATAAATGTGGATAGATTGCAGCTTTACAAACAGAATTCCTGCAGGAACCGATAAAGAGGAGGAGAAAGAACACTTCAGAGCTGGGATCCAACCCTGTGCACTCACCAGAGAAGGAAGACGCCTGTAAGACTCACCAGGAACAAATTCATCCTGAGACTCCTGTCCTAAGCAGGAAGCTCATTCAAAGCAGCTTCCTGGATGCCATCAGTGGCTATAGGCAAGAAATCCATTCCCTTGTACAATTTTGGCTTCTTTGTCAAAAATTAAGAGACCATAGGTGTGTGGGTTCATTTCTGGGTCTTCAATTCGAGTCCATTGATCCACTGGTCTGTTTCTATACCAGTACCATGCTGTTTTTATTACTATTGCTCTGTAGTACAGCTTGAAATATGGGATGGTGATACCTCCAGATTGTTTTGTTTTGTTTTTGTTTTTGTTGTTGTTGTTTTATTGTACAGGATCAATTTAGCTATTCTGGGCTTTTTGCTATTCCATATGAAGTTGAGAATTGCTTTTTCTAGATCTATAAAGAATTGTGTTGGTATTTTGATGGGAATTGCATTGAATCTGTATATTGCTTTTGGTAGGATAGCCATTTTTATCATGTTGATCCTACCTATCCATGAGAATGGGAGATCCTTCCATCTTCTGATGTCCTCTTCAGTTTCTTGAAGTTCTTGTCATACAGGTCTTTCACTTGCTTGGTTAGAGTTACCCTCAGGTATTTTATATTGTTTGTGGCTATTGTGAAGGGTGTTGTTTTCGTAATTTCTTTCTCAGTCCATGTATTTTTTGTATAAAGAAGGGCTTCTGATTTTTTGGAATTAATTTTGGATCCAACCACCTTGCTGAAGGTGTTTATCAGCTGTAAGAGTTCTCTGGTGGAACTTTTGGGGTCGCTTATGTATACTATCATATCATCTGCAAATAGGGATAATTTTTTTTTGTTTGTTTTTCGAGACAGGGTTTCTCTGTGTAGCCCTGGCTGTCCTGGACTCAATTTGTAGGCCAGGCTGGCCTCGAACTCAAATAGGGATAATTTGACTTCTTCATTTCCCACTTGTATCCTCTTGATCTTCTTTAGTTGTTTTATTACTCTAGCAAGAACTTCTGTACAATGGGAAAAGGACAGCCTCTTCAACAAATAGTGCTAGTCTAACTGGATGTCGACATGTAAAAGGATGAAATTAGACACATGCTTATCACCTTGCACAAAACTTAAGTCCAAGTGGATCAAAGACCTTAACATAAGGCTGGACACACTAAATCTAGTAGAAGAGAAAGTGGAGAAAATCCTTGAACTCATCAGCACAGGTGACAACTTCCTGAACAGAACACCAACAGCTCAGGCTCTAAGACCAACAATAAATAAATGGGACCTCATGAAACTGAAAAGCTTCTGTAAGGCAAAAGACACTGACATTCGAACAAAACGGCAACCTACAGATTGGGAAAATATCTTCACCAACCACACATGTGACAGAAGGCTAATATCCAAAATTTACAAAAAAACTCAAGAAATTAAATGCCAAGAAACCAGATAATCCCATAAAAAAAATGGGGGACAGAGCTAAATAGAGAATTCACAAAGGAGGAATCCCTAATGGCTGAGAGACACTTGAAGAAATGCTCAGCATCCTTAATCATCAGAGAAATGCAACTCAAGACAACTCTGAGATTCCATCTCATACATGTCAGAATGGCTAAAATCCAAAACTCAAATGACAGCACATGCTGGCGAAGTTGTGGAGAAAGGGGAACACTCCTCCATTGCTGGTGGGAGTGCAAGCTTGTACAACCACTATGGAAATCAGCCTGGTGATATCTTACAAAACTTGGAATAGCTCTACCTCAAGACCTAGCCATACCACTTCTGGGTATACATACAAATGATTCCTCCCCAAACCACAAGGACATTTCCTCATCTATGTTCATAGCAGCCTTATTTGTAATAGCTAGAAACTGGAAACAACCCAGATGTCCCTCAACTGAAGAATGGATTAAAAAAAAAAAAAAAACTGTGGTACATCTACATGGGAATACTACTCAGGCATCAGAAACAACGAAATCATACAATTTGCAGCCAAATGGATGGAACTAGAGAAGCTCATCCTGAGTGAGCTAACCCAGACCCAGAAGGATGAACATGGCATCTATTCACTTATAATCAGATTTTAGCCATAGAGTACAGGATAACTATACTACAACCAATGCATCAAAGGGAACATGAACATAGACTTTTCTCCCTGTCAATGAGACACTCTGACCTAGTGATGCTGCCTTGTAGGCCCCCAGTGTATGAGGAGGCTCTTGGCCCTCATGTGACTGCTGAACAGGGGTGGGGGACTTTTATGTAGGGACACTCCACTCCAAAAGAGTGGGATGGAAGGGACAGGGGCAGAGAGTGGGAAGGCAGGACTGGGAGGGGTGGAAAGAGGGCACTGTGATGGAGATGTAACCTGAAGAAATAAATTAACATGAAACAAAAGCAAAGAAAAAGGAAACCATTCCAGGCTCAGTCTCTGAGCTGGACTGCAGAAGGAAATTAGTCCCTGAAGCTTCTTCCACCCTCCAAGCCTCACTGCTTCTGAGACTGCGGCTCCTGACCAGGATTGAAGACCAACCGCTCCAGACACCTTAAAGGCAGGTACACTTCTCAGAATGGTATTGGCTCCCAGCTAGCATCCCTCTAATCTAAAGGGTTCAAACCTGTTTTATTTGAATCCCGAATGATGATTAGGCATCCCATTTAAAGCTGTTAATTCTGAATGAGCAATAAAAATACCTCTGGGTTCTATTCTTTTCTATCTTCCCATTCTATTCTCCAAGAAAGATGGGACAGGAATCTTATTTGAGATAGGACAGCTCCCACCACCTCACTCTGAAGGATTATAGCCTATAGCATAAGCACTGAGACCTGATAATGGTTTGACTTCATTGTTTACTTAACTGAATTTAGAATGATCTAGAAGACTCACCTTTGGATACACCTATGAGATGTCGGTATTCTGAGTTACTCTGGACATTGGATAAACAAAGAAAGAGAGACACTCCAGGATGTAATGAAGCCTCTGCAACAGCAGGGTGAAACAGCCTCAGAGGACTGAACCTGGAGTAGCCTGGCAGAAATGCTTTTATTGATTGTTACACAAAAGGCACTTTTAGCAAGTCAATTTCCACATACCAGAACCTTTGATCAGATCTAGGAGTTGTCTACGGGAACCATTACGTGAAGAATTCTCAGCCACTGTAAGACTTCCTTGTTTGTCAGGAGTGTCTTGTGACTAAAGTCATGCAAAGGCTCTGAAGTTCCCATAGAAAGAGCAACACCATAAATCCCAGATAACCATCACTGATTATTTACAAAAGACTACTTCAAAGCCTAGGTGTGCCATCACCC
Source organism: Lophiomys imhausi (assembly GCA_907164525.1). NCBI lineage: Eukaryota > Metazoa > Chordata > Mammalia > Rodentia > Muridae > Lophiomys > Lophiomys imhausi. The sequence goes on from CAJQZJ010033798.1 coordinate 2,030,480, forward strand.
CAGAGTTATGCCAGGCACGACTGTCCTACTAAATTTCCCACTACAATGAGGACATTTTACAAAAGGTTTATGATGGGCAGTGAGAAGATCAGCACATATGTACGCATGGCATTCATTTCAAATCATGCAATGATAAGCTAATCGTGAATAGCATAACTCCAGAAAACCTTCAGAGAACACATTCAACAAAAATGGGTGTGTTTTTCTGAGTGTGAGCACATGGATAGGGTGTCTAACATTCACACATTGTGTTACTGGCTATTTGGAAACCCATTACGATAATTCTCAGGCACGAACCAAAAGTTGAAATCACCAGATACCTCAGCCCTGCTGGAACAGACTTTCTAACACCATTTTGCACACGAGTCTAACTGCAGAGGCTTTGAGAAGTTCTAGTTGGAACTCTGCTAGGTCTGTTCAGCTCCCAGGAGTGGTGTGTCACTGCCTGGTTATTTAAGGAATGAAAACAATGCTGCCACTCACTTCGCTTCCGGGTCTTGATCACATTTATTTATCAAGACTCTGAGTCGAACATAGTACCAAAGTACTGTTTCTTCACACTGGAGAAGCCCCCTTTAGCAATTTTTCCCAGAGCTTGTAAACACTGGGGAAATCAAAGGGTGTAGCATGGCTGCTACCATTGTGTTAGCCCAACCGAGATCATTCAAGTCTCTGTCATCAGAGTGGCACAAACCACAAGAACTCAGCCAGACTTTTTCCTGAAGCACCTGAAGGGTGAACGGAACCAAAGATTCTTTTTCACTGGGAAGAACTGATATGAGATCGCTAAGATTTGTTTTATTTTATTTATATGTGTGCATATATTCCACATTTGTTCAGGTGCCCTCAGAGGCCAGAAGAGGACAGTCTTTTCCCCTGAAGCAGGAGTTACAGGAAGTTGTTAGCCACCAATGCAGATGCTAGGAACCAAACAATAATCTGCAAGAGCAGTAAATTTTTTTTGGGGGGGGGGTTGTTTGTTTGTTTTACCAGTGAGCATCTCCTCAGCTCACCTATCCCCCAGTACAGGATCTTAAGAAGTGTCACTGAATGGCACAGGAGACAAAAGGAAAAGGTATTCATCATTTTTTCTGATCCCTGAGGCTGACCTCATATCTGACAAGAGACTTAAGGAAGGAAGGACTTGTTATGACCCACATTCTGAGAGTCCAGTCCATCATGACAGTGCGAGAACAGCAAGTTCTTATCCCATCCTCCCTCCAAGAATGGAGTGAGCAGGCAGCAAACTTCATTTGCCATGCCAGAGCAATAATTTAGATGAGAAATAAGAAATTGATTAGGGAAAAACAGACTCTGGGATCTTTGACAGCAAGATGCCAACCAATAGAGGCTGCAGAGGTTACAGGCCTGTGCTCTTGCAGGCTCTGGGGCAGGAGCTGAGAAAATGCTGCTGCTTGAAAATTCTTAGAGGGTCCCCAAATGCACCCAAGAAGGAGTCCCTTTAAGGATAGTCAATAGTATGTCACAGACAGTAGCAGAAGTGACAGATCCAGCTCTGGCTGGATTTGGAGGCTGGAGACAGCAGCAGGAGCAAGCACCTGTCTGTAACCGGTGTTCTGGGTTCTGGAAACTGAAGAAGGAACACATTGCCCTGTCTGCTCCTACAGGGCACCCGGAGGCTGGAGCAGTGGGAGCCTGGGTGAGTTCTGGGTCTGAGGCAGAAACTCCACATGCAGTCAGCTGGTGGGTTTGACACCACTGAGTCTTAAAGGTAGTCTTCCTTCTCCAAAGAGAGTCTGAGAGAAGACCCTGGCTATAGGCAAGCCATAGTCTACAGCTGAGAACAGGACTCCACAGCAGAAATGTGTACCATCTAGCTTGCCTGCTCTGTTATAAAGAGACAGGTGGGGCTGGACTGGCTGAATGTATGTGTATCAAACTAAGATATAAAATGAGACCAATCAGGATAGAGCTGCCAGAACCTGGGGGGGGAAGGAACATCATCCAAAACTTGAGCATTTTCTCAATAAGGATGGCTTCTGCCCTCCCCTCCAGTTTCCAAGGGAAGCAGAAAACTTGGGGGATCCCTGAGACTTTTCAAGTGTTCTCCACTGGCAGGGGGTTGAGCTTGTTTTCTTTTGGCTGCAGGAACATAACTTCCATTTGCCAAAATTCAGCTGAGCTGTCCTGGACATGGACTCATAGGATCATGTGAGACAATCTTTACTTCCACTACATAGCAGGGCCTTCACAAGAGACTAGCTTTCCAACTGGCTGTTTTCAGCACATCAGAGATCCTGAGTCAGAGCATGATGCAAAATTGCAGAAAGCCATGCAGTTTCGGGAAGTAATAAGATGAGTTTTGGATATTTCTTTTGCAAAAGGAAACTTGGGTGGTCCCTTCCAATTAACTATCTAGGAGCTGTCCCAATAAATATTCCTGTTTACTTCCTACAATATTATGTACAGAGTGGTCCTGAATGACAAACGTAGGAAAACTAATGGAAACTGAATATAGCATATGTATGGTCTTTGAGGAGTTCACAAGATGAAGTAAGCATACAGCACATATTTTTAATAACCTATAGAATATGCTCAGGATTTTCAGCTTCAAAGTGTCCAGTCCAAGAGCTCAGAGGGGCTCTCAGAACTCTCACGCCATCTTGAGAAGAGTGTGGCTCTTTCCAACAAATTCAAACATTCCCTCCTGGAGGAGTCAGAGGCTAGTAAATCTCAGGAAGCTATAAAATGTGGAAGGTTTTGAAGCTCAGACCGTTACACTGTTTTACAAGGTTGTAGAAGGAGTGAACAATTGCTGGGGAGAGAGACACTCTTCACTGGAACTGCCTGCAAGTTGGGCAGGGAACTGTAGGGAAGTAGCTTTCAGGAATCACCCACTGCCATGATGAGGTTGCTTTTTGGTGCTCTAGCTGCCTTTGTGTCAACCATGTTACTTTAAGTAACCACAATAAACTCATTGGTACACCCAGTTAGACTTAGTTAGGATTGCTTCCCTGCTCTGTTGTCAGTGCCCTATCTTGGGTGAAGATATGTTTGTTCATTTCTCCCTAGAAAAGTCATGCAACACTAGGGTAGAGGTGACCCAAGATGGTGTGAGTAAGACTAGTTTTAAGTATTTGAATAGTTGGTCCCTGATTTCAGACATTGTTTGAGTAGGTTCAGGAAGTATGGCCCTGCTGGAGGAGGCATGTTACTTGAGGAAGGTTTTGAGGTTTGAAAGTCTTGTGCCATTCCCAGTTCACCTTCTCTGCCTCCTGCTTGCAGTTCAAGATGTGATCTCACAGCTACTGCTCCTGCCACCATGCCTCTACTTTAGCACCATGGATTCTAATCTTCTAGATCTGTAAGTCCAAATAAACTTTCTTGTTAGTATAAATTTATATAATTGTGTTTGTTTCTCAATTTCACTCTTAACCTGGCTATCACCCTAATAATTGAAATTCAATTATATTATTTGTTAAACAAGCTTCACAACACAATAACTGAACAGTTATTACTCTATTCTTAACCCCCTAAGCTAATCTGACTTCCTTCCAGCATAAATCCCAGAGATACTTGCACTTTGTGGTTTTCCTGCTTCAGCTTTTCTCTCCTCATTGCTTCTCCACCTCTGCTGTGACTGAATCCCCTATTTCCTCCTCTAACTCCTTCCCTGGGGAGTAGAAAGTCCAGCCTTATTCTCTCCCCTGCTCAGTGATTGACTGTAAGCTGCTTTATTGACATATCAGGGGATGATTGGGAAGCAGTGTTCATACAACTTTGAGACAGGAGATTCTCAGAACAAGGATTGCAACCAGATATTGAGGGTAGAGAAATCAGCATTTGAATTACACCATAACCTTATGCCTACACTTTCTTCTATAAATTTGCCTTGGTCATGGTGTTTTATCACAGCAAAAGAATGGTAACTAATACAAGGTCATAGGAAAGATAGACCTCTAGCTCCTTGTTCATCATTCCCAAAGGTCTAAAGTGTGTGATCTGGATGCTGAGGCTGGTAGGAGGGAGACAGTATGGAGACCATGAGACTCTTCACCTGCCAGCTAGAAATGCTACTGAGTCATGTTCTCAGACCCTGGCTCTCTCAAGATACAACGGGCATGGCCAGGGGAGCAGAGTCAACCCTGTTTACTGCTAGGAAGACATTAATTCTTTCCCAAAGGCTATAAAACTTCTATGCAGATGACACCATCCCAGAGCTCAACTGGTTTGTAAAATAAAATTTCATTCACCCCATGGTGTGGACATTGCCTCCTAGAATAACTAATTACTGTCTCTTTAATTGGAAAATAAAATTATGCTGCCAAGGAGATTATTGAGTCATATATACACTGTTATACAATTTAGATGTGCACATCCTCCGAACTGTCACAAAAATTGAGCATAATCACTAAACTTCTTAACTTTTATGAATATTTTAATTATGAAATAGTAGATGGATATTAGTATCAGATTTTTTAAAAACTGACACCTTTGTTATGACTTGAATTGTGACCCCTAAAAGGATATATTGTACTTCTGATCTGTTACTATGATCTTATCTGAATTTAAGTCGACTATGGTAGGTCCTAATCTACTATTACTAACTGTGCTTGTCCGGATTCTCTAGGAAACAGAACTGATAAAATGAAATATATATATATTTATGTGCATATATGTATATATACATATGTATGTACATATACATACACACACAGGATTTATTTTAGTGGCTTACAGGCTATGGTTCAATTAGTCCAACAATGTCTATCTCCCAACATAAAGTCTACAGGTCTAATAGTTGTTACCTCCATGAGGCTGGATGTTTCAACAGCTCTAATCTATATTCAGAATATATGTTGGAATCCTGAAGAAGAAAGCTCTAATGCCATTGAAAGAAAGAGCTTGCCAGTGAGAATGAAGACAAGCAGGCGAAATGCAAAGTTTCTTTCTTTCACTCCCATTATGTAGGCTGCCTTGAGAAGGTGTGCCCCATATTGAGGGTGGGCCTTCAGATCTCAAATGATCCAATCAAAATGTCTCACAGTTGTGCCCAGTTACTTGACTTTTTAATTATCTATTCTTGGTTATCAATTTGACTACATCTAGAAATAACTAAAAATCAAGCTGACAACCAACAGTAACCATCACACTGGTGACCTTATACAAAGACAGATGCACAGAAGAGAGATCTAAGGCATGGAAAGAGATCAGAGTGATGGAGCTACAAGTTGCCAACATCACCAGGAAAAGCATGAAGGAAAGGCATCCCAGCCTCAGCATGTATCAACCTTCTAACTTTCAGACTTATAAAAAATTAATTTCTCCAATTACAAACTACTCAATTGTGATCCCATGCCATGTGCAGTAAAGAGTTTAAACTCTCACCATGTACAGGTAAAGAAGATAGGACACATAACTAACTTGGAAACCACTGAGTTAATATTTTTTACCATGTTTATTTGACTTCTTAATTTCTTCTTGCATGAAGCATTCACATTTCCAGGGAAAATAATTCAAATTTCCAGGGTTATAGTATAGAATAGTCAGCATCCAGCCCAGGGCTCAAAATGTTCCAGAATGACTGATAATTTTCTGAGTCTTTTTTACTCCACTCAAGTGACAGAAACACAGGGTTCTGAAGAATGACCTCTTAGCCTATTGCCAATTACTCGAAGGCCAAGGGATGACCTGGCTGTTCACTTGAACTTCTTCAACATAGATTAGATGCAGTACAGAGTTATTTAGCTCAACTTGTTCTTTGTGTTTAAAGCACATTTCCTGTTGCAAGAGTGTTGCTTAATAGCACAATAGCTTGGGAGTATCAGACATTGCATACATTTCCAGAATAGACTGTTATTGTCAAGTTCTTGGCTGAACATCTTCGGTATTTAAAAATAAAGCCAGCAGGAAAGAATGGCTTATTACTTCCTCTCCCCTGCCCCCTCCTCATCTAAGTCTGCCACCCTCAGTATCCCAACACTGTGAAGCAGAACTCCAAAGACCTGAGAATCACAGCCACTCTGCTTCCCCTTATTCTTCCTCCAAGCTTAAACTTTCACCTCCATCTTTAGCAGACTAAATCTTCCTCCCTCCTCCAGAGAGAGGTGACTCAGGGTAGGACTGTTTGGTAGAACTGACACCTGAGCATCGATCAATGTCCTCATGAGCAGCTTCAAAACACAGACCCAATAGTTATCTCCTTTTCATTTTTTGTGTTTTACTTTATGTATGTGGGCATTTTGCCTGCCTGTAAGTCTTTACACCACATGCATGCCTGGTGGCCACAGAGAGTAGAACAGGACATCTGATCCCCTGGGTTTGGATTAAAGACAGTTGGGAGCCATGTGGGGGTGGGAATCGAGCTCTTGCTTGTCTAGTAGAGCAACCAGTGTTCTTGGTGGCCGAGCATCAAGAATTCTTAAGTATAATCTGCAGTCATTTTAACCTTTCACACAAACTCTATTATTATCTACTGCAATCTCTAGCTAATTGTTTTCACATTGGCATTACTCAAACTGCTTAGCAAGAATGGTAATTATCTTATGATAACCCTTATAACCCTTGTCACAGTTTTATGTTCCACATATTTATATGGAACACACACACATATATATATACATATAATATATGAATGAATGATCATGGTTTATTTACTATTGTTTCTTTTTAACTGTGTCTTCTACGGTACATGCTTAATATCATCAATGACTTAAAAAATAGCATGTTCAGGGCTTACTCTGGACACTTCAGCCTGAGGGGAAATAGGATGAAGGGACACATGAAATAACCATCATAACACCTATGGTGGTGATTACAGTAATTTAGGAAATATCTCCCACACAAGACGTTCTTGGTGTACCTGGACCCTACAGTGGGCAAAGGACAGATTGAAAACTTGAGGAAAAAAGGCTGCAAGTGACAGCAATCACTTTGCTGTGAGACGTGCCTTACTTTAAACCCAACCATTCTTTCTCTTGCTCAGCAGAATCACACTTAGCATGTTCAGGGGGTGGAGTGCTTCCTTACAATCCAGCATCTGCTTGGTAGCATCCCCACCTCTGGTCACTGTTGCTTTAGAAATGTTATGTAAATGCTCTGTGCCACTTGCCTTATCCCTGGTCTTACAGGACAAGCTGAGAATTGAATCTTTTAATCCTTACTGTTTTCCTTCAAAAAACTATGTTTCCTGGACATCGTTGTTTGGAATTGAGTTGAAGTCTACCAATGTGAGAGGGAAACAGGAAGAAGAGAGTCAGTAGAAGATAAGAAGGGCCAATGAGATGGTCAGCAGGTAATGATTCGGGCTGACAAGTCTGACAGCCATAGCTCAGCCCCTGGGAACCATGTGGTGGAAGAATTGAACAGACTCCCTAGAGTTATTCTCTGATCTCCACACTTCATATGACACTAAATGAATGAATAAATGTCATTTTTTGAGCCAATTGTGGTAGTATACACTTTTAATCCCAGCACTTTGGTGGAATAGGCAGGTAAATCTCTGTGAGCTGAAGTTTAGCCTGGTCTACATAGTGAGTACACCAGGCTGAGTAACCAGGCCAGCCAAGGTTACAAAGTGAGAGCTTGTCAAGAACAAAACAGAAAGAAAGGAAGGAAGGAAGGAAGATGATAAAAGAAGGAGCAATAATGCAAGGAAGTAATTAGATCTAAGCAGAAGGAATTTTTACTATTTTTATTAATGTGTCTATGCGAGTGTGTGCCATGTGTATGTCCAGGCCTGCAGAAGCCAGAAGAGAACATCAGATCATCTGGAGTTGGAGTCACAGGCAGTTGTGAACCATCCAACATGGGTTTTGGAAACCGAACTTCTGTTATATGAAAGTGAAAATACTCTTAACTGCTGACCTTTCTAGTCCCAAAAGCATATTTTGAGGATATTAAAGAACATCACACCTAGGTCAAAGGAATAGATCTTAATGTTGGTGAACCTCTTGAGACCAAACCTAAGAACAAATGAAGATAGACAGGACCTTAATCGTCCCTCCAGTGCCAAGGCTCCAGGCAGCACCCAGCAGGAGGACTTTGACTCACAGTTCCCTGAGCATTTATAGGACTTCTGTATGTCCCCAAAGATGTGGCCTTAAGTTCATGTTCTAAGCCACCTGACAAAGATTTGATGGTAGGTAGAAAACCTGGGCCAATCTCATCGACCTGAGCATACAGATGTTTCACTAATTGTTTCTGTGTATTTTGACAGATTTTAAAGCATAAAAAACATAGTACTCTTCCTTCTCCCTTTCTAAAACACAATGTCCAAGCCATGGGTCTATGGAATCAGAATACTCTTTTCCACCAGTATTCTTTCCATGAGCAATACCTTTGATAAGCCAAGGGAGCAATTCTGCTTCTAACTCATGTGAATCAAATTGCTCTTCCATCTTTTTCTGTTTCCCATTAGAAAAAATGTACCTGCTAAGCTCCATTTCTCATGGTCTTGGTGGTCACATGGGTGCCATAATAATGGCATATAACTCCCCTGCTCTGTTTCTATTGTATAAGGCTTGAGTGGTCCTTGAGCAAAGGATGACTAACGACACCCCTTCCTCCTTCAGTGTGGCTCAAATGAATCAGACTACACACCAGGAAGCAGTGGAAACAGAACTACATGACGAATCAGATGTGGGTCTTCAAATTTAGTCTCTAACTGGTGATGGAATCTTGATGGGTTCTGTTAGCCTCTATGACCAACTTAGCTTTAAAATATGGTCCCATTGAATTTCAGCATTCCATGACTCTGGATTATTTCCAAAGAATGTAAAGAAATGAAATCTAATTAAATTATTACTTATTATGAAATAGTTTCATATTTTCATTGCCTGAATATTTTGGTAGGGGTTATTCTAACCCAAGTATTTGGGTATCTGTTAAATTAGACAAAAATCTCACCTACATTATGCATCTTATTGGTCTCCATGGCAACAACTGATAACTTTTAAAAAAAAAACCTTTGGCTTCCATCTAAAGTTTAATATTCATTTAAAGGAACCTTTTTTAGGGCTTGTATATACAACTGGTGAATCTGGAGCCATGACTAGCTGAGAGCAAGAAGCAGTAGCTTGTTATTCATTTTAAGTTCTAAAAATAGACTGCCATGTCTCTCCAAGAACCCAAAAAAATCTATTCATTAAGCTATCTGCTCATGGTATAATGTAGAATTCAGAATGAAGTGATTGTTATCCAACAAACAGGGACACCGGAAGCTTTGTGAGTTCCCAGTGAAGCTTGGAAAGTAGTGTCAGTATGCTAGCATTGGTGCTGATGATATCTGTGTCTCTCCTTAAAGGGGTAGGGGACACTGATGATTTTGAACCCAGAGCCTCTCCCATCTCAGAGTCATGACCACCACTCTCTTTAAAGCTCTCGGGTCCCATATTGGCCAACAGAAACAAAGGATTGTCAGTTCATGGAGCATTCACCTTGGATGATAACTACACACTAGTGTACTTTGGAGTATTTCAGAGACTACACAGAAGTTGGGGAATAAGTTCTTTCAAGCAATGGGCTTAGAGGGGGCTCCTAAAAAAATCATAGGACTCTATAAGTCAACCAGTTTTGTAGCCTGTGATATGGAATCCCCTCTGGGAGACCTAATACTAACCATGTGTCATTTAATGCTCATCAAAATGTACTGTGAACCAATTATCCATAGTAAGCTCAAACACTGCCAGCCTGACTTATGGTGGAAACTCACACACAGGTCTGAAGCACTTTTTGAAGTTGCCTAAGAATGGTATTAATAAATGTCTGTCATGGCCAGGTTATCATTCATTAACCATTAGAAAGTTACTGGTAAGCAAAGACTTCAAACAAAGTGAACCAACATTCCCCCTCCCCTTTTAAAGAAATGGCCAATGGAAGAAAATTGTTATGGTATCTCTCCCTAGAGCAGATACAGACAAGCTAATGAACTCTACATCTTTGACTCTATGTTTTTCCTCTTCTTGCTCCTAGTTGACCCATAGCCATGATTTCAGCCATAGTAGAGACAAGTCAGGTCAATGCTAAAAGTCAAATCTAAATATGAAAATGGACAGAGAATGGTAACTCAGAATTGACTCAGTTGCATAACACCATTTAACCACCAAGTCATTCAATGTGCCATGCAGCAGATGTGTGGACCTGTACACTCGTGCACCCCATAAATATGTATAAATGAAATAACAGCAAATAATATATATAAAATAAAATACTGCCCTGCAAACTCTAGCTCAATATTATGAGGCAACACACCATGTGTGTTTTTGTAAGAAGCACTGAGGTCTTGAAGGTAACTGTCATTATCAGGTACTCTATCATTAACATTTACTCTATTTACTAAAAACACTAATTAGACACATGGCAAAAACCTCAAATCTAATCAGAAGTATTGTATAAGAGACAGAAAAGGAAAAAAAAAAAGCCAAAATTGAAAAAAAAAAAAACTCATCTCCAGAACTGGAAAGTCCACTATGAGCAGCCACTCAGCTCCACCCCAACTCGTCTTTCTGAAGTGGTGAGTTCTAAAACACCACAGATATTCCCAGACCCAGGGGCTTTACTGTGCTTTTTCAGATGTGTGACCTTTACCCTCCACATCAGAAGTAATTTTTCTGCAATGAATTTTCTCCTCATTGACAAAACTTTTAGAAATATTTATATGCTTTTACTATGAATGTATGAGTGTTTACCTAAGTTTATATATGACAACACCTGAGTGCCTGGTGCCTTTGGGGGACAGAAGATTATGTCAAACCCCCTGAAACTGGAGTCACAGGCAGTTGTGAGCTGCTATGTGGAAATGGGGAACTGAACCTGGGTCCTCTGCAATGGCCACAAGTATTCTTACTTGCTGAACTCTCTACAGCCCACCATTATAACTTCTTCCCTTTGACAAAATTGTTTACGCTCATGCCTTATCTCCAGGATTACATTTAATTAGAAGCTTCTGAGAGACAAGAGTCAGTGTCTATGAACCCCAAACATAACCAAGCCCAGAGCCTAGACCACAACACATAGCAAAGATTTAAGAATTTAAATTTTTGTTTACATTCATCTCTCTCTCTCTCTCTCTCTCTCTCTCTCTCTCTCTCTCTCTCTCT